>SBHY01000006.1:600000-902909 GCA_010577765.1 Malassezia slooffiae
ACATTGTTCGCACGGGCCATATGCCAAGCACTGGTGCGTGTGGATATGACACAGCAAGGGCCATTCGGCCGAGCCTCGGTCCCTCTCCAGCAAGGGGCACCGATTGGTCGAACGATCGCGTTGACGGCCAGGTGGCGGAGCCGGTCGTTGCGAACGAAGGCAGACGACACCGGCGCGACAGCGCAAAAGGGAGGCATGTCTGTACGTGTCCCAGACGGTGGCGCGCCGTGGTGCACAAGCTAACCAGCAGGGCACGGCGCAGAACAAAATCGCCGATGTGCAGGCGCGCATCCAAATGCAGCGGCGCATGATCGAGGGCTTCCAAACGCTCTCGGCTGCGACGCCCAACCAGGATGTGATCCGGCAGGCCGAGTCCAATATCCGCGATGCGAAGCAGACCATCTCGTATCTGGAGGGCAGCCTGCAGGCTCTGCAGTCCCGGGGCGCGGCGGACACGAGCCAGTCGTCCGTTGCCCCGAGCTCCAGCGGGCTCAGCACGAGTCTCGGATCCACCACACCCGACTCGCGGTCGACGGCCCCGACGAGCGTGAGCAGTGCGCCGTCGGCCACGTCGCTCGCCGCGGGCGGCGCGCCCGGCATGGCTGCTGGCGAGCAGCCGCCGTACCCGTTCGACAGCAGTGCGGCGTACCGCAGCGGGCTGTATGACGGGGACGTGAGCCACAGCGCCGACGCCGGTGTGGCGCCCGGCCAGCTCTCGCGGGACAGCACGTCGGTGCGGCGCAACTACACGAACCTGGACCTGATCAAGTATGACACGCCGCTCACGAGCGCCAAGATTTCGCGCCGGCTGAACCAGCTGGAGAACAAGCTGCAGCTGGAGCGGCAGTACAAGCAGGGCTTCGACAAGATCGCCAAGCTGTACCAGGCGGAGGGCGACCGGCGCTCGCGCGACGACGCCGAGAGCCGCCGCGTGGAGAGCGCGAGCAAGATTGTGCTCCTGCAGCAGGCGCTCAAGCGGTACAAGCACCTGGACCTGGGCAACATCGAGCCCGAGGCACCCACGCCGGCCGAGGAGCGCCGGGCGCACCGGAAACCGCAGACGGGCACGCTCAACATCGGCGTGTACGCGGCCAAGGACATTGTGCACGCGCCGGCGCCGAGCGGCACGCGGGGTGTGCGTGAGTCGTTTGTGGTGCTCAAGGTCGAGGACACCAAGCGGGCGCAGACGCACCCGAGCCGCACGGACCAGTGGAACGAGACGTTTGGGCTGTCCGTGGACAATGGCTCGGAGCTCGAGGTGATTGTGTTTGACAGGCTCGCCGCAGGGCACCCTGTCCCGGTGGGCGTGATGTGGATCCGGATCAGCGACATTGTCGAGGAGCTGCGCAAGAAGAAGTTCGGCCAGGTGGGCGCCTCGCCCTCGCTGAGCAGTGCCATGGACACACGCACGCCGCCGGCGCAGCAGGGCGAGTGGGTCACAGCGGAGCACATGCGTGAACAGCCGTCCGCGCAGCAGGCGCCGGCGTCCGGCAGCGACGCGTTCTACAGCACGCCGGCCGGGCAGCTCGTGCCGAACGGCCCAGCGGACGACGGGGTATACACGTGGTTCAACGTGGAGCCCACCGGAGCACTCCTGCTGCGTGTCAACTTTGTGAAGGAGAACGTGCGGCAGCGCCCGTACGACGCCCGCCTCGGGCGCCAGGGCGCGCTGCGCAAGCGCCGCGAGGACGTGTCGGTGATCAACGGCCACACGTTTGTGCCGCGCCAGTTCTACCAGATGATCCGCTGCGCGCTCTGCGGCGACATGCTGCTGAACGCGTCGGGCAGTCAGTGCCAGGACTGCAACTACACGTGCCACCGCAAGTGTGCCGCCAAGGTGGTGACCAAGTGCATCAGCAAGAGCCACCTCGAGTCGGACCGCGACGAGGTGAAGCTCAACCACCGCATCCCGCACCGCTTCGAGCCCTTCACCAACATCGGCGCCAACTGGTGCTGCCACTGCGGCTACATGCTCCCACTTGGCCGCCGCAACGTACGCAAGTGCAGCGAGTGCGACATTACGTGCCATGCCGACTGTGTGCACCTGGTGCCCGACTTTTGCGGCATGTCGATGGAGATGGCGAACCAGCTGCTCAGCAACATCGAGACCATCGAGCGCGGCAAGGCACGCAGCCAGCAGCACACTGCCGCCGCCCCGGCGCAAGCGGCACCAGCGGCAGACCCGGCGGCCATGGCCGCTCAGATGCCAATGGCGCCGACGCCGCCGGCCATGACCGGCTCCGAGGCGCAGCAGCCGCCTGCCGCCAAGGCGGACGCGGCCGCGGCGGCCGCCGTGCATACCTACGCGCAGCAGCAACCCGAGGCGCACGAGCAGCAAGCCACACAGTGGCAGAGCGGTGCAGGCGACGTGAGCACGCAGTTCAACCAGCTGCAGCTCGACTCGCGCCCGGTGCCGCCGGCGCTCACGCCCGGTGGGCCCGCCGAGCAGGCCGCGCCATACGCGCCGGCCGCCCGGCCCGCACGCCCGCTGCCCGAGCCGGCCGTGGTCCAGCAGCAGGCGCCTGAGCAGGCGTACACGCAGTCGGTGCCGCAGTCGGCACAGCCGCAGCAGAACGCGTATGCCGGTGCGCTCACCCAGGCGGCGCCGGCCGCGCCGGCACCCGTGGCACTGCAGCCACAGCAGGCGGAGCCCACGGCGGCGCCGGCTCCGGCGCTACGGCCCGCACAGGGCGCGGCCAGCACGCTGGCCGCAACGGCGCCGCCGGCGACCAGCACGGAGCCGTACCCGGCGTCGTCCGGGCGGCAGGTGATGCTGAACGACTTCAACTTCCTCGCCGTGCTGGGCAAGGGCAACTTTGGCAAGGTGATGCTCGCCGAGGAGAAGCGGACGGGCCGCCTGTTCGCGATCAAGGTGCTCAAGAAGGAGTTCATCATCGAGAACGACGAGATCGACAGCACCCGGTCCGAGAAGCGCGTGTTCCTCACCGCAGCGCGGGAGCAGCATCCGTTCCTGCTCGGCCTGCACTCGTGCTTCCAGACGGAGACGCGGGTGTACTTTGTGATGGAGTATGTGAGCGGCGGTGACCTGATGCTGCACATCCAGCGGGAGCAGTTCAATCTGCGGCGGGCCAAGTTCTACGCGGCCGAGGTGCTGCTGGCGCTCGAATACTTCCACAAGCACGGGATCATCTACCGGGACCTGAAGCTGGACAACATCCTGCTCACGCTCGAGGGCCACATCAAGATTGCCGACTACGGTCTGTGTAAAGAGGGGATGTGGTACGGAAACACGACGAGCACGTTCTGCGGCACGCCCGAGTTCATGGCGCCCGAGATCCTGCTGGAGCAGCGGTACGGCCGCGCGGTGGACTGGTGGGCGTTTGGCATCCTGCTCTACGAGATGCTCCTGGGCCAGGCGCCCTTCCGCGGCGACGACGAGGACGAGATCTTCGACGCCATCCTCGAAGACGAGCCGCTGTACCCCATCCAGATGCCGCGCGAGTCCGTCTCGATCCTCCAGCGGCTGCTCACGCGCGACCCTGCGCGGCGACTCGGCGCTGGCCCCGCCGACGCGCAGGAAGTCAAGGCGCATCCGTTCTTCAGCGACATCAACTGGGACGAGCTGCTTGCGCTGCGCGTGCAGCCGCCCTTCTGCCCGACGCTCAAGAACCCGAGCGACACCTCGTGGTTCGACACCGAGTTCACCCGGGAGAAGCCCATGCTCACCCCCGTGCACAGCGTCTTCTCCCCCCAGGACCAGGCCGAGTTCCGCGACTTCTCCTGGTACGTACCCGAGCCGGCCCTCCACATCCACTAACCCACGCAGGACCTCGCCCTTCCTGGCATGACCGCCTCCACCGTCTCCACCTCCACAGAAGTCACATGCCGAAATATAGTTGCAACCGAATTCGCACGCCCTTCGGCCGAGCACGCGCGATTTTCGCAGCAGCGTGCTGCCTGTCTTCGGGGTCGGTAGTGCTTTCCAGCTCCTCTACCAAGCGCCACTATGCCCAAGTGAGTAGCCGTGATGGCCGTCGCGTGCGCGCGCAGAAGACTGACCAGCGCAGCGTTCGGGACGTCGAAGCCTCGCAGTTCATCCACGCGTACGCGCAGCACCTGAAGCGGTCTGGTACGTGCCCCAGCGCGCGTGTTCCGTGATGGTGTGCATCGTCTAGCGACGCCCGTCGCAGCGACGGCGCACCGCGCGGGCACCGGCGCACTGCGCGAGGGCGGCTGGCTAACACAGAGCAGGCAAGATCGAGGTGCCGACCTGGGTCGACATTGTCAAGACCGGTGCCTTCAAGGAGCAGGCGCCGTACGACCCTGACTGGTACTACATCCGTGCCGGTACGTTCTCCACTGCCCACGAAGAGACACGACTAACCTGGGCAGCTGCGCTGGCGCGCCACATCTACCTGCGCAAGGGTGTGGGTATCGGCAAGCTCACCGAGGTGCACGGTGGCTCGAAGAACCGTGGCTTCCGCCCCTGGCACCACTGCAACGCCTCGGGCTCTGTGCAGCGCAAGGTGGCCCAGAGCCTCGAGGGCATCGGTGTCCTTGAGAAGGACCCCAAGGGCGGCCGTATGATCTCGCAGGACGGCATGCGTGACCTCGACCGCATTGCCGTCGCGGTGCTCGAGTCGCAGCGTGAGGACGAGGATGAGGAGGACGAGGACGAGGATGAGGACGAGGACGAGGACGAGGAGTAAGTTTCCCGCCAACGCTCGTCTTTATTCCCGGCTCTTTGTGCAATAGTGCGCCTGGCGCGGCCGGCGATCTCTTACGGCTCGCGCCGACGTCCATACCTAAAAATGCATAGCCGTTGATGCTGTCCAGAGAAAAACAATGTGTGCGGAGCCGCGCTGGCGCCAGCCACGCGGCCATGAGATGTCCGTGTGTCGAGCATGTTGCTAGCACCATCTATGTGTGGGTATAGGGAGCTCCACATGCCCCGGGCGCTACTCCGAGTCGCTGCCCATTTCCATAGCGTCGTCGTCGTCCTCTTCCTCTTCCACCTCAGGGGCCTCTGTCCGCGCCGCCTTGGGCGGCCGCGCGTCGCCTGCTTCGCCGTTGACCGCCACTTCGCCTGGCGCCGGCTCGACGCCGCCCGCTTCACGGTTGCGCTTCTGGCCCTGTGCCTCGGCCTCGGCGTGCGAGTAGGTGACGCGGCCGGTCGGGGGTGCTGCCGCGCCGTCTGCCGCGTCGCCGTGCAGCGCCGCATTGTACAGGGCCTCTTCGCCCTGCTCCTCGACAATGGTAGCATGCGACTTTGTCCGCGCATAGTCAATCGACAGCGGCTTATCGTAGAACTCGAATCCATCGAGCCCACGCAGTGCTGCCGTCGCACTCTGCAGGTCGCGGAACACGACAAATGCCTGCCCGCGCATGCCGTCCGCACGCGTGGCGACCACGTCAATCACCTTGCCGTAGCTGCCAAACAGCGTGTACAGCTGCCGACGTAGCTCTGGCCTGGTCAGCGCCGGCGCTGCGCCACACAGCACTACGCACCAGGCTTCTTCACCTTACTGTTGATATTCTTCACATACACCGACGTGTTGGGCGCCTCGTTCGGCATCCTCGCAGCTCGCCGCGTTCACCGGTGGGCAACACACACTCGTTGGCGACGGCCGCGGCGGCTGCCAAGATCGGCGCCGATTGCCCACGTGACGTCCCCCGGCCGCGGCCGCGACGCTTAATCTGACGTCTGCACATTCGGGCAGCTCGCTTTGACACGGGCCAGGACGATGACGGTGCCCTCGCAGCTCGCGATTGCGTACCCGTCGACGTTTGCCACGTCGTTCTGGTCGTTCCCAGACTACCGCACGGGCGCCGTGACGCTGTATGCGCGGCTGCAAGAGGGCCTGTATGAGAACGAGAGCGTGCTGGCGCTGCTGGCGCAGCGTGCGGAGCACGAGCGCTCGTACGCGCACAGCCTCGCGCGTCCGCTGGGGCTCGTCGAGTACTCGGAGCCGCTGTTTGAAGGTGCTGGGAATGCCTACGACGGCGCGCGCGGCCTGTTTGCCGGCGCGCTGCCGAGCACGCGGGCGTTCCGCTCGCTGGAGAACGAGTTCACCCATGCGTATGCGGCGCCGCACCTCGACGTGGCGCGCAACATGCAGCGGAGCATCCTCACGCCGTTTGGCGAGTGGGTCGCTGTGCACGACGCGCGGGTGCGCCGCAGCTGGGAGGCGGTGAATGAGGTGCTGGTCCGCCTGGAGCGCCAGGCGGTCGAGGTCGGCCGCCTCCAGGGCGTGTACGAGCACAAGTGCCGCCTAGCGGACGAGGCTGAGGAGGACGTGCGCTTTGCGCCAGGTGCAGGTAACGCTCTGCGGCGCACGAGCAGCATCGCGGATCTGGGCCGGCGCATCTCGCAGGTGACGGGCGTCGACAAGGGCGTCGGCCTCGCTGGGCACGGCGCCGCTGGCCCGACGGCCCGCGGCTCGAGCGCCGTGGACGGCCCAGATACGCGCGCTCAGCCGGAGAGCGCCGCTGGTTCCGCCGACACCGCCGCCCCGAGCGCTCCGGCAGCGGCCCCGACGGCCGATACCACACAGGACGCTCCAGCGCCTGAAACGTCCGCACCGCTGCCAAAGCGTCCCGCCGAAGACGCACAGAAGCTGCAGCGCCGCGAGACGCTGCGCCAGCAGTTTGGGTTCAAGGCACGCTCGCCCTCGGCGCCCGGCAGGCAGGCCTCCAGGCAGGCGTCGGGACAAGCGTCGAGGCAGGCGTCGAGGCAGCCTGCCGACCCGGCGCCCACCGGCGACAAAGCGCCGAACACAACCGACGCGGCCACTCCACACGACCCCAGTGATGAGAGTGCGACAGCGCACGGTGGCGAAAACGCCACCGAGCCGTCTGGCGAGCTCGCCGAGAGCGCAGCGCGCCCCCGGCTCTCGAGCTACTTCACGCAGGCCGCCGCACGCGTGGGCGACTCGCAGACGCTCGCGCACATGCGTGCAGCGGTGAGCGGGCTCTCGGACCCCCGGCATATCCGGCTGCGCCGGGACGCCGAGGCGGCCGAACAGCGCTACCAGGCCGCGGTGCGCGCTCTGGACGAGGCGCGGTGCCGTGCCGAGGAAGTGCTCTTCCACGAGTACCAGATGACGCAGCGCTGGGAGGAGGAGCGCGTTCTGGCGCTCCGCCGTGTGCTTGACACGTACAATGCGTGCCTGACGCCCCTTGTGGACCTGGCCCGCAGCTCGCTCCTCCGCACGGGCGAGCTCGCCGTGCAGCTCGAGGCGCCGCGCCAGCTGCGGCAGATCATGGACGAAGCGCGCACAGGTCCCTTCCGTCCGGCGCCCACCGTTTTCCACCCGTACTACCACGACGACATAAACGCGGTGGCGGGCGCCTCCACGGCCGGCTTTGGCATGGACCTCGTCGCCGCGGCGAAGTGCGAGGCGCTCGCGGTGCAGGAGGCTGCGCCCGGCAGTGGCGCGGGCGCCCATGCTATGCCGGCGCTGCCGCCCGTGCTGCACGCGCTGCTCTCGGCGCTGCAGCGCAAGTACGCCGAGCCCGAGGTGTGGCGCCCGCGGGGCGCCACCGAGACGCCGCCGCCGGCCTTGATGAACGCTGAGAAGCGCCGCGTGTGGCTATACGAGGTGCCGCTGCGCGTCACGCACGGGCTGCGGGCGCAGCTGATCGAGTACGCCGCATCGCAGGAGCAGCAGCGGGCGCCCGCGTCCTCGCCCTCGGTCGCGATACCCGACGCAGTGCTGGACGCAGCTGACGCGCCGGTGTTGGCCGCCACCGTAAAGCTCTGGGCGCTCGAGCTCGAGTCGCCCCTGCTCCCGTACACGGTCTGGGACGAGGTGGCGCAGATCTACGACGCCGCCGAGCTCTACGCCGAGGAGCGCGCCCGGCTGCCCGAGGCGCAGCGCCCAGCCGAGGAGCCGCAGGAGTCTATCCTACGCGGGCTCGCCACGGTGCTGTCCCGGCTGCCCAAGCTGCACCTGGCGTGCATCGACGCGCTCGCCTGCCACCTGTACAAGCTGGTCCGTGATACGCCCACGGACGAGGACGAGGACTCGTACACTAGCAAGCTTGGCCTCTCGCTTGGGCGCTGCATCCTGCGCCCGCACACGGAGCGGCCCAGCACGCTGCACGCCAAGTATCCGGCGCTCCTGGTCAAGGATCTTGTGCTGCACTACGAAGCGCTGCTGCCCCAGCTGGTCAACGCACGGGCACGAGAGTCAGACCACAAGGCGCTCGGCAGCTTGCGCAGCACGCCGCTCCGCCGGCGCAGCAAGCCGACGGACGAGCGCATCTCGCGCAGTTCCCTGCGTAACGTGCAGAGCGAGGGCATGCAGCGCCGTGTGGCCCAGTTCGAGCATCTCCAGCGCTCGCGCAGCGTGAGCGTGACGAGTCCGCCACAGCGCCGCTTCGATTCGCCGCGCAAGGGGCTCGTGCTCGCCGGGGGCGCGGCGGCTGCCGGTCCCGGCAGCGCCGGATCGAGCAGCGCCTCGCCGCAGTCCAAGACGGCGCCCAGCGTGGACGGCGATCCCGATGCGAGCGTGATTGACAAATTTGGCGATGCCCTCCAGCTGGACCAGCTGCCAACGCCGACGAAACCCGCCGGAGCAAGAGACGCCCGCGGCGAGGCCCTTGAGGCGTCGAGGGAGGTACCGAGGGAGGCGCCGAGGGAGGCACCCAAGGAGCCCCTCAGAGTGGCCCCGAGCGAGGCTCCGAGAGCGGCTTCGAGGGAGGGCCTGAGCGAGGGCCCGAGGGACGCTCTCAAGGAGCCTCTCAGAGAGGCCCCGAGGGAAGCCCCAAGGGACGTGTCCGCGCCGGCGACCCCCCTTAGCCCTCCCGCACCCGGATCGGGGTCCAGCTCCGCGTCCCCGGACACACACCGGACCGCGAGCCTGGCCGCGCTCGAGGCGCGGCCCCGTGCCAACTCGCGGGGTGTGCGTGGTCCGCGTGGTCCGCGGCCGTCGGGCGGCGCCGCATAGCTGTCCAACAGGCCTACATCCATTCCTCTCAAGACATAGCACATCCACATAAGCACACCCACATAAATAGCCACATGTCTCCACTACGCCGATCAACGCGCACTGATGCAGGTATATTCAAAATCGGCCCGATTTCCACTTTTTTTTCCTCATGGCGTCGACGCCACCAAGTGCGCCGGCTGAGGCGGTCACAGCGCCTGCACCGGCCAGCGAGCACGCGATGGGGGACGTTGCCGCGGGAGATGCAGGAGAGGCGTACAAGAGTGACGACTCGCTCTCGTCGCTGTCCTCCGACGAGGACGAGGCGCTCGGCAGCGTCGACGACGCCGACTGGGAGCTGTCCCGAGGAGGTGCGTCCGGCAGCGTGCGGTCCGTCCGCTAACCGCAGACTTTACGAAGCAGTACAACCGTGCGAGACAGCTCGCAAGCGCGCTGCAGGACGGCGCGGCCGCTGGGCGTGCCGCGGACAACGCAACGGCGCTCCCCGCCATGAACCGTGCGGTGCGCGGCTCGGCGAGGGAGCGCGTGGCGCAGAAAGACGCTGCGGACGCGTCTGCCGAGGCGGCGAGCGGCGGGGCGGCGGGCGCTGCGTCGCACGCGAGCAAAACAGCGGCGCAGATGTCGGCGCTTTCGTCGCGGTTCGCGTCGAGGGTCCAGGTGGACGACGCCTACGATCCGTCCCGGGTGGCGGGCGGCAGCCTGTCTGGAGCCGTGCCGCGCAAGGCGAACCGGACTGAGGCCAATCGGGTCAAGGACAAGGCGGACCGTGCGACGCTTCAGCAGGTGCTAGACCCACGCACGCTGGTGATTCTGTACAAGATGATCAACCGCGGGCTGCTCGAGATGGTGAACGGGTGCGTGAGTACGGGCAAGGAGGCCAACGTCTACCACGCCACGACGCCGCCCACGGTGCCCGGTGGCGTATCGGGCAGTGCCGCTGTGAAGATCTACAAGACCAGCATCCTCGTGTTCAAGGACCGCGACCGGTACGTCTCGGGCGAGTTCCGCTTCCGCCACGGCTACTCCCGGCACAACCCCCGCAAGATGGTGCGTCTGTGGGCGGAAAAGGAGATGCGCAACCTCAAGCGGCTGTCTGCCGCCGGGCTGCGGGTGCCGGCGCCGATCGAGCTCCGGGACCACGTGTTGGTGATGCACTTTCTCGGCGACCCGCACGGATTCGCCAGCCCCCGGCTGAAGGTTGTGGAGGCCGACATGGAGCAAGACGACTGGACGCGGCTGTACGTGGAGCTGCTCATTACGGTGCGCCGCATGTACCACGAGTGCCGCCTGGTGCACGCGGACCTGAGCGAGTACAACATCCTGTACCACGAGGGCCACCTCTGGATCATTGACGTGTCGCAGTCGGTGGAGCACGACCATCCGCGCGCGTTCGACTTTCTGCGCGAGGACCTCTCGCATGTGGACGCGTACTTTGGCAAGCGCGGCGTGCCTGTGCTCGGCCTCCGGAAGACGTTCCACTTTGTCGTGCAGGACGCCTCTTCGCGACGCCGCGGCGCCGTTGCGGGCCTCGAGCAGACGCAGGGCGTGACGAGCAGCGCCGGGCCTGCCCCGGATACGGATGCGGAGCTCGAGCGCGAGCTGCACGCCATGATGCAGGCAGAGGAGCAGGCCGACGACGAGGCGCAGCCGCAGGGTGGCTCGTCGCTCGTCGGCGCCCTACTCGACCAGGAGTCGGCGCCGAGCGCGGCGGACAAGGAGCACGAAGAGGCCGTGTTCCGCCAGAGCTTTATTCCGCGCAACCTGGAGGATGTGGCGGACCCTGAGCGGGACGTGTCGATCCTGCGCGCCGGAGGCGTGCAGAGCCTGATCTATGCGGGGGTGACCGGCATGGACGAGGTGTCGAACCGGCAGGAAGCACAGGCGGAGGCCGACCGGGCGGAGGCGGAGGCCGACCGGGCCGAGGCGGACGCGGAGGCTGGCCGCGCGCCCGCCGAGGCCGAGGCGGACGCAGACGCCGCCGAGAACGCCGAGTCCGACTCGGACGCCTCAGAGTCCACCTCGGACGAGAACCCAGACGCTGCGAACGCCACGGAGCGCGAGCAGCGCAAGCAGCACAAAAAGGAGGTCAAGGCCGCGAATCGGGAACGGCGCAAGACCAAAATGCCCAAGTCGGAAAAGAAGCGCAAGACCAAGAAGGGCAAAAAGAAATAGCGGGCAACGACTGCCAGGGTTCGAACCCTCGGACTGCCAGGGTCGGACTGCCAGGGTTCGAACCCTACGGCAGGTAGGCTGCCATTTGACGACCGATAGCACTGCGATTGTACAGCTACTGGTACACTAGTGTTGCACAGGATGCTCCGAGCCGCCCGGGCGCAAGACCAAGGGTAAAAAGAAATAGCGGGGCAGCGACTGCCAGGGTTCGAACCCTAGGGCAGGTAGACTGTAGCCTGCCATTTGACGACCGATAGCACTGCGATTGTACAGCTACTGGTACACTATTATTACACAGGATGCTCCGAGCCGCCTGCCTGCCCCGCGGCGCGCGGCGCCTGGGAGCCCGGCTCGGGGCGGATGTGCATCTGGGCGAGCTGGTCCACAAGCCTGTTCTCGTCGCCAAAGAGGTCCAGTGCCGGCGCCGGCGGCGCCGGCGTCGGCGTCTCGGCCCGCACGGGCGTCTGCGGCGCCTCGGACGGGGTCGGCGGCATGTCGGCCCGCGCTGCGCTGCCCGGCGGTGTGCGGGGCGCAGCGGCATCCTGGGCCGGCGGCGCCGGCCGCCCGGGCGTCTCGACGGCCAGGGCGCCGGGCACGAGGCCTGCGGGGTCGCTGGCCGTCGAGTCGTCGCCCTCGGCCTTGGGCGACGGCACCGGCGGCACGGGCGGGCGGGCGTCGTCTGCCGGCACCTTGGGCCTTGCCGGCGTGCTGCTCTTGCGTGGTGAGCGGGACGCCCGCGGCGTCTCGGCGGTGCGCCGCGGCGTCCGGGTCCGGTCCTGGCCCTGCGCCCGCGCGCGCTCAGCGAGGCTGCTCTGGCTCTTAGAGTGCAGCAGCGTGCGGTCGCGGAGCGCATGCCCGCCGAGCCGCGCATGCGTCGGCGTCTCGGCGCCCATGTCCAGCCCACGGGTGGCGGTCCGCGCCGCGGAGCGCGGCGTCGACGGCGCACTGGCCAGCAGCTCCAGCGGGCGGGCGTCCACGCCGCAGGCACGCTGGAACGCGGCAAAGTGCTCCGAGGCGCGCACGAGCCACATGGGGTAGTGTGTCGGCCGCCGCCGGTGCGCGCTGGCGCCCGTGCCGCCGGCAGACGCCGAGACACGCTTCGACATGCGCTCCAGCTGCACCAGGCTCTCGGGGCCCCATGGCGGGAGCGGCCCGGGCTGCAGCGCCGGCGCCGCGCCCGGCGCGCCTGCCCACGGCTGCTCGGCCAGCCCGCCGACGAGCGAGAGCGCCGCACTGGTGAGCGCACGGTCCGAGTAGCCGCCCTCCAGCACGCTCACCAGCTTGCCCCCGGCCACCTCGTCGGCGAGCGCCGCAGCGTCCCGCGCGAAGCGCGCGTAGAACGCCGGCGGCACGTGCTTTCCGTGCCGCTGCATCCCGGGGTACTCGTGCGTGCACGCGTCGAATCCACTCGAGATAAACACGAGCGTCCGCGGCGCCAGCGCGTGCGTCTCGCGCACAAAGCGCCGCGCCTTGTCAAAGAGCTGCGCGTACTTGGTCGTGTACGCACGCTCGAACGCTGCCTCGTCGGGGTGCTCCTCGAGGTGCACTGCCAGGTTAGCGCGGAAGACGAGCGCGGCGCACGGGCGCCTCAGATATCTGTTCTGCCAGTCACAGGGCACCGCCAGCGGCGCTGGCAGCTCCCTCGGCCCTTTTACTAGCGCGGGGCGGGCGCTTGGAGCGCAATAGCGCCCCGCGGCATCCTTGGCGCCCGCTGCGCTGCGTGTACGTACCATTGTAGATCCACTGGCCGTGCGCGCCTTCGAGGCACACACTGGCATTGCGTACGAGCTCCGGGTCGCCATCCTCACACGGGAAGCTCTCGATGTCGTGCAGGCTGCCGTAGAACATGCGCAGCGCGCGCCGCCCAGCGAGCTTCTCGTCCTCCTCGAGCTGCTCCAGCGGCGCCCTGGCGTTTTCCGCACGCGTCGCGCTCCGGGTCGCAGCGCCGACGCCGCGGTGCGGCGTGCGCGGACTGCGTCCGCGGGCGGCGGCGAGCCGCGCGTCACGGTCCGAGTCGGCCGCGGCCGCGGCGGCGTTGATCCGCCAAGCAAGCGCCTGTGTGCCGTTGCCGTGGTGCAGGTCAATGTCCAGCACGATCACGCGGTCAATCCCATGCGTATAGTACGCGTGCGCCGCGGCCACCGACACGTTGTTCACCCAGCAAAAGCCGGACGGCACCGCGCCCGTACAGTGGTGGCCCGGCGGGCGGCAGAGCACAAACGCCCGGTTCGCGGGCAGCTCGGCCTGCATATGCGAGCTCTTTGGCGGCGGCGGCGGCGCCATGGCGTTGTGCTGCGTGGCGCGGATCGGGTGCACCTGGTGCGCCTGCATGCGCTCGCCGCGCGTCGCGGCGACGACCCGGTCGACGCCCTCGGCGGCGGCGCCGAGCGCGTGGCAGATCGCCTCGCGGGAACCACCGTCCTCGACGTCGCGGAGCGCCGCGGCGTGCGGGCCGCAGAGGTACAGGTCGCCCTGCGGCAGGTCCTCGGGCACCTCGCTCAGGTGCATGCGCTCGTCGCCCTCGCCGTCGCTCGAGGTGGCATCGGACGTGTTCTCTGCGGCGCCGGGCGTGGAGACGGCCGGGGCGCCCCGCCGGGTTGCCCGGGCGCCCGGCGGCTCGCTGGGCGCCTGCGCTGCGATGTGCGACATGCGCACGGCGTGCGCGAGCGAGACGTTCGGCTCTGGCGCGGCGTCCGATGCGTCGTCGCGCTTCCGCCGCGCCGCGGCGTAGGCGCTCACCGTGCCGTAGGTCGCTGGCTCCTCGCTGCTGGCGTGCACGAGGCGCACCGCCTCGCACGGCTCGTCGAGGCTCAGCGCGCGCGCCACGGTGAGCACACGGATCGGGTAGCTGTCGCTGCGCTGCATCGAGAGCCGCGCGAGCATGTCGGAGAGGTCGTCTGTGTCGGGCGTCACGGGCGTCTTGGTGCCGTCGGCGTCGTGTGCCGGGTGCTCGTGCTCGCACAGGCCAAGCGCCGCCGCGACGCCGAGCAGGACCGCGCGGATCCGCTCAGGACGCTCGACGATCATGGACTTGTCCACGCCGCGCACGTACCGGTGGTGCAGCACGGACGGGTCCAGGAGCACATCGAGATGCGGCGTGGCGGCCGGCCGCGGCGCCGACGCCGGCTCCGCCGACGCCGGCGCTGCCACCTCGCTCTTCACCGGCCCCGCCGGCGACTCGCGCGCAGAGTCCTCTGGCGTGTTCGGCGCTCGGAATGGCACGTTCACAGGGCCGCCCACGGCGCCAGGGATGGCGCCACCGATCGGCGGCGCCGCACGTGGCTCGCTGCCCCCCGGTGTGCTGGGCACGCGCTCCGCCGGCTGCCCGGCGCCCGTGGCGGGTGCGCCTGCGGTGCTGCCCGCCACCTGGGGCGAGTTCTGCGCGGAGCGCGCAGGCAGCCTGACAAGGAACACCATCCGGCCACGTGTGTTGTGGGCAAAAGCAACACGGCGCAACGCGACGCGGTGGCGTGCAGCGGCGGCTCTCGGCCGAGCGCATCTCGAGGCCGGGGCGCCCGACGCCGCGGCCAAGCGCCGTCGACCACCGCCCGAGGCTGACGTGGGATGGAGGCGCTCACGTTCAACATCGACAGCGGCTACCTGGAGGGGATCGTGCGCGGGTACCGCGCGTCGATGCTCACTCCAGGGAACTACCAGTCGCTCACGCAGTGTGAGACGCTGGAGGACTTTCGCATGCAAATGTCGGCGACGGACTACGGCAACTTCCTGGCCAGCGAGCCGTCGCCGCTGAGCACGGGCGCCGTCGGGCACCGTGCGACGGGCAAGCTGGTGGCCGAGTTTGCGTACCTGCGGGAGAATGCCGTGGAGCCGCTCAGCCGGTTCCTCGACTATCTCACCTATGCGTACATGATCGACAATGTGATCCTGCTGATCACCGGCACCCTGCACGAGCGCGACACCCACGAGCTGCTCGACCGGTGCCACCCGCTCGGCTGGTTCGACACGCTCCCCGCGCTGTGTGTGGCGACGAACGTCGAGGAGCTGTACCGCACCGTGCTGGTCGAGACGCCCCTGGCGCCGTACTTCCGCGACTGCTTCTCGGCCTCGGACCTGGACGACCTGAACATCGAGATCATCCGCAACAAGCTGTACAAGGCCTACCTGGAGGACTTTTACCAGTTCTGCGAGAGCCTCGGCGGCCCCACCGCGGAGAGCATGTGTGCGCTGCTGGCGTACGAGGCGGACCGGCGCACGATCAACATCACCATCAACTCGTTCGGCACAGCGCTCTCCAAGGAGGAGCGCGCCCGCCTCTTCCCGACGATCGGCAAGCTCTACCCGGCGGGCAACAATGCGCTGGCCCGCGCGGACGAGCTGGAGCAGGTGCGCGTGATCGTCGAGTCCGTGCCCGAGTACCGCCGCCTGTTTGACGACGACGGCAGCGTCGGTGCAGACGGCGGCGCTCGCATGGAGAACCTCGAGGACCGCATGTTTGCGCTCGAAGTGGAGATGAACCGCCTGCTCACCATGACCCAGTTCCAGTTTGGCATCTTTTACTCCTGGCTCAAGCTCAAGGAGCAGGAGATCCGCTCGATCTGCTGGATTGCCGAGTGCATTGCGCAGAATGCACGCGACCGCATCTCGGACTTTGTCCCGCCTGTGTAGTGTCGGGCCCCGCTGCGCCCCGGTCCCCTAACCTGTAGCCATACCCTGTCGTACCCTGATCGCCGCTGAGTAAGCCTGCGGAAAAAAATTCGCCGGCCTCCACGTCGCCGCCACCGCCGCTGTGTCACGACCGCATCGCATCGGCCATGGGACTTGGGCGCCGGGAGCGCTTCAACGCCAAGGCGCGCCGGGCGCCGGGCGGCGCGTCCCACAAGGGCAAGAAGGCGATGCGCAGCCGTGAAGAGGTGCCCGATGCAAACGTCGAGATCATCGACAGTGCGACGCAGGAAGCACGCAAGGAACAGGAGCGCCGCCGTCGAGAGGTGCGTCTGGTCGCCGCTCGTCCATGCTGACCATGCAGCTGCTGAAAGAGGGGGGTGGCGATGAAAATGCCAAGCTCACCTCCAAGAAGCGTAAGCGGCTCGACAAGTTCATCGCGGCGAAGCTGCGCAAGGAGGAAAAGGCTCGGCTGATCGCTAAGCTGTCTAAGACCTCGCAAGAGATCGGTGACCGGACCGAGCTCGTGAGTGCTGCAACGCTTGGTACTGGCCGCGCCACCAAGGAGGCGGAGCGTATCGGGCGGATGCACCGCAGCGAGCCGCGGAAGCCCGCCGCATTCCAGGTGGAGGAAGACGAGCAGGACAGGGACCTGGACGAGGACGAGGTGCCAGAGAGTCAAGGTGCAGCAGACGATCGCGAGAGCATCGACGAGGCGCCAGAAGACCTGGAAGAGCAAGACGATGAGGAAAGGGTAGGCACGCCGCCGGATGAAGACGAGCGGTACTCTCGTATTGTTCAGGCAGCCCGCCGTTTCGACGGAGAGTCTCAGGCAAAAACCAAAGTGCCCGATCCTGCGCCTATGACAACCGCAAAGGCCGGAACACCGGCGCCTTCATTTGGCTCCGCCCTGGCTACCGGAGCGGACGGCGCCCCGGTTGCGCCCGTGGCACGAAAGCGCCGGAAAAAGGCAGCCACCCTGCAGGATGCGAGCAACATGTCCCTTCGGGAGCGCGTGAGGGCCCGACGGCTCGCTGCAAAGCACAGGCGTGACAGCGATACGAGCTTTGACAGCTCGGCTTCGAGCGAGGACCAGGACTCGGATGGGGAGCATGACTCGCCAGACGGGGCTGCTGAAAATGAGGGCACATCCGAGTCGGGTGCCGAGCGAATGGACGATGAGAGTGACGACGACTCGGAGGAGGGCACCGACTCGGAGGAGGGCATCGACTCGGAGGAGGGCATCGACTCGGAGGAGGGCACCGACTCGGATGAGGAGGCTGTTCTGATGGAGGCCATGCGGCTGCGGGGCATGAAGCCCGAGCAGGCCGAGATGAACGGCCACGAGGAGGGTGGGAGCGAATACGGCGAGGACGAAGAGGGCGAGGAAGAGGGCGAGGACGAAGAGGACAATGGGGACGAGGAAGAGGGGAGCGCCGAGGACGAGAGCGATGAGGAAGACGATGACGATGACGATGACGATGACGATGAGGACGGCGACGACTCGGCATCCGCGCCCTCCGCCCCCCGCCCCGGCCGCTTTGGCATCGGCGAGTCTGAGCGAAGCCGCACTTTTAAGCAGTGGGCACAAGAGGCCCTCAACCTGCAGCGGCCCGAGCCGCCGGCCGACGATCGGCCGCTCGAGCCCGTTGGAGGACGCGTACAGCGTGTGAGAGACCTGGGGCCACAGGACGGCGTGGCTCGTGGCCCGCTCGGTGAACAGGTGGCCTCCCCGGCATCCCAGTCGCCCTTTGCGGCGCGCTTCATGGAGGAGGACAAGCTCGAGAAGGACGGTCGCCGCGTCTTTCCCATCCGCCATGTTCGCGCCGAGCGCACAGCCGACCTGCTCGAGGCCCGCCGGCAGCTCCCGGTGGTCGCCGAGGAGGACAATATCGTGCGCACGATCCAGGAGAATCCAGTCACGGTCATCTGCGGCGAGACGGGTAGCGGCAAGACGACGCAGGTGCCCCAGTTCCTCTACGAGGCTGCGTACGCGGCTAGCGGGAGTGCCAACCCTGGTATGATTGGCATTACGCAGCCGCGCCGAGTCGCAGCGCTGAGTATGAGCCGCCGGGTGGGCGCCGAGCTGGGACTCGGGGAGCCGTCCGTGGCGTACCAAATCCGGTACGATGCCACTACGAGCCCACATACCCGGATCAAGTTCATGACAGACGGTGTGCTTCTCCGTGAGCTGGCGCACGACCTGCTGCTGGACAAGTACAGCGTGGTGATCATCGACGAGGCACACGAGCGCAGCGTCAACACCGACGTGCTGATCGGTATGCTGAGCCGTGTGACCCGCCTGCGTGAGCGCCGCTGGCTCGAGGCGCCGCCCGGCGGCTCCGCGCGGCCGCTGCGGCTCGTGATTATGAGCGCCACGCTCCGGGTGAGCGACTTTACGCAAAACGCCTCGCTCTTCGCGACGCCGCCGCCGGTGCTCCACATCGGCGCCCGGCAGCACCCCGTCACTGTGCACTTCAACCGGCGCACCGTGTCGGACTATATCACCGAGGCGGTCATGAAGACCGCCAAGGTGCACACTCGCCTGCCTCCTGGCGGCATCCTCGTGTTCCTCACAGGCCAGCAAGAGGTGCTCACCGTGTGCCGGAAGCTGCGGCAAAAGTACGGGCCCAAGGCCGCTGCCGCTGCGCCCAGGGTCCCCGAGGCGCCCGACGGCGCACAGGCCCCCGTCTCGGCGCGCGTTGCGGACGTGGAGGCAGAGGAAGTGGAGCTTGGCGCCGCGGACGCTGCGGCAGCCGGCGACGTGGATGAGGCCCACGTCGATGCGGATCCTGACGCACTCGAGAGCGAGAGCGACGAGGAGCAGGAGGCCGACGCGGACCTGCCGCCTGAGACAACCGTGCCGATGCACGTGCTTCCGCTGTACTCGCTGCTTCCGTCCGATGCGCAGCAGCGCGTGTTCGAGCCGCCGCCCGAAGGGACGCGCCTCGTGGTAGTGGCGACCAATGTGGCCGAGACGTCCATCACCATCCCCGACATCCGGTACGTGGTGGACGCCGGCCGCGTCAAGGAGCGGCGCATCGACAAGCAGACGCAGGTGCAGTCCTACGACGTCGCGTGGACCAGCAAGGCGTCTGCGGCGCAGCGGGCCGGCCGAGCTGGGCGTACGGGCCCCGGCCACTGCTACCGGCTCTACTCCTCGCCGGTGTACGAGGAGGTGTTTGCCGAGTTTGCGCAGCCCGAGATCCTGCGCACCCCGGTCGACGGCCTCGTGCTGCAGATGAAGGCGATGAACATTGACCAGGTTGCCAACTTCCCCTTCCCAACGCCGCCGGACCGTGATGCGCTACGCCGTGCGGAGCGCATGCTGATGCACCTCGGTGCCCTCGAGGTGCCCGCCGTGCGCGGCTCGGGCAGCCGGGCGGCCGGGGGCAGCGTCACCGAACTTGGGCGTACCATGTCCCTGTTCCCCGTGGCGCCGCGGTACGCCAAGCTGCTCGCCCAGGGGAATCAGCACGGCTGCCTTGCCTATGCCGTGGCACTCGTCGCCGCGCTCAGCGTTGGCGACGTGTTTGAGCGGGAACAGGCGCTCCCGGTGCCGGAGCTGGACGGGCCGCTGGACGAGGACGCCGTGGAGCGTGCGAAAGAGGCCCGCCGGGCGGCCACCAGCCGCTTCCGTCGTGCTCTGCAGGCGTTTGACGTGCTTGGCGCGGACCTCGGCGACCCGTTCCGCCTCCTGGTCGCCGTCGGTGCGTATGAGCACGACGCGGCCCGCGGGAACGGCGCAGCATTCTGCTCCGCGCACTATGTGCGTGCCAAGGCGATGGACGAGATCCACAAGCTGCGTGCGCAACTCGGCAACCTGCTGCTCGCCAACCTTGCCGGCGTCGGCGAGAAGGACGCACAGCGCCTGCACGACCCGCAACTGGCGCCGCCAAACACGGTGCAGTGCAAGGTGCTCCGCCAGCTACTTACTGCGGCGTTTGTCGACCGTGTGGCGGTGCGAGCCGATGTGGTCGGTGCCCCCGAGGCCGAGGAGCGTGCGACGGGCGGCAAGCTTACTAGCACGCGCGGCGTCCCGTACGTGGCGCTCGGGGTGCCCGGCGCCGTGTACATACACCCCAGCTCAGCGCTGTACGGTCGGCCGCCGCCCGAGTGGCTCGTGTTCGGCGAGGTGCACCAGAGCGCACCGAAGCTTGCAGCCCCCGACGACGACACGCCGCCGCCCCGCGTGTGGCTCAAGACGCTCACCCGGATCAACCCCGCGTGGCTCGCCACACTCGGGCGCACCCTCTGCACGTTTTCGCAGCCTGTCGAGGTGGGCGGCGGCGGTGTGCTTGGCCAGCTTGCGCAGTCCACGCAGGCACTCAAGCGGGGCGCACAGCAGAGTGCGGTGCGCCGGGACGTGATGCTCACTCCGCGCTATGGCGGCTCGCTGGAGGACGGCGCCGCCGGCGCTGGCCTCGGCTGGGAGCTGCCGTCGATGCGAGTCACGCAGGAGCTGCGGGGCGGCCGCTGGGAGACGGTCTAGTGTTTGTGCACGGCTCACACCCGTAGGTGCCAACATACCCCGCATAGGCCATGGCAAACCCTTGCATTGTACGCTACGGATGCTTGGCCGAGACACACGGACTTGTACTACCACTGGCTTCTACTGCTTGTTGGGGACGGCAGACGGTTAGGCGTCCTTGGGCAGCTCACCCTCAATCACCTTCTCGCCGCTCTCGTCAAACTCGACATTGTCCTTGGCACCAATGCTCCCGCGGATGTACTTGGTGTGGCTGCCGTAGGCTGCCGTCAGTTTGCCCGCTGCTCCGTTTCGACGTACCCAGCAGGGCCTGCGTCTCGGGATGACGCAGCTCGACCCGCGTGAACGCAAGCGTCTTACCTGCGAGGTCAGCGAGGCGTGCATCGCTCCGTGTACGCACCCATGTTGACCACCTCACCCACGGCCTGGACGAGGTCGTTCTCGCCGCCGGCGGGACGCACGAATGTGGCGTGAATGTCGGTCGAGATGCCCGTGTTAAACCGGCCCTTGGACGCGACGGCGAGCGAGCCGACCGAGTCGATCAGCGTCGAGACCATGCCGCCGTGGATGGTCCGCGCGCGGTTCACTGCTGGTCAGCGGCGTGGGCAGCGCGGTCTACGCACGGTTCTGGGGGCCGATCTTGTACTCGGTCACAATGCGCCCCGGCACAGCCTTGACGATCTCGAGCTGGCGAGTGTTGACCGAGTCATGCCCGCCAGCGGCAATCCTGCCAGTCAGTACGCTGCGGCACGCCTCTGTACGCACATAGCATCTTTGACGCTGCGCACAAAGCGCAGGCATGCGGAACGGACGCTCGTCGTAGCGTGCATGTTGGTGGAGGGTGCACGGATAGATTCGAAGGTGCGACGGTCCGCCGGCACGGCCGTGTGGAGGCACCGGCGACGTGGAGGCATCGGCGAAGAATCGGCTCTCGCGACCTTTTTGCACGGGCCACCAAGTCCAGAGATGCCCCCGACACTTCGAGGCACCACGTCCAAGTACTTTTCGGGGGCTAAGGCCGGCGCGGGGCCGGATGCCGCACCGCAGCGGGTGCCCGACTATATTGTGCCAAGTCTGCATGGTGCGTTTGCGCCAGTGCGGCTCTTCTCACGTCCAGTGCTCTTTTGCGGGATTAACCCAGGCGCAGAGTCTGGCGCACAGCGCCACCACTATGCGCACCGCTCCAATGTAAGTGGCACTCACACTGCTCAATCGCTGACCGACAGCATTTTTATACCTGTGTGCACCGCTCGGGACTAACTACAGAGCAGCTAACGCCGGCCTTGGACTATACGTTTCCCTGGCGGGACCCGTACCGGCTCGGCCTGACCAACCTTGCGCACCGCCCGACAGCCAAGAGTGAGCAGCTTACCATGAGCGAGCTGGAACGGGGCGTGCCAGAGCTGATTGGCAAGGCCGTCGAGTACCGCCCACAGGTCGTCTGCTTTGTCGGGAAGCAAATCGGGCAGGTGTGGCTCAGTGTGCTGCAAAAGCGCGGTGCTCTCGATGTGCATCCACCGGTGCGCTGCACTGTTCCCCGGAGTGTGCTTGGCTTCTGGTTCGAGAAGCCCAAAAAGGGCGACCGGCGGGACACGGAATTTCCTCCTCAGGATGCGGGGTACGGCGTCCTCCCGGCCTGTGTGGTGCACGACGACGGGTGCCTCACCCTGTTCTTTTCCACACCGTCGACAAGCGCACGCGTGACGCACCATCAGCTGCCCGGCAAGGTCCGCATCATGTCCCATGTCACCCAACTATTGGAGCAATTCCCTAAGGCGGAGCCAGATGGCAATGAACCGAGCGGTCAAGACCGCGAACGTGGAGCGCAGTCGGCGGCCGAGGTGCAGTCGGCGGCCGAAGAGCAGTCGGCGGCCGAGGCGCAGGCGACGGCCCAAGCGCAGGCGACGGCCCAAGCGCAGCCGACGACCGAGGCGCAGGCGACGGCCGACGATGCAGGTCCAACTCGCACAGTATACATTCCCGTCATTGATCTATCCAAAGCACAAGTCATAGCCTGAGCAGGGCCCTGCTCGGCCCAACTGGCCCTATGACCGCAGCAGGGCCATCTGTGAGTCGCCCATGGAAGCCTCGTCATCCACCATCGCAGGGTGTGCCTTTTCTGCGTCCAGAGCACGTTTGGGCTTGGCCTCGCTGCCCTTTCCGTACGCGCCCACCTCAGGCTTGGTCGGCGTCTCGTACGTGTCGGCCGGGTTCGGCGTGCTCTGCACATTGTCCAGCAGCGTCGGGTCCATGAGCACAGCCACCGCCGGGTCCACGCCGCTAACTGACCTCGTGTCGCCAGACGAGTAGTCGCCGGGGTACTCCTGGGGAAAGTCGGCCGGGAGTGCCTCGGGGCGTGTATTCTCGTGATTTTCCTGGCCCATGTCCACGCCCAGCGCATTGTCTGGGTCGTCCACGTACGCCCCGGGGCCGGCCGACGAGGCCGGGCGAGAAGCAAGCCACGGTGGCACTGGCAGCGGCGCCGACGGCGGCTGTGGCCGCATTGCACCACCGAGGCCAAACATGCCCATAGTCATACGTGCCATGCGGTTTTCCTCCATCAGCTGCTTGATCAACGCCGCCTGCTCGGCGATGATGGCCGCCTGTGGGTGCAGCTCGCCGAGCGGCTCTTCCTCCTCGGGATCCGGCGTTTCGAGCGAGGAAGTCTCGGTGGACGCATGCCGAGCACGCAGAGTGGCAAGCGGGAGGTCGTCCTCCTCGTCGCTACCCTCCTCTTCGCTCTCGGACGAGTCGTGCCACGCCGCGACCAGTTCGGCATCCTGCGCGTCCGCCTGCCGAATATGCGCCGCATACGACGCGGCAGCCTCCTGGTCCTTTTCGCTGAACGCATGCGTGTAGCGCTTCGGCGCCCGAGGAACAGGCGTCGTTGGCGCCTGCTCCTCCTGCAGCTGTGTAGCCGCGTGGAGCCGAGCAAGCGTCTCCTCATGCCGCTGCTGCAGCAGTACCTGGAGCTCGGCGAGCCGCCGGTCCCGCTCTTCAGGGTCATGCGCATGCTGCGCCTCCCGCTGCAGCTGGCGGATCAGCTCGTCACCCCACTGCGTCAGCGGGCCAAACACGCGCGCCATGCGCTCCCGTGTATCGTTGTCGCCGCTCCGCGCCACCTCGCCTGCGGCAGCTGCGAGTCCCTCTTGCCCATAGAAGCGACGCAGCGCCGCGCGGACCTGAGCCTGGGTCAGGGCGACGTCCATCAGGCTCTTCCCGTACAGCTTGCCGACCGGCCGGCGGTCGTCGCGCCAGGGAGCGTCGGGGTCCGTCTCACTGTTCGACTCGTTCTCGTCCGAGGAGTTCTCGGACCAGACCTCCAGGTCGACGTCCACATCGGGCTGGCCAGGCACAACCGAGGTGGCATTTTCCTTGCGCAGCGCACGGCGCTGCCGAGCATGCTCGCGGTCGATACGCCGCTGCATCAGCCGCTGCTCCCGCGCATGAATGCGCACGTCCATCAGTGGCTCGTCGTCGTCCGAGTCGCTGTCGTCCGCCTCAAGGCCGGCAAAGAATCGGGACGTGTTTGTGTACATTTCCCAGCCCCACCCCTCCTGCTCGTCGGCGTGCTGCACAAGCACGTTGCGGAAGAGCGCTGTGCTCGGGTATAGCACACGGCGCCCAATACCGGGCGGCACGGCCACCGGTCCCGTGTCGGCGATCGTTCCACTCACGCCTGGCAAGATCATGCCACGCTGGTCGACCAGGAAGGCGCCGTAGGGGCTGAAAAAGCCCTGGGCGCTCCACGGGCTGGGGCCGCGGGTATCAAAAGCAGATCCCTGCAGTAGGGGCGGCATCTGCAGCACCGCCGGAATAAACCGACGGGCAGCAGAACGCGGTGCTGGCGACGGTGGCTCTTCCAGCGTCGACGCGGCCAGGTCGCTGGACTCGGGGTCCGCCGCGTCGTCGGCGGGAAGCTCCGCGGCTGGCGCCGCGCCCAGCGAGCTCTGCTCGCCGTCGGCCGGCCGCGGCGATTCCAGGCGCACGTCCGTGAACGTGTCCGCATCTCCTGAGCGGTCCTGGTCCGCATCCGGTACTCCGGAGCGGCGGAACAGGGGGCGCAAGCGGTGCCAGGGCCGCGGCGCGAGCTGCTGTGCGCTTGCGCTGCGGCGCCTTTCCAGAACCGCAGAGTGGTCGTTCCGGGGCCGCACCGGTGTCGACGATCCCACGGGATGGCCGAGAAAGTCCGGTGGCGGACTCCCGGGGTCTTGTCCGGGCTGCTCGAGACTCGGGCTGCCAGGCAGGCCGGGGGCGCCAAACACGTCCGCGGCGATGGTGACGGGCCGCGGGCCGGTCGGCTGTGGGTCGTACGGATTTGGCAGATCCATATCAGGCCAGGCCGTTGTCGAGAGGGAATGACGGCGCCCGCTTGTTTTCCGTCGGCGATCGAACACCTTCTCACGGAAGCTGGCCAGATCGTTGTCGCCCTTCTTCGGCAGCACCAGCGGCTGCACCGAGTCCTCGTCGAGGCTCGGGCTGCCGGCCGGCGAAAGCGACTGCCCTGGGTCTGCATGAAGGCGGTCCAGAATGCGACTGCTCCGCGACGGGCCAACGAGGCCGACGCCAGGCACAAGCTCCGACATAGACACAGAGCTGCGTAGTTCGTGCGCGCTGGGAGAAGGAACGTCGGAGGGGAGGGCCACGCCCTCGGTTGCTTCAACGAGTGTGCCGCCGTCGGGATGGGCCGGCCGTGTTTCGCCCTGCTCGTCCGTTCCGCCATGCTCGGCCTCTACGCCGCTAGACTCGCTGCCGGCGGTCGCAGGGTCCGGCTGGCGCGGAGGCACCGTCAGGAACTCGGGCATCCCGAGGAACTCGCGCGTGAGCTCATGCATCGACTGCAGCGGCTGCCGGCACACGCGACGGTCCGGATCAGTCGACGAGTCGCCGCGGAACATGGCACTGGTGTGTGCATACCGCGGGAATAAACACGCCTCCGTGTGCCGATACCGGTTCGCAGGCTCGAGAGTAGCGAGAATTTCGCGCTGCTGCTCGATCTGCTCGTTGTCGGCCTCGATCAACGCCGCGGCGAGCTGCCGCCGTCGGCGCTCAGCGCGCTCCTTACGGCGTTGCAGCTTGCGCTGCACACGCTGCGCCCGCTCGTCATCGAACCGGTACGCACCCGCCTGCGGCGGCGCAGCATCAGACATAGCTGTTCTACGCGATGTCTCGCAGGCGACCAGCGTCAGCGCCCTCGGCTGTCACCCACGCAGCCTGGAGGTGGAATCAACACTCCAACACAGGTGTGACACTGGCGCTCGGCGTTAACTGAGTGGGAGCTACAAACTGGGAATTATGTGTACCGCCCTGCGGCCGCGCATCATGCGAGGGGCGGGCGACGCTGGAGCCGATGGGCCCAGAGCGGGCATCGAGAGGGCGAAGCACGCTCGCTGCGCCCCTTGCCACTCGTAAGCAGGCACCGCGAAGCCATGCGCGGCGCCCCTGTTGCTCAGCCGAGCACGAGCTCGTAGAGAATGACCGCAATGTTTACTGCAATGAGGGGAACTGCGCGTTAGCCCAGGCCGCTGCCGCACGTCAACATACTCCGCAAAAGCACGCGCACAGCACTGATGAGCTGGATTAGCCGCGTCTTGACCCCTGGGTCGCCCGACGAGACGCCAAAGCCGGCGTCCATCGACTGGGACGACGATGCCCATCCGACTGCCTGTGTTAGTCCACTGCAAGCCTGGCATGCCACCACGCACTCCGCGCGAGGAACCGCTCCTCATTCAGGATGGCAATGGCATTGATCAGCAGGAGCGCTGTGTAGAATACCGTGCCGAGGCCGAGCATCTTGGGTGGTGTCCAAGCAAGAGCAACCACTCAGTGTACGAAAGCCGGTCTGCTGCCTCTGCCCACACGCAATACTCTCAGGCACCCCTGCTCCGGCGCTTGTGCAAGCCAATGTCCCTGCGACACTTGCGCTCGGTCTCGCCGTGCACCGTGCAGCGACGCTCCAAGCCGTCTGTGCCGCGCAGGGCAAATGCGACGCGCGGAGCACGTGTCGTGTGGAGGCGTGTATCCCGAGAGTAACACCAGGGCCCACCAGGCCCCTTGTGCACGGACTCAGGGCCAGCGATAAGCAAGTGACACAGCTGTGTGGATAGCTGCCCAAGTGCCCGAGACAGCCAATAGAACGAGGAATTCACAGGTGTATGTGCTATAGACTATGTTCAAAGACCGTATCACTCATCAAGGGACTTGTACAAGGCAGCTTAGTCGACGTTGACGCTCACAGGCACGTTGCCGCGCACAGCGTTGCTGTACGGGCACTTCTTCTCCGCAAGGTCGACGATCCGCTTGAGCTGCTCCTTGTCACTAGTCTTGGACCGGACGTGGAGCTCCACGGCTAGCGCAAAGCCCTGGCCACCCTCTGGCGAGCCAATGCTCACGTCGCCGTGCACCTCGGTGTCCTCGGGGACCTTGAGCTTCTCGGCACGGGCCACGGCGCCCATCGCACTCAGGAAGCAGGCAGAGTAGCCCATCGCTGGATTGGTCAGTATGAGATGCAGCGCCACACGCACACGCACCAAACAGCTGCTCGGGGTTATGCCCGTCTCCGCTGCCGCCCAGGGCCTTGGGAAGACTGTAATATGTTAGCGCATGTACTTCAGTTTCGTGCTCCGAACGTACGCAAGCTTGAGCTCGAAAGGGCCCTCCTCACGCAGCTTGGTGCCGCCGTTGCGGCCGGCACCAAACGCCTCTGCATGCGCCGTGTACATCACCTTGCTCAGGTTGGTGACCGTGCGCTTCTGCAGCATGGGACGCGCGGCCCGGATGGCCGGGCGGGCAATCGGGGCAAGCGAAGCGGTAGCAAACATGTTGGTACAATGATAACCTGGAAGTGCCCTGACTTTATAGACTCTGCACCCTCGGTCAACCAGCTCGGCTCCACGGAGATATTCACATTATGTATATATACGCTCCACTTATGACGTAAAATGTGGCATGACATAATGTTGTGCGACCGTGGAGAAACGACGCGTCCTTAAGCCTCCACTTCGGACCATGATGTTCCAGCGGCTCGCCGCTCGTCCGGTAATTGGCGCTCGGATCGCCGCGGGGCACGTCCACCGCTCGTTTGCGCATGCGAATGTGCGCTTCAGCTCCACGGATGTGCGTCGCCCAATCGCCATTGCATTTGACATCGATGGCGTGCTGAAGCAGGGCCAAGTCGTCCTGGACGAAGCCCGCCAGGCCATCCGTCGTCTCGAGGGTGAGAACCCGTGGAAGCAGCGCGTGCCGTACGTGTTCATCACGAATGGCGGCGGGAAGAGCGAGGTGGCGCGCGCGCGGGACCTCTCGAACGATTTTGGCGTGGAGGTCACGCCGTCGCAGGTGGTCCAGTCGCATACGGTGATGCAGTCGCTGGTGAACGAGTACGTCGACAAGCCTGTGCTCATGGTCGGCGGCCCCGACCACCCGACGGGCCAGGCGCGCAGCGTGTTTGAGGGGTACGGCTTCCGCCAGGTGTACACGGTGCATGATCTCAACGCGTATGCGCCAGCCGCCTGGCCCTATGCCCAGCCGCAGGAGGACCAGCAGTCCATGGTGAAGCGGGTCGACTTCAGCAAGATCCAGCTCGCGGCAATTTTCATGTTCCATGACAGTCGCGCTTGGGGTCGTGATATCCAGATTATGCTCGACGTGCTTCGCTCGGACAATGGCGTGTTCGGCACCGAGATCACCAACGAGGAGCTGCGCCGCCGGAAGCAGATGCCCATCTTTTTCTCCCACGGCGACCTGCGTACGTACATGAAGGGTGACACGAAGCTGACCGACAGTGTGGGGTAACAACCACCCCGTCGCACGTCTCGGCCAGGGCGCGTTCCGTGTGGCGCTCGAGGCCGTGTACAAGGAAGTCACGGGCCTGGACCTTGTCTCGACCATCTTTGGCAAGCCGCAGCGGGTGACGTACGACTATGCAGACAACCGCCTGCAGCAGCTTGTACAGCAGCAGCTGGGCGCAAACCAGACGCCGAGTGTGTGGATGATCGGCGACAATCCGGCGTCGGACATTATGGGTGCGTAGCAGCAGAGGCGGCACGTCAGGCTGACCGACCAGGGGCGAACGGGTACGGGTGGTCCTCGGCGCTGGTGCGCACGGGCGTGTACCGCGACGTGGCCGGACCGCCGGCGCACAAGCCAAGCATGATTGTGGACCACGTGGACCAGGCGATCGAGGCGATCATGCAGAAGGAGTGGGCATAGTCTCTGTACAGATGCGAAAGCGTCACTCTAAATACAGTACAATCTACATGGGTGGCGTGAGTGGTCATCTAGCCTGTTCCGGCAGGTGTGTCAGCGCAGGATAGGTCGACTCCGAAGCGCGACGCCCACAGAAGCGCAAGATGTCAATAAGCCCATTGAATACACTGGAGGAGAGGGGGAGGCGCTGGCTGCGGTCAGTGCCGCTGTCATACACCCGGGGTGTTCTGCTTCCCGGCGAGGCGCACGAGATCCAGGATCTCACCGCGGCTCAGCTGATCGCCGCCCTTGTCTCTTGGCCCTTGCCTAAGCGGTAGAGAAAGAGACCCAAAAGCAAAGCGACCCGGCCCCTCTTCGTCCGGATCTTCAAACGATTTGCGTGGAGGATTTTGCGACGCGTCTGAGCGGTCACGGGTGACCATCGAGCCAGACCGGGAGATGCTGCCCGACGTAGGCAGGAGCGTCGAGTCCGTTGGATGCGGCGGGACGTCCTCCGAGTCGCGCTCCATCGTCTCGAGGTACGCGGTGCGCCGCGCCTCGCCCATGTCTTTGGCCGATGCACGCGAACGGACGCTGGGGGTCCGGTTCGGCTTGCGCCCACCAAACGACAAGTCCCCGGTGAGTTCCGTCTCCATGCTGGGGCGCACGAGCGGATGCTCCGCATGAGAAGACGTAAAGCTCTCCGACGGCCGGCTACTTGCCGCCATCAGCTTCGACGGCACCTGGATATCCGGCGTCGGCAGCGCCACCAGCACGGTCACATGAACCGGGCACTCGGACGAGTGGACGCTGGAAGACACTGGTGGCTCCTCGTGGGCGGCCGTGCCCGCTGCCCCGTGGCCCGGCATGCCGCCCGGCGGCGAGGCGGCCGGCGGAGGCGGAGCACGCTGGTCGTTAAGCTCGTACGCCTTATCCAGCGCCGCCGCGACAGGCTGCACAGCCGACCAGTCCACCTCGTCGCCGAGCGGTACAGCGCCAGTCAGACGCATCCCAGCCTTGGTCCGCTCATCGCGCGCCTGAGGGAAGAGAGACACCTTGAGCTCCCACAGAGGCGGTGGCGGCAAGAGCTCCGGCGCCGCCCGGGTGCTCGGCGCCGCAAACAGACCAGTGCCGCCAGCAACGTGCACGGGCGCTGCACCCGCCTCGTTCATCCGGCGCAACCGCCGGTTCCACACCATCAGCCGCATCATCGCCAGACTGACACTTAATAGGAACACGGCGATCGCCACCACGGCAAACACCAAAAAGGGCGCAGGAAAACCGCCGTGACCAGAGCCATCGTCGTCGTCGCGCTTCTGCATCATTCGTAGACCAGTGCCCGCCAACGGCTGTGCGCGTAACTCGCGCACGCCCAGCTTGGGCCCTTGCCAGCCCCCCATGAACGCTCCAATGGAACCGCGCCACCCGAGGGTTTCAGGGTTCAAGGACTTGTCGGTGTTAGGCAGCACGTTTACTAAATCTGACCCCGCACTATGGTGAACAGTGCTCCGCGTCGCCGCTGGCCACCAGCCACTGGGGCAGGGGCCACCAGCGGAGCACGCTGATCGAGAGCAGGAATACCACAAGCGCATTCACAGAGGTCCCTGCGGGTGAGTGGGGTACCGGATGGCGCACACGTACCTGCGTCGAGCGCCGCAGAAAGAACGTAGCTACAGTCAGCAGGGTCCAGGCGTACGGTGACGTACTTGTACTTTTGGAACCAGATCGGGTATCGTTCGCGCGCCCACTTTTGCGAGAGAAACGAGCACAGGAAGCCGCCAAGGATGATCTGCCGTGTCAGTAAGCGAGAAAGGCGCCTGGGCGCACGCACATTGGTCGGGATCCCAGGCGGAGCGACGGCGCCGCAGAGCACAATGGGCACCACGGTGCGGCTGTAGACGGACTGCCGCAGCGGGCGCTGCAGTCTCCGTTCCCGGTACTTGTGGAGTGCCCAGGGGAGTAGCGGCGCGAGCAGGCCGAGGAGGAAGCCCCAGTAGAGGGAGCGGTATTCGCCCACAAAAAAGCGCTGTGGCCCCACGGCGCCCCAGATGATCGCAGCGGAGCGGAATATGTGCACCTGGCGGCCGTCCCACTGGCCGCTCGGGTCCGGCTTGGATCCGTCGATAAAGGCGCGGTACCCGTTGCCGGGGGCGAGCACCACTTGGATGACGCCAAAGTTGACCACACAGCCAGTGACGGTCCCGATCAGCTGAGCGAGGAACATGTGCCTGGGTGAGATCTTCATGTAGTGGGCGAGCTTGAGGTCGCTAATCATGTCGATCGCCTGTGCGCAGCTCATGAACCCGTAGCACTTCCAGCACACATTCCCGATCGGCTTCCCAGGGATCAGGTACCCGGCAACAAACTCGGTAATCACATTGAGCCCGATCGATACGTCGCTCACCGCCTTGAGGATGCCGACCGGGATAAGGAAAAAGAGCGACATGCACACAGAGAGCAGCAGGGCCCATACGGGGAACTGGAGCGGCGTGGTCATCGTCAAAACAATTGCCGCTCCCAGCGACAGCACCAGCGTGACAATGTACCAGGAACGCGGCACCATCGGATATGCGCGCATCATTGTGTTGTGCACGTCGGTGTGCACCGGATTGCGCAGCGCGCGGACAATGTCCTTCCCGTGCCAGAGCGCCACGTAGGTAATGGTGCTGGTGAGCACGGCGAAGCTGATCCCGTAGGTGAGCGCAAAGAACGGCGTCAGGAGCATCGGCCGCTTGGCCGCCCACGCCTCCTCGTCCAGTGTATTGTCGGGGTGCAGCACCGAGTCGATGTCGAATGGCAAGAACTTGACATTGTACAGCGCCGAGCTAAGTGCCTCGGGGAATGCCTGCGCGTTCCAAAAGTTGCTGAACCACAGGATGGGCATAACCACGTACATCATCGCCATCAGGCCGGCGTAGAAATTGAGCGCGGCCCACCACGGCTGGAAGAGCGGGCCGCCGGCGCCGAGCACGTTCCAGTCAAGACTGACGTTGGCAATGCCGAATCCGCGATAGCCTGAGCCAAGCACCTTGGTAATCCGGCTCCGGTATGCCAAGCAGAGCAGGGCAATACTGCTCAGCGTGGGAAACAGCGCCGTCGGCAGGAACTGGTACACCAGCACCGCGAGAAACACCACGGCAAAGAAGCGTATCCGTGAGCGCGTCAGGCTAGATTCGGCGCCGTGCAGCGTGTTGAAAAGCGAGACGGTCACCAGGGCACTGGGATACACCATGGACGGCGGGCGGACCAGCAGGTCGTACACCATCCCCGCAAAGCCAAAGCCGAGCACCTGCGTCGTAATCAAGAGTGTTATACCGGCGAGCGGTGACATGTGCTGGTGGAAAAAGAGCTCCTGCACATTGATAATGTCAGACGCATACGCACTTGTTGCGCCCGACGACGCAATCACGGCGATTAGCAGATGCTCTTTGATACTAAAAGGGCCGGGGTTGAGCCGGAACGAAAGCGGGCCCAGAGGAACCTCCCAGTCCGGCAACACTTTGGCCATCCACCGGGCAAGCGGCAGCGTGACGAGGATGACAAAGTACGTGCTAAACACGGGCGCATTGGACTTGTAAAAGAACAGCTGCGACATGGCGGCCCCCAGCACCGTAAATAGGAGGCCGAGCAGCAGTGCGCGAAACGTGAGCGACGTCATGTGCACGTCGTCCGTCTCGGGCACAATCTGGTGCACGGTCTCGAGGATATCGTCGCCCTCGTCCTCGGCCAGCGCCGGTGGAGGCGACCCGTGATGCCGCTGATCGCGCGCGGCGTCGTCTTCAGCGCGCTCCTCGTGCAGCAGGGCAAGCTCCACCTCATCCTCGTCGCCTTCCTTGCCATACTCCGTGTGCGGCGGCCCCCTATCGCCCGAGACACGGTGCTTTGCCCCGCCGTGCATCCAAGGTGCGAAACACGCCCCCGCTCACAGCCTGCCCCGCACGCGTGGTGGCGCTGACGTAAGCCGCACGCGCCACCGCCACTTGAACGCGCGCCGCTCGCTGGACTGCACCATGGCACTTGTCTGGACGCTGGTCACACAGCTGCTGTTGCTGGTCGGCTGGCAGGCGCTGCAGGACCTTGGGTCACGCGCGCTGCTCAACTTTGCGTACAAGTGCCCCGCGGCGCGGCTCCGCCTGCGCCGCCCGGCGGAGCAGTCGGGAGCGGCAACGTCCCACTGGGCGCTGGCGCATGTCGTGGTTGCCGTGCTGTTCCTTGCGTACCATGCGGGGAAGAATGCGTGGCGTGTAGCGCCGAACGCGTATGCGATGCTGGGGCTCGGGCCGGAGGCGGATGTGAACGAAATCAAGCGCAGCTTCCGCAGCTATGCCAAGCTGCACCACCCCGACAAGGTCGGCGCCGAGGCCGAGTCCAACTTTATGCTTGTACACCAGGGGTATGCAGCGCTGACCGACCCCGTGCTGCGGTACGCGTACGACCGGTACGTGGCGAGCATGTGCGAGGCTGCGCGCTGACCGACGCAGGTTTGGCACGGACGTCTTTGACTGGCGGACCTGCAGCTCCGTGCGCGACTTTATGCGGACCGGCATGCAGGCGCTTGTGCGGACGCACATTTTCCTCCTGGCCGCGCACGCACTGTCGTATCTGACGTCGGCACGCAGCGCACGCCGCACGATTGGGCTCGGCACATTTGTACGTCTCCAGACGGCGGCTGAGGCAACTGACCGTACAGTGGGGGCTCGTGCTCCAATGCGCCATGCTCGCCGTGCAAGTGAACCTTGTGCTGCAGGCGGATCGGCCGCACTGGCTGCGCCTGCTCGGCCGGACCACCCAGCACGAGCTGATCGAGGCACTCACGCGCGAATTCACCACGACTCTGCTGTCCATGGAAGCATGTGCGAGCTGGCTCGCTCTGCTGTTCAAGCTCGGATCACTCGACCACTTCCGCTTCGGCGAGGGGCCACCGCCACCGGACGACCCAGATGCGGTGTCCAGCGCCGAGGTGATGAGCATTGTGCGGCAAGAGCCCAAGACGCTTGAAGATGCCAAGAAGCAGTTGGAGCTGCTCTCGACGGGGATCCTGCAGCTCGAACACCGTGCAGTGCAGGTTGGGCAGGAGGTGTTCGGCGTCGACGGCCCCGACTCCGACGAGGCGCCTGCGGCAGCCACGTCTACCACAGATACCAGCTAGCACAAACGGAGTGCTCGTAGCTTTCCCATCACATAAATGACCAATTCTGCCGGTGCGGCCTCCACATGAGGGGGCTGTCGGCTCACTATGATACAGTAGGACTACTGAGCAGGCCAGATCCTATCGCCCCGTCTAGTATCCTCCGCGGAGCAGCTCAATGCCCGCGGAGAAGAAAAGAAAGAGCCCGAACGGAAGAATGAGGGCCACGACCACAATCTCCTGGACAATGCGGCGGTGCCGGGACATGCGCTGCAGCTCGCGTTCCTTGCGGGCGAGCAGGATAAGCGTGGCCTCGTCCCGCGTGTTGGGGTCCTCTTCGTTCACGTGGTTGGGCATGAACGGATTCGGGTCAAACGCGTGGCTCGGCGCGACGCGAGCCTGCTCCTCCTCGGCGAGCAGCGGCTGTGCCTCCGGGTCCGGATGCGCCGGCCGCCGGGTGCGCATGAGCGAGCTGAGCGGCCCGAACAAGTAGTTCTGCATGCTCTGCCGCATTGCCGCTGAGCTGCGTGCCTGGAGGATCGCGCGCGGGCGCCGGATCCGGAACATGACGAGCCAGTTGAGCGCCGGAAGCAGGATGCCGACCAGAACGGTGAGCAGCCCAAACGCCTCGATCAGGCGCAGGAACCGCAGCTCGGCGCCGTCCTTCTCGCTGCGGCGGAAGAAGCCGCCAACGCCCGACGAGTAGGCGAGGCCGGCCGTGATGCTCCAGAGCACCACGCCGGACAGCACATCGCGCAGCTGCTTGCGGTGGTGCCGGTAAAAGGCGCCGAGCGCGGTCCAGTTGAGCCGGAAGCCGGAGAGCGCCGAGGCTTGCCCGGGCGCCGGCACCGGCGCCTCGGCTCCGCCGCCGCTGCGCCGAGGGAGCAGGTGTAGCAGCTTCAAGAGCCGGCTCCACGAGGAGCGCGCGGTCGCCAGGCAGAGGCCCAGGTGCGTGGCCAGCAGGAGGCAGAATAGCAGGCGGGCCGCATTGATGGTGTTGTCGTCCATCGGGAAAGAGGTGAAGAAGTTGGTGTGCAGATCGCCGTGCATGTCCCGTGCGCCAAGCAGGCCGACCTCGACACCGAGCAGGTAGGTAACGAGGATCATGAGCAGCATCTGGATCAGCTGCGAGAAGAAGAACGTCTTGACGTTGGACTGGTACAGGTTGGGTCGCTGCAGACTCCGGTTGTGCAGCAGGATCTGCGCGGGCGACGCACTCATGGTGAGCACCGGGAGCATGGACGTGGTGGCCCACGGCCAGAGCTTCACGCGAGTCCCCAGCCTGGACGCGACGTGCACCGGCGCCTCGGCCGCCATGCCCGCCGCCGAAGCGGCGGGCGTCCCGGGTCTGTGCGGCCGATGGAGCACGCCGTGCAAGAGCCACTTGAGCACATGTCCGATGCCGCCCATATCGCGCCAAAAGTGGATGCGGTGCAGCATGAGGACAAGCACAATCGGGTATACCAGCACCACGGTCCAGGACGCAAGCTGCACCAGCGCACGCTTGGGCAGGGGAACGACGAGCATCGGCAGCGTCAGGGCGCCGCCGACCACGAGCGTGACGAACGCGCGGTCGTGCAGCAGATCGCCAAACTTGGTGTAGTGGAAAAAGACGTGGAGGAGCAGGTCCGCCAGCGCTGTGGCGTTAGTCTCGTTAGATGCTCTGGATACGCACCATGGTAGGCAATAGCAGCCATGCCCATGCACTGGACAGCGACGAGTGTGCCGGCGAGCAGCTTGCCGAGGTTGCGCTTCCAGCGCGTGTGCATGCCGAACGAGGTGCCAGTGACGATCTCGAGAGTCGCGCCGCCCACGTACCGGCCGAGTGTGACCCAGAGCCCGCCGCCAAACGCGCCGAGCAGACTGCAGAAGAGGAAGCCGAGCAGGCCGGGCACCACCCCGGCGCGGGCAAAGTACACGGGCGCGGCGAGCAGCACGGCTGGGTGCAGGCTAGCAGAGAACAGGTTGAGCGCCACATGGGCCATCGTGAGCGTGCCGGGCTTGCCCGAGCCGAGCAGCAGAACACGCCACTGGCTCAGCGGCGGCTCCTCCGGTGGCGAGCCGTGGCGAGCCGCTGCCGCGCGCCGCTGGCGCGGCAGGAGCGGGCCAGACAGCGGGAACGGCAGGATCGGGCGCCGCGAACGCGGCGGCTCCTCGTCTTCCTCCTCACTGTCCTCGTCCCAGACCTTGATCTGCTTGGCCTGCGACTCGGTCTCGGCGTCCTCGGCGTCACTGTGCAGCGACGCTGCGTCGTCCTCCCAGCCGTCTGAGGCTTCATGCAGGTGGATGCTGATCACACGTTCGTCCGACGACCCGGCGCCGCCGTCGTCCGCCGGCGGCTCGCGCTCCGCACGCTCGGCGGCCATCGTCGGGACGAAACGACGAGTGGCGCCACAGGCCTCCACCCCGTCGGTGTGGAGGCGTCCGATGACGTAAGCGACGCCGACGCGCCACGCGCCACGCGTGTCAAATGGCCATCGTGCATCTCGCCACTGCATGAGCAGCGGGCATGTCACGGCCGCTGGAGGACGAGTCCCTGGACGCGGCGACCCCGCTGTTCCACACGGGGGAGGCGTTCCCCATCACCCCGCCGTCCTCGCGCCGGCGGCGCCTCGAGATGACCGTGCCCGCGTCGCCGAGCCCGGTGGGCGGCTCGTTTCTCTCGGCGAATGACCTCGAGGCGCTCGCTGCGGACGTGCCCAGCCGGATGCGCGCGAACCTAATCGACGCGGACCTCGGCCAGGCACAGCTCGCGCCGCTCCCAAGCGCGCCACGCGCCGCGCGCGAGCAGCCCCGCGTCCGCGAAACGCCACCGCCCGAGCAGCGCGCCGCCACAAGCGATGCGCCCGCCACGAGCGACTCGGGCGCGCGCCCCGTCTCGGACAGCACGGATGCGCCGGCGCCGTGGGACGACTGGGACATGGACGACAGCCAGCTGTACTCGGACGAGCAGCCCGTGCTCTCGTCCGACGCCGCGCTGTCCTCGCCGCCGCCACCGCCCAAGACGGCGCTCACCGCCGCACAGGCACTCACCGAGTGGATGGAGCAGGCGTTCGCCGAGCAGGACGCACTCGAGGGCGGCGAGCGCAGCGCGGCGCCGCTCCTGGAGCGCGTCGGCGGGCAGCTCGTCCTGCGGCACGAGGCGGTCGAGCAGCTGTACGCGGCCGTCAAGCGCTGCGCCCGCGACACAGACCGGTTCTTCTCGCACGGCACGCTGCTGCCGGGCGCTGCGCCGCCGCGGCACATGCTCGAGGTCGACGCGGGCAAGCTCGGCCGCCTGCTCTCGCTGCTCGAGCAGACGATCCGCCAGTGGCAGCCGGACCACGTGGCGCCCAGCGGCGCGGAGGACGAGGCGCTATGCGCCTGCATCCGGGCGAGCACAGCGGCCCTGCTCGCCGCGCAGTGTGTGCTGAGCATCCTGGCGTACGAGCAGCTGCCCAAGTTCCTCTTTTCCGAGGAGGTGGTCGAGCAGTGTCTGCGGTGCGCCAAGGCGTCGATGGACTCGCTCCTGCTCCCGCTCGTCGAGGCGTGCGCCGAAGTGCCCGGCGCGGCGGCCACCGCGGCGGTGAGCGGCCTCGCGACGCACCTCACGCGGGGCGGCGGCGTTCCGCGCGCGCTCGACGAGCTGCTCGTGGCGCACTTTCACCACGTCTGCAAAGTGCTCGTGCACCTCGAGCACCTGTTCCGCATGCGCGCCGTCGCGCTCTCCGAGACCCTGCTGGTAAGCAGCGTATACCTCTCGCTCGGCACCTTCTTTGTGCAGGAGGCGGCGGCGCCCGCCGGCGGGAAAGGCGCGCCGGCGGCAAGGGCGCCCGGCCGCTCGGCCAAGGCCCTGTTTACGCACGCCAACGTGCTGCGCCCGCTGCGGCTCTCGTCGCTCAACCTGCTGCGCAGCATCTTTGCTTACTACCCCGAGCAGCGGCACTGGGTGCTGGGCGAGCTGCTCCTCTCGCTGCTGCGCCTCGCCGACACGCGGCAGGGGAAGCGCCACTTTCGCCTGCCGAACGGGCGCACCATCTTCTCCGCCACGGCGCTGCTGCTCCAGCTGCTCCAGGCGGCGACGCAGCAGAGCGCCGCCGACGAGGTGCGCACCGCGGGCTGGATCGAGGGCGCCGGCGAGGGCGCCGGCGGGGACGCCAGCACGGACACGGGCGGCGCGCCGCCGACGCAGACGCGCCAGGAGAGTGTCTATACGCTGGCCAGCACCGTCGCCGTGTACCTGGCGCAGCGGGCCGCCGAGGCGAAGCCGGCCAAGCACGCGCAGGAGCTCACGTATGCGTCCGCCGTGTACCACCTGCTCGAGGACCTTGTGATGCTCGTGTTCCAGCCCGAGTGGCCCGCGGCGCCGCTGCTGCTCACCTGCTTCTGCCGCATCTTTGTGTCGCTGGTCGAGGACCCCAAGAGCTCGCTGGACGCCAAGGCGATCGCGCTCGACCACCTCGGCGTCACCGCGGCGCGGCTCCGTCGCTGTGAGCTGGAGCTCGCGCGTGCGCTCAGCTCCCGGCGCCGCAAGCGCGAGCACGGGCTCCTCGCCGTGCAGGCGATGGCGCAGGTGGTGCGCGACGCGGATACGGCGGCACTCGAGCGCCTCGAGCAGGCGCACGGCGCCGTGCTGCGCCGCCTGCGCGCCGCGCACGAAGGCGACCAGTTCGCCGCGAGCGCCGCGGCGTGCCACCGGCTCCAGTTCGGGTACGAGCTCGTGCTGGCCGCCGGGCGCACCCGGGACGAGTGCGAGCGGCTCGCGGCGGACGACGCGCCGCCCGAGGAGATCGCTCGGCGGCAGGCGCTTCTCCGCGCGCTCGCCGCCGCGTACCAGCGGCTGTGTGCGCCCGAGCCCGTGCCGCCGGCGGCGTCGACGCAGGCAGGCGCGATCAACTCGCAGCTCGTGCTGCACAGCTCGTACATGATCACCTACACGGCGCTGCTCACGCCCCTGGTGCACGCCTGCGGCGGGCACGCCCTGGCCACCCGCTCGCGGGCGCTGCGGGGGCTGGGCAACATTGGCGCCGTGGACCGGCACCTGCTGGCGAACGGCAGCGTGCGGGAGGCGGTCGTGATCCGCCTGGCGGACAGCAGCGCCAACGTGCGCGACACAGCGGTGATGATCCTCGGCGCCTACGCGCTGCACGAGCGCGGCGCGCTCGACGAGTACTGGGGCGCGCTCGCGGAGCGCTCGATGGACGCGGCCACCGGCGTGCGGAAGCGGCTCGTGCGCCTGCTCCGCAGCATGTACCTGGCGACGACGCGGCGGGAGGCCAAGATCGACGCGGCCGTGCGGATCCTGCGCTGCGTGCACGCCGAGGACCCGAGCCTGCAGACACTGGCGCTGCACACGATCGAGGAGCTCTGGTTCCCCGAGTGCCTGGAGCGCAGCGCGGACGGCGCCCGGCGGGAGGGCGGCCTGGACCTCGAGCTCGAGGCGCTCGCGGCGCCCGTGCTCGAGGTGGCGCTCCTCCTCGCGGATGTCGCGGCACGGATCCGGGAGCGGCCGTCGCCGCTCGATGCCCTGCTGCGCCAGCTCGGCGGGGAGCGCGGCGCGGCGCAGAAGGACGCGCTCGTCGCCAAGCTCGGCGCCATGGTCGACGTGCTGATCGGCAGCCTGTTTGCCGACGACCAGGTGGACGGCGCGGCGCTCCTGGAGCGGATCCGCGTGGTGCACCTGCTGGTGGCCACGCAGCCGTCGGTGCTCACCGTGAGCCGCGCCAAGCAGCTGCTGCCGTACGTCGCTGGGGCGCACACCGCCGAGGAGGTCGCCGTGATGGAGGAGCTGCTCCGCGTGTACCGCACTTGTTTGCCGCACATGCCGCGCACCGCCACGGCGCTCGGCAGCGCGCTGGAAAAGAGCCTTGTGCCGCTGGTGAGCAAGTGCACCCTGCCGCCGGGCTCGCCGGCGCTCCAGGAGCTGATCGCCTGCTTCTGCACGGTGATCGGGTGCCAGACGCACCACGACGCCCTGCTCTGGCGCACGTTCCACACCTGCGAGCAGCGGCTGCGCGAGATTGTTCAGCTCGCTGCGCAGGGCGCCGCGATGGACGCGACCATGTACCTGGTGATGTGCATGACGGCGCTGCTTTGTGAGCACGGGCGCACCACCTCGCCGCCCGCGCCGAGCGACACCGAGTGCACCTCGCAGGTGTTCACCCAGCTGCTCGCCCTGTTCCACGCGCCGAGCGCCTCGTTCCACCTCCCGGCGCTCACCGCGCTCGGCTACCTGCTGCGCTCGCACCCGTCGCTGTTCCTCGCGTCGAGCCTCGGCGAGACGATCGATGCGCTGCTCGCCGCGGGCTCCCTCGAGGAGCGCGAGCTCGTGCTGCACATCCTGCTGGACCTGCTGCAGGGGGAGGCGGCGCAGTCCGCGACGCCCGCCGGGGCAGAGCCCAGGGACATGCTCCAGGAGCTGGACGGCAGTGCCACGAGCCTCGCCGACACGAGCGTCGCCTCGGCGCTGCTCCAGCGGTACGCCGACCCGGTGCTGCACGCCTCGCTCCAGCTGCAGCAGCCGGCACTCCAGCGCACCGCGCTCGAGATTCTCACTGTGTCGGTGCTCCAGGGACTGTGCCATCCGATCCAGTACATGCCCTTCCTGATCGCGCTCGAGACCGCCGAGGATGCCACGTCGCGCCTCCGTGCGATACAGCTGCACATGCACCTGGCGTCGAAGCACGCCACGCTGCTCTCGGCGCGCTACGCCGAGTGTGCGCGGGCGTCGTTCGACTTCCAGAAGCGGCAGACGCTCACCTCGGCTCCGCGCGGCCACCGCGCGGAGCCCAAGCCGATCGCCCTGTTGCAGACGTGGTACAATCTGCTCCGGGAGCGCCGCGGGCCGCGCAACGACTTCCTCAAGACGCTCACCCGCGCGATGGACCTGGACCTGGACTCGTGCAGCTGCAGCGAGGACCACGTGCGCTTTGCCCGGTTTGTCGCCGACAACCTCGCGCTGCTCGAGTACAAGTTTGCCGAGGAGCCGCTCGTGGTGCTTTGTGAGCTGGAGCTGATCCAGGCGGTTGTCGGTCAGCAGGTCGCAGCGCACGCCCGGCGCTGCCTGCGCCGGGCGGAGCGTGCCGCGAACCGGGAACTGAGCCCGCTCACAGATGAGGAGAGCGAGGAGAGCGAAGAGAGCGAGGCGAAGAGCGAAGAGAGCGAGGCAGCGAGCGAGGCAGAGAGCGAGGCAGAGAGCGAGGCAGAGAGCGAGGCGGAGAGCGAGGCGGAGGAAAGCGACGAGGACTTTGGCGCCAGGCGGCGAACCGCCGGGAAGCGGCGCCGTGGATCGGCACGGCGACAGCCAGCCAAGCGGCAGCCGGCCGCTCGCCCGCCCAAGCGGCAGCCGGCCGCTCGCCCGCCCAAGCGCCAGTCGACCACTCGCCCGCCCAAGCGCCAGCGCACACGGCCAACGCGCCACCAGGCGGGCGAGAGCAAGCGGGAAAAGGCAGCGCCCTTGGCGGAGCCAGGCAGCTCCAGCCCGCCGGCCGAGGGCTCCGACCTCCTGGCACTCGCACGCGCGGCGATCGTGATGCAGATCACCCATACACTCCACGCGCACCTCAAGAGCCTGTACCGGCTTACACCCAAGTACGTCCCTCCGCACTGCGCAGCGCAACTAACCACAGAAAACGCAGCCAGCTAGAGCCACGGCGTCATGGCTCGGGCGCCGAGCACCCGACGGCGCCCCGCGCACTGGCGCACCCCAGCGACGCGGCCCTCGCCATGGACCTGGAGCTGCCCATCACCGCGCAGGACGCACAGGAAACACTCGAGGCCTACGTGGACCTGGTCGAGGACCTCGCGGCGGACGACGCTGATGACTCGGACGCATAGTCGTTCTACAGGTAATGTACAATAGAAATGTGCTTGCACGCTGTGCATTCTCATGTCTTTTGCTTCTTGGCCATGCGCTGGCCCTGCTGCTTGTACACCTCCTTCATGTGCGCCTTCTTCTTCTCCGCGCTGCTCGCGGCTGTCTTGGCCTGCTGCTTGGCCTTTTCCGCACGGCGCTCCTCGCGCTTCTCCTGGCGCTTGGCCGCACGGGCATGCTGCACCGCCTGCATCTGCTGCAGGAGCGCCACCGTGTCCCGCTCGCCCTTCTCCATGACCACGGCGCGCTGCTGCAGGTACGTCGGCTTCCGCTGCGGCTTGGTGACCCTGGGCTTGCTCGCGAACGGCAGCGACGCCTGCAGGCCACGTGGCACACGCAGCGGCTGGAACTTGCGCTGCTCGGGCCGCTCCACCGGGCGGTACGTCGAGTCCACGCGGAGCGGCGTCTTGATCCCCTCTTCGCGCCGCACGGCGCCGGTGAGCCGCATGCCACGCCAGCCGCGCTGCGCGTCCTTGGGCTCCAGGAGCGAGGTGACCGGGTTGTAGAAGCGCCGCGGCACAATCGAGTACCAGGCCCGCAGGAACACAATGTCGCTCATCAGGATCTTGTCCTCGAACGCCGCGCGGAACTGCCCCTCGGGCTTGGCCAGCGCACGCTTCACCTGCCCGCGGATCCCCGAGACGGTCTTGAGGTGCGCGCCCTCGAACTTGGCCACCTCTAGCGGGCTGCTGAACATGTCCTTGATGAACGCCGTGTTCTTGAACACCTTGGCCGGTGTGCCGGTCAGCTTGAGCTTCTTGACGATCTTGTGCGAGGCGCCGGTGCCCGCATCCACATTGAGCACCACACCCGTGGCGCTGATGCGGAACGCGGGTGTCTCCGCCGAGAGCGTGTTGAACGCGCAGAAGCCCGTGTTGGGCAGCGCCGCCGGCCCAAAGAACGACGCCAGGCAGTGCATGTGCTCCGGCGTGTACTTGAGCATGCGGTTCCGCGTCCCGTCGTCCATGGTGTAGATCGGGATGCTCTGGAACCGGCGCCAGCCGAGGCTGAAGATGAGCGGGTCGTTCGTCTTGAGGATCCGCTTGTGCCAGCGGTGCCGCTTGATCCGCGCCTGCAGGAACCCAAAGCTCGTCTCGTTGGGCAGCAGGCCGCCGACCACAATCGGGTATGCGGGGTCAAAGTTCTGCACAAACTCGCACGGAACGCTGTTGAACTCGATGCGCACATACGTCCCGGGACGGAACCCGGCCACCTGCTCCCGCGTCGCCTCGTCCTCGTCCTGGAACTCGGCCTCGTTCATCTCAGCCTGCCGCGCAAGCTCGCGCTTCTGCTCCGTGTACCAGTCCTCGCCGCCCTCTTCCTCCTCGTCGTCGTACTGCTCGTCAAACTTGCGCTTCAGCGCCGCCTTCTTCTCGGCGAGCGCCTTGGCACGCGCCTCTTCGTCGTCCGCCTCACCCTCGGGCTCCTCCTCCGGCTCCGCCTCGGCCGCCTGGCCGTCAGGCTCGTCGCCCTCCTGCCCTGCCGGCCTGGCGCCCTCGTCCTCCCCGGTGATGAACAGGTGCCGGATCGAGTCGAGCTTCTCCTCGTCCGCCCACTCGGCGAGCTCCTCGGCGGCCACCGGCGGGCGGGACTCCTCCGGCACCGGCAGCGCAGTGCGCTTCTGCAGCTCCGTCTGCCCGTCTTCCACCACGCGGAAGAAGTCGTCCACCTGCTTCTCGGACTGCTCGCCCCTGGGGGCGCTCGTGCCCGCGGCGATCTCCTCGGGGGTCTGGTCCGAGTTGTAGATTTGCCGCATCAGGTCCGGCTTCCGCCGCTGCCAGTTGGACAGCACCGTGTTCTCGGCACGCGCCGCAAGATCGCGCTTCCACGCGGGATGCTCCTCAGCGTCCTGCTCATCGTCCTCCGCGTCAAGCACGTCGCCGTCCGCGTCGCCGACCGGCTGCTCGGCGTCCTCGGCATCGCCGAGGTCCAGGTCCGAGTCGCTCTCGGCATAGGCAATTTCCTCCTCCTGCGCATCGTCGTCGATGTCGTAGCGGCGGCGCACGGCCTCCTCGTCCTCGTCCGCGTCCTCGTCACCCTCCTCGTCGCTGGCCGCGTCCTCGTCGAGCGGCTCCTCATCGCCTGCAAACGTGGCGCGGCGCCGGACGCGCCCAGAAGGAAGGCGCACCTGCTCGCCACCCTCAAACAGCTGGAGCCCGCCTTCGGCTGCCCGGCTGTCGAGCGTCGCACGCGCATCCTGCAGGTCGTGCATCATGCGCTCGCCTTCGCCGGCATCCTCGCCATCGCGCTTGGAAAACTGGCCGGGCACGTTGATGTACACGGCGTCCTTGTCAAACATGACACCACCCACGTCGCTCATCGGCGCATGGATCAGCTTCGCTTTGTCGCTCAGCTTGCGCCGCCGCTCGCTGTCCTGCGTCGGCAGCGGGCACGGGTCCGTAAGCCGCTCCACGGAGGCGGCCACCAGGTCGCCCACCCCCGGGATGTGCACGGCCTGGTTCTGCCGCATGTGCGTGCCGCGCAGATAGCCGTACACGGTGATGGTGCGGTCCATCTTGGGCGTCTCGCGCACGAGCTCGCGCGGCGTGAGCTCCTCCATGCGGTCCGCGAGGAAGTACGGGTGCGTCGTGCGGAACGCGAGCGGGCGGAACTTCATCACACTGATGAAGCGGCTCAGGTTCTGGATCTCGGTATCGGGGTATCGGCCGTTAATGATGCCCGAGAGATAGAATAGCTTGGCGCCGGCGTAGATCTCGGTCCAGAAGCGGTGCTTGAGCCGCTTCTTGGTCGCCCGGAGCGTCTTGGGCTTCTTGATCAGGTCCAGGTGCGTCAGCACACCGATCACCTTGGGGAACCCGTGTGCCTGGAGCACGTTGAGGAACTCCATCGTCTCCATCTCGAAGCCAAAGCTGCCGTCGATCATCAGCAGCACAAGGTCCGCGACCTTGCCAATGTCAATCATCGAGTTGATGTCGTTGTTGCACTCGATAAACGTGAGGCGCCGCGCCTTGCCAGACACGACTGTGACGGGCCCCTGCACGTGGGCGAGCGTGTGCTTCGAGTAGCGCCGGATCAGGCTGCGCATCAGCGTGGACTTGCCCACGCCCTCCGGGCCGACCACGGCAACGATCACAGGCGGCGGCGCACTCTCCGGCGTGCGGTCCATCATCGGCACATGCAGCCGCTTCTGGTCCTTTTCCGCATTGCGCCGGATCGCCTTGTCCGCCACATTCGGGTGCGCCGAGATGAACGCCCGGGGGTTGAACCCGCCGGCGTGCCGCTCACGGTTCTTTGCCTTGGCCGACTTGGGCCCAGCCTGGGCCGCTCGGTGCGCACGATGCACCTGCGCTGTGTCCGCCATGGTGGCTGGCAGCTGCACCTCGGCGCTCGACGCGGTGGCGAGCCAAAAAAAAGTTGGCGCACCTCGGCCGAGCGTGCCACACGTGGGCGGCGCTGCGAGCGGCGCCACGAAGCGTCGATAGCGCAGTTCGTATCTCACACGCCACCACAATGCCTCGCTCTTCTCGTTCTTCTGGCGGTCCGCGCCCGAGCCGGCCGGCGGCGCCCGGCGGCTCCCGCGGCATGCACACCATGTCCTCGGCGCCGCGCTCCATGCCGCAGCAGGTGCCCACGCAGCGCCCGCAGCAGATGCCGGTGCACCAGCAGCAGCAGGGCACGACGCCACACGGCATGCAGCACGCCGCGCCCGCGTCGCAGGGCCCTGGTCTGTTTGGCCAGATGGCCTCGACCGCGGCCGGTGTTGCGGTCGGCTCCTCGGTCGGCCACGGTATCAGCAACATGCTGTTTGGCAGCCGGGCCGAGCCGGCGCCGGCCGCTGAGGCGCCGCCGGCGCAGCCGTACGACCAGGCGGCGGCTACCGCTCCTGGCCAGTTCTCCGAGCCGCAGATGGGCATCAACTGTGAGCCGCAGAGCAAGGAGTTCCTCGCCTGCCTGGAGAAGACCAACGACCTCAACAGCTGCACCTACTACCTGGAGCAACTCAAGGCCTGCCAGGCGGCCGCCCGCCCCTACTAAGGGCGCACACAAGAGCGCGAACCGCGCTGCACAATATCCAATAGTCACAGTGCAAACATGATTTGTCTTGGGAGCTACTTTGCTAGGGTCACCTGCGCCAGACGCTCGATGGGCTCGACCGTGTGCGCAATGATCCACCGCCCATTGGGCAGGTCGTTGGCCTCCGCTGCTGGTCAGTTGCGCCGTCAGCGCTTGATCGACGTACCCCGCTCGAGGCCCTGCCGCTCATCCTGTGCGATGCCCGCCTCGACGTGCCGCACCGTGACCCGGGACCGGGCCAGGTCCTCGGGCACCTCGACGAACAGGCGCATGTCCCACAGGGCGGCTGCCTCGCTCCACGGCGGCACATTCAAGTTGCAGTAGAGGCCCTCGACCACGACCACCTCGTGGTGCGGCTCCACCCGCACACCTCCCGCCACCGGGTCCTTCTCCGCGTGTGAGAAAGACGGCGCGGTAAGCAGCGGGAATGCGTCTCCCGGGCCGACTGGCGCGTGGAGCTCTTTGACAAACTGCACGAACGCAGGCGCATCAAACGTGAATGCGGCGCCGCGGCGCGCATGTGCCTGCTTCGGGTCGTCGAATGCGTCGAGCTGCGCCCGCGAGTAGTGCCAGCCGTCCATGCCGACGCCCACGGCGAGCTCGCGTCCGTTGCGTGCATTGAGCTCCGCCACAAGCCGCTCCACAAGCGTCGACTTACCGGAGCCCGGGATCCCCGAGATGCCCACGAGGAAGCGCCGGTGCTCCGCAAGCCGCCGCCGAGCGTCGTCGACCCGCTGCGCAAGCGCTCCCACAGACACGGTGCTCATGCTCGACGAAGCTTGCCGCCCGCCGGCAGGGTCGGCGTGAGCGGCACGTGATGAGGCGCACAGGCCAGGCAATGAGAGACTAGATAGGCTACGTAAACGAGCCGGTCGAGAGCAGGCCGTCAAGCACCACACGTACATCTTGAACGTGGCAAAGATCGGCAAGGAATGGACACAGGTCGGCGAGCTCGGTGTCGTGCGGGTCATTGAACCAGCTCGACACAGGCACCGCGTTGGTCGGGTGGAAAATGTACGAGGCTGGGGAGTTGTCGAGGATGATGGTATCGTGCAGTGGCCGGCCGAGCTGCGAAAGGTCCTTGACATAGTTTCCGTGGTGGTTGTAGCAAGCCTCGCGGAAAAGGCGGTGTTGTACGACATGGTGCACGTCGAGGATATCGAGCACAGGATCCGCGTACTGCACTGGTGAGCAACGAGCCAAGAGACGCTGGCAGCGTACCTTGTTCAGGCTTGCGGTAAACACGACCACCTCAAAGATCCGGCCCATCTGGCGCAGGAACTCGTCCACGCCCGGGCGCTTGATCACGTACACGTTGTGTTCGATGCCGTCGATCTCGACCGGTACCACAAAGTCTGCATTCGGCACCATCTGACAGTCAGCAGAGGACAGCGCACCGCCCACATACCTTGAAGCTGCTGTGCACCAGCGTTTCGTCCAAGTCCAGTACAAGGCACTTGCGCGCTGCATCGCCGGGCTGCAACGGCGTGAGCAGCGGGCATGCAATCCCATTTTCGTCGAGCGGCAGGCCAGTGCCCCCCTGTTGGATGAGCCGCTGCTCCTCCTGGAACAGCTCCTGCTCCGAGATCATGTCTCCAAAGAAGGGCATGCCGAGCGGCGCCTGCGCCTCCTCGCGCAGCGCCTCGTCTTCCGTGCCCGGCTCGGGCGGCGGTACAGCCGCGGCTGTGGCGGTGGTGCCGGCCGGCGGCATGTCGCCGGCGCCCGCCTGCCCCTGGTACGCCGCACCCGGGGCCAGCACGCCGCCGCTGGTCACGTTCATCGTCTCGGACGACGGCAGTTGGATGCCGCCGACCGGCTGCAGAGACGAGCGACGTGCATTTCCGCGGTCTTTTTGGGGGACGCTCGGTGGCGTCGACTCCGCAGCGCTGCTGCGCTGCGGCGCAGATGCGCCCGTAGGGGCAGGCGGCTTCTGCGGCTGTTTCTTGTGCGTGTCGGCGTCGGCTGCGGCCGACGCGGTGGCATTCCCATGCGAGCATGTCATCATCGCGAATAGTCTGCGCAGGCCACGCGGGCGCTGCTCCTCCTGCTGCGGGCGTGGTGCGCTCGGCGCCGCCGTAGTTGACGGCCGCGGAGCGCCGCTGCTGCTCACAGGCCGCTGCCCAGATGGGGCTGCAGCCGTCGAGGTCCGGCGGGAGCTGGGCGCTCCGGTGCTGCTCGGAGCGCCGGCAGGTGCGACGGGCTCTTGCGCCACCTGCGCAGGCTCAGTGGGGCGGAGCACCGCAGGTGCCGGAGGCGGGCGCGGAGCGCCCGGAACAAAGGCACCAGTGGTTGGTGCCTGGGCCGTGCCGGTGCTTGGGGCGGGGCCGGCGCCTGGGGCAGCCCCCGTCTGCTGCCGCGGCACGCGCACAGGGCGTATAGGCCCTGCGCCGCGCGCGTATGCGCCGCCAGCGGGGGCATTCAGGTTTACTTGCGTAATGACAGAGGACAGAGCATGGGCGGCGCCCGGCTCATCGTCGGGCTCCGGGACCGAGGTGATGGGGGAGGAATGAGACATAGCGCGCCAAAGAGACGCTCAGGGAAGGTGGGAGGGAGCTGTGGGTACTAGCGACACGAGTCCCAACGGCAAGAGTGGGTACCGTGAGCGCCGACCGCCTAGAAGCAGCTTAGGGCGGGGGCCGCAAGACAGACGCGTACCGCAGGCAATCGGGGTATTATTTTCCGCGGTTCTATCTGCCCAATCCGTGCTGACCCCGCGCAAGCCACGTGGCTGTACTTTTTTCAAGCCCTGTGCGCACCGCAGAGACAAGTGGCGGTAGTGTCGACGATGGCGCCGCACGACTCGGACTCGGACTCGGGGTCCGACGTTGACTTTGTCAATGTCGACTTTGACTTCCAGGCGCCGAGCGAGAGCGACTACCAGGCGCTCAAGCGCCTGTTCCAGCAGCTGTTCTACACGCACGCGCCTGGCATGGACATGGGCACGATCGCCGATTGGGTGATCCGCCGCGGCCAGCAGGACGGCGTGGGCACCGTGGTCAAGGTGGACGACGCGGAGGAGCTGCGCGACCCGTACGCTGTGATGACGGGTACCCCGCTGCACAAGGATGTGACGGACGCGGCGCCGCGCCTGCTCTACTCGTACTTTACCAAGCAGCTCGGCCGTGTGGCTTCGGGCAAGCCGATGCTCGAGCTGCTGGAGCGCTCCCGGCGGGAGGCCCCGCTCCTGTACGTGGTGCACGAGCGCATGGTGAACATGCCAGTGCAGCTGATGCTCCCCCTCCTGCGCATGGCGCTCGAGGAGCTCGAGGAGGAGCGCAACGAGTCGACGCCGCCGGGGGCGAAGCCGACGCATGCACTCTTCTTCTCCCGGGCGTTCAGCGCCGAGGCACTCGAGGAGGAGGACGAGGAGGACGAGGAGCCAACAGGCCTTGCGGGCGCACGGAAGCGCAAGGCCAAGAGCGACGCCAACCCTGACGACGCGTCGGCGGCCGCGCTCGGCAAGAAGGCCGTTCGGAAACAGGTGAAGCAGGCCGGGCGGCCGGCCGGCAAGGCCGCCCGCGGCGACAACCTAGGCTCCTTCCACCCCGAGGACGAGGTGATCGGCGAGGTGCGTACGAGACGCGACACATGCAAGCTAACGGCAGTTCGCCAGCCATGCGCACACGTACCGCTTCCCGCCGCCGCGGGACGCGGCAGAGGGGTACGAGGCGCCCATGTTTGGGCGACTCGTCGCCGTGCCGTTTGACCGGCTCCCAGCGCTCGTGGAGCGGCTGCAGGCCGAGTGGCCCATGCCCGCGTAGCTAGACCCTAGGCAAAATGGTATATAGTGCACGGGCCAGGAGCTAGAATGGTCACCGTTGAATTATGTACGAAACGGATTTCTACCAGGTATCGAAGTTTTGGGATTCAGCTCACGGCCTCGCCTCGCTGGCGGGGCCCTCCTCGGTCTCGGGCTCCACGCCGTGGGCCGAGTTCTGCTCGTGCTCGAGGCGCTCCGGGTTCGCCTCCGGCTCGATTGCCAGAGCCTGCTGCGCGTCGTTCACGTGCACGTGCACCGTGTCGCCGTCACGCACCTGGCCTTGGATCAGCGCCGAGGCGAGCGGGTTGAGCAGCTGCTTCTGGATGAGGCGGTTGAGCGGACGAGCACCGTAGGCGGGGTCGTAGCCCTTCTTGGCGAGCCACTGCTTGGACGCCTCGTCCACCTCGAGACGGATGCGCTTGTCGTGCAGGCGCTGCTGCACCTCGGCGAGGCGGATGTCGACGATGCCGTTCATCGTCTCCGGAGCAAGGCGGTTGAAGATGATCTGCTCGTCCAGACGGTTGAGCAGCTCCGGCGCAAACACGTGCTGCACGCGGCTGACCACCTGGTTGCGGGCCGCCTCAGTGAGGTGGCCGTCCGGCGTGGTCGAGTCCGGCTGGTACACCACCTCGGCGCCCACGTTGGACGTGAGGATGATGATCGTCTGGCGGAAGTCCACCTGGCGGCCCTGACTGTCCTGCAGGCGGCCCTCCTCGAGGATCTGGAGCAGCAGCGTGTGGATGCTCGGGTTCGCCTTCTCGATCTCGTCGAAGAGCACCACCGAGTACGGGCGGCGGCGCACCTGCTCGGTGAGCTGCCCGCCGTCGTCAAACCCGACGTAGCCCGGCGGCGCGCCAATCAGCTTCGAGACCGAGTGCGACTCGCTCAGCTCCGAGCAGTTGATCTGCACGAGCTTCTCCGAGTCGAAGAGGAAGTGCGCGAGGCCCTTGGCCGCCTCCGTCTTGCCCACACCGGTGCCACCGAGGAACATGAACGAGGCGAGCGGCCGCTTGGCCGAGTGCAGGCCGGCGCGGCTGAGCCGCACCGCCTCGCCGATCGCCTGGAGGGCCTCGTCCTGGCCCACAATGCGCTTCCGCAGGCTGTCTTCGATGCCCATCAGGCGCTCGCGCTCGCCACGCAGCAGGTTACGCACCGGCACGCCGGTCATCTTGGCCACCACCGCCGCGATGTCGTCGCTGGTGACACGGTCGTGCACCATGCGGTCCTCCTGGCCCCGCTGCTTCGCCTCGCGGGCCGCCTCCTCGTCGCTCGGCAGCTGCTTCTGCAGCTCAGGGATCCGGCCGTACTGCAGCTCGGCCACGCGCTGGAAGTCGCCCTCACGCGTGGCGCGCTCCAGGTCGATACGCGCCTGCTCGAGCTGCTGCTTGACCTCCTTGACCTTGTCGAGCCGGCTGCGCTCCTCCATCCAGACCGAGGTGAGCTTGGCGTTCTCCTCGCGCTTCTCCTGGAGCTCCTTCTCGACGTCCTTCTTGCGGTCTTGCGAGAGTGCGTCGGTCTCGTGGCGGAGCGACTCGAGCTCGATCTGCAGCGTGAGGATGTCGCGGTCAAGCGCCTCGATCACCTCGGGCTTGCTCTCCTGTTGCAGGCGGAGCGCCGACATGGCCTCGTCCAGCAGGTCGATCGCCGAGTCGGGCAGCTTCCGCTCCGACAGGTAGCGGGCCGCATACGTCGCTGCGGTGACAAGCGCCGCATCGCTGATACCGACACCGTGGTGCACCTCGTAGCGGGAGCGCAGACCACGCAGGATGGCCACGGTCGCCTCGGGCGTCGGCTCCAGCACCGTCACGGGCTGGAAGCGACGGGCGAGCGCCGCGTCCTTTTCAATGTACCGGCGGTACTCGTCGTAGGTGGTCGCGCCGGCGCACTGGAGCGTGCCACGCGCAAGCATCGGCTTCATCATGTTGGACGCGTCCATCGAGCCCTCGGCCTTACCGAGGTTGAGCAGCATGTGCATCTCGTCAATGAACACGATCACCTTGCCCTGCTCCGCCTCGATGTCGCTTAGGAGCGCCTTGAAGCGCTCCTCAAACGCGCCGCGGAACGAGGCGCCGGCGAGCAGCGAGCCCAGGTCAAGCGCACAGACGCGCTTGTCCTGCAGAGACTCGGGCACCTCGCGGTTCACGATCCGCTGTGCGAGGCCCTCCATGATGGCCGTCTTACCCACACCAGCGGGACCCACAAGCACGGGGTTCGACTTGGTGCGCCGCGAGAGCACCTGGATGGTGCGCCGGATCTCGCTGTCACGACCAATCACGGGATCCAGTTTGCCCTCCCGGGCGAGCTTGGTCAGGTCCTGAGAGTACTGTTCGAGCGTCTCGCCAGGCTTGGCCTGTTCTTGGTTGGGGCTCATCCGCATGCCGCCGAAGCCGCCGCCTGGCGGCTGCTGCATACGCCGTGCCGATGTGTGCAAACCCAGTGTCCGTGGCGCCCTCGCCCAGGAACGCGCCGCGGACGGCGTCCGGGCTGCAGCCACAGCGCGGACGGCGGCACTGCTCGGCAGTGCCGCACGCCGGCCTGCGACCATCTGAGCGGGCGCATGTACACTTAGCGCCCTAGCATGTATGCGTCCTAGTGTCATGGCTGGAAACGGAGCGCGACGCCACAGAATGCACGGTTTAAGAGACAAAATGCTGACTCGGAGGCCCAAGCGCACGCATTCGCTAGAAACGTCTGGAACACGTGTGGTTTAGTCAGCACATCTGCGATGGCTGCGCGCGAGCCTCCACCTGGCCAGCATGTTCCCATCGCGGATCGGCGCTGGGCGGCCGGCCGGCCCGCCGCGCGTGTTCCAGCGGTGCGAGCAGGCGGGGCACGCGATCTACGAGTGCAAGAATCCACGGCCGTACAAGGCGCGGCCGACGCGCGCGCAGGTGCTCGCGAACCCCAGACTGGAGTCGCGGCGCCCACGTGAGGTGGCGCCGCCTGAGCTGCAGCAAGAGGGCGCCGCAGACTCGGTGCTCGAGGCGCGCCGGCGGGAGCGCGAGCAGCGCCACATGCGCGAGGGACGTGAGTGGCGAGAAGCGCGGCGGCTCGCACCCCCGCCTGGGTCCGAGTCCGAGGAGGAGACACGGGGAAGGAGCCGCCGGCTTAGCGCCTCGCCTGTGCGCTGGTCCGACCGCTCGCCAGCGTCGTCGGCGTCGCGCTCGCGGCACCGCTCAGTGTCATGCAGCACGTGCGGCTCGTATTCGCCGCGGAGCTCGCTACGCAGCCCGTCTGCGTCGCCGCATAGCTCGTCTGCGTCGCCGCGCAGCCCGTCTGCGTCGCCGCGCAGCCCGTCTGCATCACCTAGGTGAGAACGCGGGGCGCGTGTGTGGCGTGCTGTGCGGCTCTGCGCCGGACCTGCCGCCTGGTGGCAAAATGGGCACCGCGCCAACTCTAATTTTCATTGGATAGTAATCGGGCGCACGATCCAAGGCCAGGTGGAGTCCTGGCCATCGGGCTCAACACGACCAAAATATACCCTGATAAATCGCGTGGGCGGCCAAGGCTCCACCTCGCGCGTACCCCGCAAGTACGGCCACGTAGCGCGTGCAGTGGCTGTTATCTGCGGCCTTTGTGCTTGCACAACCGACGTATCGGCGGTAACCCTATCGGCCCACACCGCCAGAGTGCCCTGTCGGACAGGCCAACTAAAATTTTGATATCGCGTCATCATGCATAGATAGCAAATGCAATTAGCAGTGCCACAAATCGCTCGCCACTGTGCAGGTGTCAGCGTGATAGTGCGATGTCGCTGGCCGACATAGACACTGAATAACGCCGCGCACCAGCACACCAACACACCGAGCACCTCCCGTTCCGCCGGCGCGTGTGCCATGATTGAGCCGGCCCCGTTCGTGCCTGAAACGGCACCCGTGGTGCCGGCGCGCCCTGTTGCCACCGAGCGCGCCGCGGCGCCAGCCGCGACGGCGACCCCCGAAAACACGCAGGCGTCCGCCGCAGAGCGGCAGCGCGAGGAGTGGGAACGCATGCGTGGCGCAGGCAGCGAAGTGCTCAAGTGGTACGACGCGCTGCTCGAGCAGGACCCGGGATTCGCCGACGCGTTCAACTGGTCCGCGTCCGAGGTGGTGCCGCCGGCGGGCGAGGTGCTGCAGCAGCCCAGCGAGCTGGTCCAGGTCACGGACATGGACCGCCTGCTGCGCTGGGGCATCGGCGACTATACGCTGCTGCCCCGCGTGCTCGGCCGCGGCCGCTTCTCCTGCGTGTACCTGGCGATGAAAGACGGCGTGCGGTTCGCCATCAAGCACACCCCCCTCTTTCCGCACCAGGACGTGATTGCCACTCGCCTGCTGCGCGAGCCTAAGCTGCTCGCCGAGCTGCCATCGCACCCCAATCTGGTCGACGTGCGCGAGACGATCCGGACGCCAGGCCACTTCTACCTGGTCGAAGAGTACCTCGACGGATACACGACCCTCGAGTTTCTCGTCGCGCAGGGCGCGCCGCGCACGCCGGGAGGCGCCCCCACGCTCTCGGACGACGCCGCGGAAAAGATCCTCTCGCAGCTGCTCATGGCGCTGCATGCGATCCACTGGCCGCTCCGCGTTTGCCACCGGGACGTGAAGCCAGAAAACGTCATGGTGCACCCCGAGACGCTGCAGCTCAAGCTGCTTGACTTTGGGCTCGCTACGCACTTCAGCAAGAGCCGGCCGAAGCTCACCACCTGCTGCGGCAGCCCGGCGTTCCACTGCCCCGAGATCGTGAGCGCGCTGATCCGCACGCCGGACAGCGCGCCGTACTGGGGCCCCGAGGTGGACGCCTGGACGTGTGGTGTGACGATGCTCCGGTGCGTCACGGGCGTCCGGTACCCGCTCGGCACCTCGCACACTTCGCTCGGCTCCATGTCCGCCCGGGTCAGGCGCGCACTGGCGCTTGTCACCTCGACGCGGCTCCGGGAGCAGATCGGCATGCTGCTCGACATGCACGGCGAGCAGCGGATGCGCAACTTTGACGAGCTCGTCCAGTACTACCTGGCGCACGACCAACACCGCACGCAGTCGATGCGCAAGGAGCTCAAGAGCACCTCGTTTCTCCCGGCGGTGCCGCAGCACACCATGTCGCTGCAGCTGGCGCCGCCGACGCCAGAAGCGCCGACGCATGCGCTTACCCTGCTGAACCCCACGCGTGTCTCGTCCACACGCATCCTCTCATTTGTCAAGTACTGCCTGCGGTGCGCCGGCATCCTGTACCACCGGCTGCCCGTCTCGGCTGCGCTCGGCGCCGCGTCGCCGACCGGCTCCGCGGGCCCCTCGTCCCCGGTGAGCGCCGAGTCGCTGCCCGATGACGACATGCACATCTTTCAGTGCGTGCTTGACTATACCGCGGTGCAGCGTGCCAATGCGCCGGCGTCGCTCGTGGACTCGCTGCTCACCGCGATCGGCATGCGGGCGCCGCCCAAGCCGCGCGCGCATCCGCCGCGCCGCGCGCAGAGCAGCGAGGACGTGGTGCGCGTGGTTGTCGAGGACCGCCTCGAGCGCCGCGAGGCGCTCGTGTTCCACCTTGCCGTGCGCTTTCTCGACGCCACCGGCGCCAGCGTGGCGGGCAGCCGGGACAGCACCGGCAGCCGGCGCTCGAGCGCGGCCAACAGCCCGGTCATCGCACCCAACAGCGCGTCGAGCCCCGAGGCCGAGGTGCAGCGTCGCCCGTCGCGGCGGGCCTCGGTGCCCACCGTCTCGATGCTGCGCTCCTCGTCGCGGGCGAGCTCCTCCGAGGTGGACTCGCCCGCAGAGTACACCGCCCTGCGGATCGACACGCGTCCGGAGCTGCTCCCATCCGCGGCCAGCGTCATGACGCCCTACGCGTCTGCGACCACGCCACGCTCGCGCCGCAGCAGCACGCGGCCGTCGCACGGCAAGGCGGCGCACTGCGTAGAGCTCTACCTCTCGGACGCCCGTGCCGTTGACGCGGTGCGCACCGCGCTGAGCAACGCTGCCACGGCCGGCGACGACGCCGGCGTGCCGAGCGCCGAGCCGGCACCCGCCGTGCGCACTGCCGAGCCCGTCGCGGCGCTCGACGAGACGGAGCTCGCCCGCCGGCTGGACGCCATCGACACGGCGCGCCGCGCCGCAGTCGCGGCGCGCCGGCGCGCCGCGGCGGCCGACGAGCAGGCCGAGGAGATGCAGCGGCGCGCGCAGAGCAAGGCGCGGGCACGCGCCGCGGAGCTGCACGTGGTGGTGAGCGAGCTGTACGAGCGGATGAACGGCGCGCTGGCCTCCGGCGACGCGGGCGTGAGCGAGGCGTGCGCCGCGCTCAACTTCCGCACGCTCGAGGTGCTCACCCCGACGCTCGCGCTCGTCGACACGATGGACCAGAGCGCCCGCGGGAATGCGCAGCATGCGTCCGATGCGCCGGGGCGCACCACGGGCTGCCTGGCGCTCGCGGTGCTCGAGGCGGTCGCCCGGTGCACGAGCGCCAAGGAGATGAGCCTCGGGCTGCAGGAGCAGATCGAGCGCGTCGTCTCGACGCAGCAAAGCGCGCACGGCGCGCCAGCCGCGCTCGACAGTGCACTCATGGTGCAGGAGCTGCTCGGGCTCGTCCGTCTGCTCGCCTCGGTGCTGCCCGCGGTGCAGACCCGCAACCCGGGCGCCTACGTGGACACGGTCGAGTCGCTCCTCTTCCCGCACGTGTTTGGCAGTGCGCTGAACCGCGCGCTGCATGAGGTGCAGGACGCCGAGGTGCAGGCGGAGCTCGCGGTGCAGGCGGCTGTGCAGCTGTGTGAGCTGCTCCTCGCGCTGCGTACCCACACGGGCGCCGAGGGCGACGCGCGCTTGGGCGGCCTGCTGATCGACGCCGCCGTCTCGCTGCTGCCCTTCCTGCCGCAGCTCGGCGAGACAAGCGGGGCGACCAGGCTGCTCGCCCAGCGGGTCCACGACGAGATGCACCCTGACCGGGCGCTGCCCGCGCGCAGCACGAAGCGGAGCGGCGCGGCACCAGAGTCACACCGGCTGCCCGTGTGGAACGTGCTGCGCAGGACGGCCAATGCGCTCTCGCTGGACCTCGGCGCCGCAGCGCTGCGCCCGCACGCCGAGAACGACGCACGCGCCCGCGACGCGCTGGTGCTGCTCGTCCAGCTGCTCGCCTATGAGGCGTGGGGCGGGCGCGCCCGGGAGCACCGGCTCGTGTTCGCCACGGCGCAGAGCACGCACCTCGGTGCGCCGGCGCGCTGGAGCACCGAGGTGGCCCGCGAGGTGCTCGCCCGCCTCGCAGACGCGGCCGCCGTGCAGTACATGCCGGGGCTCACCCGGATGGACGCGCCGCCGAGCTCCCTGGCGCTGCAGCGCACGCAGAGCACGAGCGAGTGCGACGCATTCGTGACGCTGCTCCTCTGGAACCTGCAGGTGCTCACAGCCGACACCCAGCGCACACCGCTCGACAGCAGCACCGTGGTGCCGCTCGTGCGTGCGGCGGCGCTGATCGCCTGCTTCTCCCCGCTGCCGCGCCTGCGGCAGCTGAGCTTTGCCGCGGCAATGAGCCTGGTCCGCGACTGGAGCAGCGACGCACTCGCCCGCTCCCTGCTGGTCGAGATGCTCGCCCCGCAGGCGCTGCCCGCGCTCCGGGCGAGCGCGGTGAACCTCGTGCGCGACGTGTGCCGGGCGCGCCTCGAGGCCGGGCAGGACGCCGGCGTGTGGCGCGCATGCGCGAGCGGTCTGTTTGTGCTGCCGCCGCTGCCGCCGCCGCCGCCAACGGCGGCGGCGGACAAGGGCGGGAGCGGCGAGAGCGGCGACTGCACCGCGGCGCTCAGCGCGCTGGAGGCCGTGCTCGCGGAGCACGCGTCGTACCTCGTCGAGTGTTCCTCGCTCTACTACTATCTGAGCGTCCGGCACGTGTTCACCGCAGACGAGGCGCACACCCTCGGAGAGCAGTTCCTGACCCCCGCACTCCACTGGGCGGAGACGTGGCAGACGTACCTGGAAGGCAGGCGCGCAGAGGACGCCGGCGCAGGCGGCGGCGCGGAGCGTGTCCCGGTCGCGGAGCTGAGCACCGGGCTGCTCTCGCCACTCACGCTCGTGCGCACGGGCCTGGAACGCGCCAGGGAGGCGTGCGCACCGGCATAGTACCCGGATGGGCAATGCATTCTTGTATAGATCCTGCGGAGTTTAAAGCTACCAGCGTCCGCAGAGACCGCGCCTGGGGCACGTTAGGCCTGCTGCGCCTCGCCGCCCTCGGGCTTTTTGTTCTTCTTCTTGGTCTGGCGCACACTGCTGGAGAGCAGCGCCTTGAGCTCAGGGTCGTTCACCTGCTTGTCACTCCGCACCTCCTCGGCGGTGTACCAGGTGGGGGCGGGCGTGAGGCGGATGGCGCCCTTGGCGTTCACCGCGGCGGTGAAGAACACCTGCGCGGTGACCGCACCCGAGACCGAGTCAACCAGCACCTCGAAGGGCGTCAGGAGACCGTGGTTCGCACACTCCTGCACACCCATGCGGGCGCGCTTCTCGTCCTCGAGCGCACGCAGGTTGAAGGGGAAGGCGCCGGCCTTCTTCTGGATCTCGGAGAACACCTTGCGGGAGGTGGCCATCTTGAGCAGGTACGTCGAGTTCGTCTTGCGGTAGATGGCGGTGTGCGACTCGTCCGTCTTGGTCTTGCCCTCGGGGCTGGTCGTCACGCAGAGGTCCACGCCGTACACCTCGTTCTCCTCGAGCTTCTGCGCATCGGGGCGCGACGAGGCGTCGTCGCCGACGGTGATCTTCTTCTTCCCGTCGATCTCGTCCTTGCCGAACTGGTTCGTCTGGATGTTGGCCACGGGGCGCACGCCGAACTCCTTGATGGCGGTCTCCACCTTCTTGCCGATGTCGTGGTTCAGCATGCCGGGCTTCATCAGGCGGATCATCACGTCCGACGCGGTCTGCGCAGCACGCACCGCGTCAGCCACGCGGCCCGTCACAGGGTGCTGCGCGCTCGCGCCCACCACCACCGTGTGCGCAAGCACCGCCGGGTAGCCGTCGATGTGCGCGCCGAGCTGCACCTTGACCACGTCGCCCGACTCCAGCTCCGTGTTCGCCTCGTCGTCGCTCGGCAGCGGCGCAAAGTTGCACACAACGCTGCTCGGTCAGCACTCGCCAGCTACGCACGCCAAACGCACTTGTTGATCGAGATGGTCGTGGGGAACGCCACACCCTTGCTGAACTGCTTGCCCTTGAACACGGCGGCGGTGCCCTTCTCCACAGCCTCGTCGCCCACGCGGATCAGCTCCAGCACCGTCTTACCCGCCTTCACCTCATCGAGCACGGCCTTGAGCGCCTTGGAGGCAATCTCGCCGGCAGTCTTGTACTTGGTCAGCGTCAGGTCAAAGTTCTCCTGCGCTCCTGCGTCCGTCATGGTTGCCTGCTGAGCAGTGCGCGACGGTGCGACGAAAAGCACAGAAAGTCACGTGATCCTACACTAGCCCATCGCGCACGGTGACCAAGCCCGGGAGCGGGCTCGGCCTGGGCCCGTGCGGCGCAGTGGCACACTGGCCCTACATAACGACACAGTCCTTCTCGCGCGGCTCCGCCGCGGGCTCCCCCTCGGACGCGCCGCCCTTGCGCCGCAGCGCCTTGGGCAGCACCTTGTTGAACCGCCCGCTGCCGGTCGACTCCACCCGCTGCGGCTCGCCGCTCGTGCCCTGCGCTTCTGCGCGGCCGGCGCGCGCTGCGCGCCGCGCACGCGCGCGGTACCGCTCCTCGTTCTGCAGCCGCAGCGCGAGTGCGTAGCTGCTCTGTTAGCCCCTCGTCAGCGCCCCGATGTACGTACTCGTCCTCCTCGCCAGCGTTCTGCGGGCCCCGGTTCATGAGCCGCACCCAGTCGCCCTCGGGGTGCTGCACCAGCTCAAAGTGCGAGTTGTAGTAGTGACTCTGGCGCCCATTCACGTCCTCGAGACTCTCCCAGACAATGTTGTCCTCCATTAGGAACGCCGAGTCTGTCACCAGGGTGAACAGCAGCGGCGCGTCTGGAGCGCCCTCCGTCTCGTGCCGCCGGTACAGCACCGACAGGTGCGAGTTGCGGAACAGCACGCAGAGCTGCCCGGGTGACAGGACCTGCTGCAGTGCCGTGAGCCCGTTCGGTGTGAGCTGCGTTGCGTGGCTGGTCAGGAACTGGTGCAGGTACTGCGCCTCCTGGATCTTCTCGGCGTTGTGGCCGCCCTGCGTCGCTTGCTGCGCCTGCGCCACCTGCGCCGCCTCGGCCAGGCGCGTCGCGGGGTCCGTGCTTGTGGACTGCACCAAGAGTCCGTACGCCAGCTCGTCCGCTTCGGCCACGCGGAGTGCCGCCGTATTGTAACTGCCAGCCCGGCGCAGGGCAGCGAACGCCTGCGTGTCGCGGGGGTCCGGGAGCCAGCCGTGCACAAGAAGCACATTAGCCAAACAGAAAAGGGCAAGCTCGCCGAACCCTTCCGAGTCGACGCTGGGTGTAGGGGTGTCCATCGGGTGGTTCGCAAAGCCCATCGGCCCGTCAAAGCGCACGTCCACCTGGAAGCCGTGCTGGATGCGCGGCAGGGCGCTGAGCGCTGCACTGAGCCACGCCGTATTGTCCCGCGTGCCGCTCGCCCGCATACCCGACTCGGAACTCAGCAGGAAGTCGGCAAGAATGTCAGACAGGTACGAGTAGGATACCGCCGGACGGTCCGGTGGCGTGATCTTGAGGCGGCCCTGTAGCAGCAGCACATTGCACAGAGCGATCAGCGAGCAGGGTCCGTTCTCGTTCTGCATGATGCACTTGACCAGCTGACCGCGCCAGATCACGTCCTTGAGCGGCCACTGCGCTTCGTCCGCAGTCTGGTTCGCCGCCAGGCTCTGGGCAAGCTGCTCGTCTGCATCGGTCTGGGCCATGGTCGCCGCGTCCGTGCGCTGCGCGGACTCGGTGCCGCCCGCATTCCCGCTGGGCAGCTGCACACCCGGTGCCGAGATGCCGAGCGCATTGCTGCCTTCGCCAGCGGACAACGGCGCCCCAAGCACCGGCGCCGCCCCGGTCGTCGGGGCTGGTGCCGGCGCCTTCTCCGCGGCACTCGCCCGCGGATGCAAGAACGGGTTGTTTGATCCAGCCGGCGGATTCGGCACCGAGTACCCCCCCGCAGGAGCCGTCCGCGCCGTATCCATCTGTGGTGCCTCCGAGTAGCCTGCCAGTGGCGCAGAGCCGCTCGGCATCGCCCCGGGCACGGCCGCCGCCGCCGTCGGCTCCGCTGGCGCGGGTGGCGCAGTCGACGCGCTCATATCGAGCCCCAGCAGGTCGGCAGCAGCGCCGTTGGGTGCAGCCGGAACCGCCTCACTGTGTGCACGCGATGCGAGGAACGGGTTGTTCGACGTCATGCTGGCGTCTCGCAGCGTGGGTCCACTCGGGCTTGGCGCTGGCGCGGCGCGTGGAGGTAGGCCACGTGGCCTCGGGGCAGACATCGCGCCCGATCGTCAACCTTGGTGGCTCCATCGCCCAAATTGCGATCATGAGCACAGCACAGGTATGTGCGGCGGCGCGACGCCGCTGGGCGCGCGTGCAGAGTGCTGACGTGCCCCAGATTCGAACAGGGGACCCATCGTCCCTCCCACACGATGTGATCGACACAGACGTGTTTGGTCAGCTGCTTGAGATGGACGAGGAGGATGACCGGGAATTCAGCAAGAGTCTCGTGTGGAACTACTTTGAGCAGGCCGAGTCGACATTCGAGAAGATGAACGCTGCTCTGTGCGTGCTTTTGCGGGTGCATGGGCGTGGCACTGACCCTGTCGCAGGAAGGAGAAAAACCTCCAGGAGCTCTCGACGCTCGGCCACTTTCTCAAGGGCTCTTCGGCAGCCGTAGGGGTGATCAAGGTGCGCAACAGCTGCGAAAACATGCAGCACTATGGCAAGAAACACGACGCAGACGGCGTTTCGGAGCTTGACGCGGATGCAGCCATGGAAAAGCTCACCCATACCCTTACGGCTGTCAAGCAGCAGTACGACGAAGCCAAGGCCACCCTGTATGCATTCTTTGGCGAGAGCGCATAATGTGCCCCACGTACTGCAGGCCTGCTAGTCCAGGCGTGCCCTACGGCCGTGGTGGGCGACCATAATGCTTGCTTGTGCACTGCATTTCTGACGATGTAGTGCGGAATGTATGACCTAGATTCCTTACTTACGGTTGCGTCCAGAGCGTGCTGATCCGCGCTGCAGCAAAGCCCAGCTCCGCGGGCGTCCCCTCTGCCCACGGCGTACTTAGCAGCACCTCTTCGATTTCGGCAGCGGCTGCCCAATCGCCCAGATCGCGCTCACCCAACGCAAGGTATAGCTGCTTGCTTGTGCTCATGCGCACGGCCGGGTATGCATGCGTCAGAAACGTGGCAAGGTGGCGTACAGCCGCAGACATATATTTCGGCTGGCTCAGAAGAGCGACGGTGATGCTTATGCATGTCTGCACCCGCTGAACGCTGCGCACCTGTGCCACATGTGCCGTGGCCAGGCGCAGGACGCGACCAAGGATAGGCTCAGGTTCCTCCGCTGCGTACTCGATAACGCCCGCGTCGAGAAGCGTATGCACCGTCAGCATCGCCGGCACAAACTGCCGGTTGTCCCGAGCGCCCGCCGCGGCAATGTTGGTTAGATTGTTCAGCACATTACAAGCAAAGCGCATATCGCCATTCCGAACGGCCGCCACGAGCGCAGTGCCGGCTTCCGCTGTAGACCCGCCGATGGCGAGCGCCACGCCGCGGAGCATTGGCCGCCGGTACGGCGGCACTTTTAGCAAGCGCAAAATGCGCGGATACGCAGCCTTTGCGTCGCGCAGCTCGACAGACGCCATACCGTCGAGCGCCTCAAGGATCAGTTGGCGGCCCGGCGGCGTATACGCGTCTCCACCGTACGACCCGTCATAGTCGTGGGCAAGACGCACCAGCTGCGTGCATGCCTCGCTCCGCAGAGAATTGATCCGCTCGGTCGTCTGCGCCGCAATTGCGACGCATGCAGAAAAGAAGTGCTCCGCAGAGAACGGCGGCTCAGCGGTCGCGTTGGCAGCAGCCGAGCTCAGCTTCTCCACCCGCACGGTGTGCAGCACATCACACAGACCCACCACGCTCACACTGCGCACCCATGAGCCGACATCGCCGCGCTGGTCCACAGTATAGTCCGCTGCGCCTGTCAGCAGGCCGGGAAGAGCCTGGTCCACAAGCTCCCGGTGCTCCTGCGCCACAAGGGCAAGCGATATGGCGGCGTTCTGTCGCGTCTCCACATCACGAGTGGTCGCGTCTGCGCCGTGGCAAAGTAGACTGGCCAGGTGCCGCAAACGTGCTTCATTTTCCACGCCCTGCATGCGGCCGAACGCCAACGCACAGCAACGCTGAGTGTCCACAGGCTGGGCGCCCCATTCTCTCAGGGTATCTTGCACAAAAGTTGCAGCCTCTGCACTGTGACGCAAGGCGTGCAGTGCGGCGGCCACAGCATTATGCACATCGCGCTCAGGCCGTACCACGGCAGCATGCACAATACGCCAAAGAGGCGCCTGTGCGCAGTCTGGCGCCAATGCGAACGCTGCGGCAATGACGCGGCACGCCGCCTCCAGGACGAGGGCGCCGCCCGGTGCATCCAGCAGACGCGCGTTAAGTTGCGCAACAGCGTCGAGCATTCGTGGTGGCCACGCATCCGCAGTGTTCGCGCCCTCGCCGAGCCAGCAGTGCGCCAGAGCGCTGAAGAAGAGGAGGGCGCCATGCACCCGTGCACTGTCCGTGCTGCTGGCTGCCTTAAGCTGCTCGCTGCATGATGGCTGCACACATGCCGTGTCAAGCTGCACAATAGCCGCGGCCGCCTGCGCACCAAGCACGCGGACCGAGGTGTCCCAGTGCGGCAGGCACGCATGAAGCGCATGCGTAAGGAGCGCACCACGGTACTCTGGATAGCTGGCCACGTGAGTTTGCCGATAGAAGCAAGAAGACCACACACCTTGCTAGACGTGGTGCACAGGCGAGATAGGCATGTCGCCGGCGGCCAACTGCAGCAAAGTCTGCCACACCAAGGGCCTCGATGCCATGTGGAAATAATGCCTGTCACAGAGTCAGTCGAGCTTGCCACAACAGGCTAGCGGCGCCAACCTACCGTACGACCGACCCACTCCTGAAAGGCGGCACTTGCAGCACGGCGCACAGTGACCTCCCGGTCGAGCGTCATGACCACAACAAGGCGCTGGGCGGCATACAATGCCGAGGGACGCAGCAGAGCAGCGTCTCGCATGCGGGGCAAAGCCCACATAACATAGCATGCAGCGTCACGCACACTGGCGCCAACCGTACTTAGACCCCACCGGAGCTCTAAAGTGAGCCCACGGAGGACCCAGTAGACAGTCCGGCGGAGTAGCGGGGGCGGGAGCAGCGTGCGGCGGGCAAGTTCTGCTACCGCGAGGAATGCGCCATGCCAGGTGCTCTCACTGACCGCGTACAGGTCAAGTGCATCCAGCGCAGCCAAATGTGCGGGGTCCAGAGCACTGGTCTGTGCACTGGGCTCCATCACATCGGCAGGCAGAGTACTGCTCGTGACATTCACCGTGAGTAGATCCAGCACCGACTCGACCACCTGCTCGACGAAATCAGAGGGCAGTCGAGAGCACACACGTGCTATACCCTTGGCTCCACTGTAGCGCACATACGAGTCCTGAGGTCAGCGCTACGCTGAGGTGATATCGATCCGTACCTGGTGCTGCAGCGCTTGGAGCAGCTCCTCCACAAATGCGTCCACCCGATCGTCCACAGCGGCTGGCGCCTGCGTCGGCAGTAGGCGGAGTGCGAGTCGCCCAGCAAGCTTGGTCCGAAACCGGTCCACCAGCGTATTGCGTCCCTGTGCAAACTGCACTGCGTCGTGCAGGACGCCAGCGACTGAATCCAGGTGCTGCTGGACAAAGTGCGTCTCGCCATTCTTGACCATCTCACACAGGGTTTGCAGTATACCCGTCCTCTCGAACTGTGAGCCGCTCTCCCGCATCCTGCCCCGAGCCCACGTGAGAAATGCGGGAAAGGCGCTTCCGGCCACTTCCTCGCGTCGATACAGGCGGCCTAGCAGAACCGCCGCACCGTCTCTAGCCTTGCCGCTCGACGGCAGGTAAGAGCGTGCAACAAGCTCAATTCTAGATGCCACTTGTTCATCGTGGGTGCCGCCTTTTAGTGAAAAAGGGACAAGACACACAATGCCTAGCCATAGCAGCAGCACGTAGGGTACCTCCCAGGATACTCGAGAGCCGCTCTGTCGCACCCTTTCTAGAAGCACAAGCGCTGGCAAAAGGTCCCCCACCTCATGAGGCAGAAAGCGTGACACAATCTTGTACCCTCGCACCTTGGAGTATACGTAGAGAAGTCGACAGAGGGCGGCCAATGCTGAAGATGTGGGATCCAGCTCTGTACTCGCCGTGCGGACAAGTTGCTGTAACGTTCTGGCCGGAGGTGACACGAGCGCTTCAAGGTATGGATCCAGGAGGTACGACTGTTCCTGGTACACGTTGATGTCCTTTTCGAGTTGCTGCAACTTCTGCTGCGTTTCCGCCTGAATATGGTCAGGGGCATCCACGCTCGTAGCAGCTTGAATGAATTCGCGCTGTAACGCAAGATACTCGTCCACATGGGCAAAGCTGGTGAGCTCCAAAAGCTCTGCATCTCCACCAGCCTCGTCCGAACCCGGGTCCAGGCCGGGCTGCGGCGCAGGAAGCGCCGCTGCCGCCATGCGCTCACGTACAATGGCACGGAACGCCGCGTAGCGCGAATTGTGGAGGCCTTGACAGAGGCCTCCACATCGCCTTGCGTCTAACCACGATGGAGGAGCAAGCTTCGAGCAACGCGCCATCTCGCTTTGTGAGTCAAAAGGATCTATCGGATGCGCAGCGGCGGAGAGAGGAGGAGATCCGCGCCGCATATGAACGGTACGCTGCGCCAAGCACTTCCGCAGGTCGGCTGACTTGCTCCAGGATCGGTCAAGAACCGCCGCCCGAGGCGCCTGCGCACGAGCTCAACGACACACGCTCACTCTACGAGGTACGTGGATGCAATCGCCGACGAGTGCTGACCTGTAGCGCTTGCAAGAGGCGCGCGAACTCAAGCAGGAAAAGATGGATGAAAAGTTCAAGCTCGCGAACCAATACCGGGGCCTCAACGAGAGCGAATCGACCTTCCTCGCTGAGATTGAGCGCGAGCGCAAGCGCAGAGACCAAGAAATGCGGAAAAGTGACTTTGAGGAGCTGAGCGCGTTCCGGAGGTTCGTCCTGCAGCTGCTTGACCGCCTAGCTGACAGCGCAGAGCTACAGGCCGCAACGCAGAGCCGCCAAGCCTACCGGGCGGTGATGCGCCACGGCCCACATTCGGCGCACGGAAGACAGGTGCCTCGGCAAAGCGCAAGCGCGAAGGGGCCTCTGCTCTTGGGATCGTCCGGAAATGCAAGCCTGCCACAAATACCAACGGTTCCAACGAACGAAAGGCAAAGGCCGAAGCAGATGTGCTCAAGGCTGAGGCCAGGGGTGCTGATGCGAGCGGACCAGAAGAAGAGGTAAAGTGCCAGCCGGAGGCAGAGATTGCAGCCTCTACAGCGACATCAACGCCAACGGCATCTGCAAAAGGAAAGTCTTCCAAAGGTGAGGCCCAAAGTGACAAGTCTTCTTCGTAGAAGGGGTCTGCCGGCTACGCCTGGCCCGCAGGGCCAGACGATACCAGTGTAATATATATCAGCCGTTACTCAGTGCACACTTTAAGCCACATCTTCGTGTGACTCGTTGCAAGTATGGGTCCACAAAAAAAAAACCAGTGACCCTAACCAGGCTCGAACTGGCGACTTTGGAGTATATCTAATGGATATTAGCTCCACACTCTAACCGACTGAGTTATAGGGTCTTGGCTTACTTATGAGTGCCCGCCATCCATATTTGAAGGCCGGACCACACCAGCCTCCCGAAGGGCAGCAAGTAGCTTGTGACCCTCGGCGAGGGAGTAGCCAATCGTGCGCTGGCGAAAGTCAACACCCAGCTCTAGGAGACTTGCGACATCCTCCAAGAGGTGTGCCTGCCCCACGATAGAGCCAGGATGGGAGATAAAGTTTGCCGAGAGAAGGTGCACATGCAGGTGGAAGAAAGTGGGCATGTAATGCAGGAAGCAGCGCAGAGGCGAGGACGTGCCATCGGCACTTGGGGCTGGCATGCCAAACGTTTCGTGCGCGACGCGGGCGCCAGCTTCCTGAATCTTGCGGAGGAGCGGAATGTGCTCGCGACGCAGATCTCGAAGGTTGGTAAGGCTGCCGTCCCGTACGATAGCGACGAGGTAGAGGGAAGAAAGCGTTTTGCGGTCCCACTTTAAATCAGGGAGGATAATAAAGCCTGACTTAGGGTCGTCATCGCGGTACAAGACCGATTCGCGCTCCGACTTGCCGTCGAGGATATTGTACACCCAGTGCTTCTTCGACTCAGGGATAGCATCGATCCAGGGACGCGTCACGCGCTCATAGATATCAGGCGTCTCGATGATCATGGTGCGCTCCTGCGCAGAGTACTTGGCGACTGCGGCGTCGTCGGCTGGGCAAATCAGCGTCATCTTGGTATGCGCATCATCGGTGATGCCATCCCGGGGCCAGCCAAACATCCAGTTATACACATCGTTCTGCCCAATCTGCTCGAGACGCGTAAAGGTATCCTCGCTCTGTGCTCCGAGCGCATCCACAAACGCCTTGCTATAAGCTGTTTTTTCCAGCAGTAGCACCGCTGGCACACTGCTGCCGTCTTCCTGCTTGCATGTGCCGAGCAGGTTCACGGTCTTGGCACGTGGATCTTCTTGTTAGCGGGGAAGCATCCCGGTTGGCTTACCCTCGTTGAGCACGCGGTCCAGGCGGAACCCGTGCAGCTTGGTATTCATGATCCGGGCGCTTCCAGAAACTTTCAGCAGAGCAGCGGACCCCACTCCACCGTGGAGCCTCCACATTCGAGGTCCTTGCATCTACGCCACCAACATGGAGGCCATGTACGTGTGCAGACCGCTGGCGCAGCGTAGCTTACCGGTCCAGTCTGAAAATACCGCCTGCGACCCGCGCGCTTCTTGCATGTGAGACGCTGGTCACGGCGCCGTGCCTTCTGGGCGCCATGAGCCCATTCCAAATTGCCCTGTTCTGGCCGCTCGTGCTGCGCCGGAGGCAGTTCTGGCGGCTTCTTACCTCGTTCTTCTACGGAGGCCAGGGCATCACGCTGCTATTCAACACGCTCTTCCTGTACCGCACGTCCGTCGAGCTCGAGACGCAAATGTTTCTGAGCGACGCGGCGGACTACACGTGGAGCTTGATTATGATGGCGGCCGCCGTGGTGCTGTTCAACCTGCCGCTTCAAAGCCCCATTTTGTTCCATCCAATGATCAGTGCACTCACATACGTCTGGTCTGTGCACACGCCCGACGCACTTGTGAATCTGTTTGGCGTGATCACCTTCGAAGCGCAGCTGCTGCCGCTTGTGAACCTTGGCATGGACCTCGTCATGGGTGGGCCCAGGCTCATGCTCGAGTCCGCCACCGGTCTGGCCGCCGGTTTCCTGTGGCACAAAATTCGCGGCATTGCCCCTGCCGGCCGCTCGGCGCGGCCGACGCCGCAGCAGTGGCTCGCTCAGTGTGTGGCTAGTCCACCGGCATTCCTCCGTCGTTGGATCGAAGGCCGGCGAACCAGCCCATCAGGCCGCAATGTGCGCCAGACCAGCTTTGGCACTATCTACACGGCGCGGGAGGAGCCAGGCTCCTCTCAGTGGTCGGGTATGCCTGGATCGTTTGGCTCCTGGTTCCGCAGTGGGCAGACGGTCGGCAGCAGCGGCGCATCGCGTCCTTCCCAGTCTTCTCAGCCTCGCCCATCGCGCACGGCCGGGCGGACCACCAACGCGCAGCCAGACCGAGACGCTATTCTCGCAGCGACGGAGGCACGCCTGCGGGAACGGTCGTCGTCTGAAAAGTAGATACTGCACACTATAGTCCCTTACTTGCAGATGGTACCCTGCTGGAGTACGGCGAGTTGCGCACCGAGCGCCCAGCCGAGCTCAAAGTTGCCAATGGTCTTGGCCAGCGTGACGTAGCGCGCCTCGCCGAGCTCGTATCCCAGGTTAAACAAGACGTACATGTACGTCAGGTCCAGGCAGTAGTCCGGACGCTTCTCAAGTTCCTGGAAGGCGCCGGGCGGGAACGCCGGCTTCCCAGGCTTGCGCCATTCAGAGGGCGACGCACACACGCGCTCGGCAAGCCGCCGCAGCTGGCCAATGGTGAAGGTAGGACCAAGGCCAAGCGGCGCAATGCGGTCGTAAAAGTACGACAAAGCAATGATCGCCGACTGGTTGAAAGTCTCCTTGAGCGACGGCTGGTACACACCCGCAAAGGAGCAGGGACCTTGCTTGCACACGGCGTCCTTGTCCATCATGACCTCCACAAGACGCCGGCACGCTGGGAAGCCGCCAGGCGTGCCCACGAACGTGACCTTGGCCTCGCTCTTCTCCTCGGGCTGCACAATCGACACCTCCTTGGACATGCCTTCCGTGTAGCAGGGGCTCGGAATCCGCGTGTTGTTCGGGTTCATCGCACCCCAAGGCATCAGATACTTCCCGAGCCGGTCGTCCCCTTGGGTGATGGTCTCAGGATGCGCAAGTGTATGTGCGAAAGCCGAGATGGAGTTCACCGCGAGACGCGCCTGCTTCAGGCCGTACCCCAGGTACGAGTTCTGGTACAGTGTGAACGAGTCGCCCTCAAAGTCTGCAAAAGGTCAATTCATCATGCACCACGCGATAACACATACCATGCAGCTCGTACACGTGTTCGCCAGGCTGCATCGCCTTGTGCGGCGGCGGCATCTGCGGCTCGAACACAATCTGGGTAGAACCACCGCCCAAGTCCAGCACGGCAGCCGTCTTGCGCACGTGTCCCGAGGAATCCTTGTGCTCCACACTCGGCAGGTTCCCCGAGCTCCCGATCAGGTTCAACAAGTAGTTGACGGCAATCCATGCAAACACGCCCTCCTCGCGCCCCTTCATGATCTCCACGCCCCGCGTGTCGCGACGTCCAGAGGCATCCACGCCATCCGCGATCGGGAACGGATACTCCTTCTCGAGCAGCTCGCGGACAGCCTGGATGATTTCTTGGCTCTGTCGGCCCGGCAGAAGGCGTAGCCCAGCCGTCGCCTTGAGCTGCACAGGCGAGCAGCGGCGCAGGGGCTCGGGGATCACCCGCACAGCCTCATCAAGAAGCGGGCGGAGCGAGTTGGCTGCGCCGCGGGAATCCGCCTTGTACGACGACAGGCCCGGTTCCACGTGCCTGAACACCTCAGACTCCAGCTCCGGCTTCGCCGCACAGTAGTTGAACTTGTAAACGTGGATGCGGCTGCCGGTACTCCCTGCATCAAGCATGAGGGCGTACTGCACGACATGGCGCACCGCGCCCTTGGCGTCCGACACTGGCCAGCCAGGCTCGCACCGCGTGGTGCGTCCCGGATCCTCGTGCGCAGCTGGCGGGCGCCGCGCAGCGTCCTCAAGGTCTAGGGCCATGCCTTGCTCCTCGAATGGCGGCGCGCCAAAGTGCGGGAAGCTGGTCGGCCAGTGGACTTCGCTGCCCAGCTCGACCGCCTTCTCCCGCAGCATGTTGGTAACATTGTGCTGCAGCTGCAGCGGCACAACAACCAACAAGACCACAAGAGTACAGAGCAGAATGATGATCAGTCTCCGGCCACGGAAGGCCCGCTGAACTCCAAGAACCACGTTGGCCGTCATGCCATGCTGCCGCCCCGGCTGCACTCGAGAAATTACGCGAGTTACGCGCTGGACATCCGGGGAAGCCCGGGCACGTGACGTGGCCACAGCCAGCGAGTCGTGGCGCCACCCTGCGGCGCAAAGCCCGAGTTGGGCTAAATTGGTGGTGAATGAGGAGTCAAGAAGGAACTGCCCAAAGGGCATTCTACGTAAGAACCGGCGCATAGACACACAGAACATCAGCGTGCCCCTGTAAGTGCCAGCTTCGCACCACAGCGCGACCAAGGTGCGACTCTATACAAAGTCTCGCCGCAGGATCGATCGCTCGTGCCGACGCCAGAATCATACCAGCTTCTCGCGGTCGCTTAGAGCACCATGCACTTGGACTTGCCACGGCCGCCGCGCGGCTTCTGGACAAGCGCCGCACGAGTGGCGTGCTCGAACACTTCCCGCACGCCCTCGCCGGTCTTAGCACTGCACTCGAGGTAGCGCACGGCGCCAATCTTCTGGGCGACCGCCATACCCTCGTCCGGGGTCACGGGGCGCTGGCTCGTCTTGCGGAGCTCCTCGATGATCTTGGGGTCGCGGCGCAGATCCTTTTTACAACCCACGAGGATAATGGGCAGGTTTTGGCAGAAATGCAGCACCTCGCTGATCCACTGGGATGTGTTAGCGTGCCCGTGGATAGGTTCAAAGTACGTACCTTCTCCTGGACGTTGTCGAGACTGTCCGGCGAGTCCACAGCAAAGCAGATCAGGATCACATGGGAATCAGGGTACGACAGCGGACGGAGCCGGTCGTAGTCCTCCTGGCCGGCGGTATCCCAGAGCGCTAGTTCAACGTGGCGGCCATCGACCTCAACGTCGGCCACGTAGTTCTCGAACACGGTCGGGACGTAGACCTGCCGGGTTAGTCCCTATTCATGCGCCCAGAGCTTGCCACATACCTCGGGGAAAGTACCCTGTAGAAAGAACGGCCAAGGCGCGAAAGCGCCGCGCACACAGTGTCAGCATTTGACGGATCACGCATCTCCATGTCAACATACCTTGCTGAACACAATCAGCAGGCAAGTCTTGCCACATGCACCATCGCCGACAATAACGAGCTTCCTGCGCAGCTCAGACATGCTTCTCCTCTGGTTTCAATTGATGAGTGTCCAAGGGGGATGGGCTGTCACAGGCCGATCTGTCTGGACCGACTCAATGGATCAAGGGAAACGTCCCTTACGTAGCTGGCTGCGGCGGGCCGGCGCTGGCGCAGCCTCGTGCTTTGATTATGTTCTCACCTGCCGCGGGGTTCCGCCCATGCAAGCCCAGCCAGTCATGTGCGTTTTCGCACGAACCTGCATTGCTCGGCCGCAGCCGCCGATTCCCCGACTGGCCAGCCTGGCCTCATAACAGCATCCAGGATGGGCATTCTGCAGGAATGTGGCTATAGTATAGTGGTGAGTACGTATCGTTGTGGAGCGATCCCTCGGACGGCCGCAGCAAACCCGATGAGACGCCGGTTCGATTCCGGCTAGCCACATTTTTTTGTTAATATTTTAGCGTCCATGGTGACCGAGGGCGGCGATGCGGTGAGGGCCGCTTCCGACGGCCGCTTCCGACACCCACAGGCGTCACATACTTTTTGCAGGAGGTCCGCTCCCACCTTGCTCCGTAGTTACACCGATGGACCAAGCACTGGGTGCGCTGGACGTGAACCGCCGGTCAAGGTGGCCATGTCGCAAGTGGAGGTTATCACGTGGCGGGCGTACCGCTGGCGACCCGGGCGAGGCCGACCGTCTACACATCCACTCCAACTCAGTATTAGCCGTTGATCGGTAAAGATGGTACGTGCATTGCCCGAGATTGTGTGTATCGTAGCTCATCCACCGCCAGTCTTCCGGTGTAAAGGTTAGCCAGGAGTGTCTGGAGCAGTTCCAGGCCCTCAAGCTTGGCAAGAAGACCAAGTACATCATCTACGCCCTGTCCCCGGACAACACCGAAATTGTCGTGTCCAAGACGAGCGACTCGCCCAACTACGACGAGTTTCTTGCTGAGCTGCCCGCTGGTGAGTGCCGCTATGCCATCTACGACTTTGAGTACCAGAAGGGCGACGAGGGCAAGCGTAACAAGATCTGCTTCTACACCTGGTGCGTTTCAGGAGCGTGCCTGGCTTCTTACTAACGCATGCAGGTCGCCGGATGACTCCAAGGTGAAGCAGAAGATGCTTTACGCCTCCTCCAAGGAGGCGCTGCGCAAGGCCCTCGTCGGCATTGCGGCCGAGATCCAGGGCACGGACCTTAGCGAGGTCTCCTACGATACGGGTATGTTGTTCTGCGAACGCTTACACCACGTTGCTAACTTAGCCGCCAGTGCTCGAGAAGGTGTCGCGCTCAACCTTCTAATGGTGGTTGCTTGCTCTGTGCAACACCCTGTGTATCTCTCGCACATAGCACAACTACTATTGTGTCGCGTCATGTACGCATGTCTACGTATATTCAGCTGCTGTCACAGCCCCATCCCGCCCAGTCCGACGCCGGCGAGGTCTCGTTCCAGTGACAGTTAGTTCCGTGCACGAACTTAGGACCCAGCCACTTTTCCAGCAGCAAGGCCACCACGTTCTTGGCCGCCACAGTACTCGTCTCCATGGTCGACACCCAGCGCTCCATGGCATTGATATTGTACAGATTCGTGTCCACTTCAAAGTCGCCAAACTTGTCCGTCACATCCAGTATCGGGTAGGAATCCCACCTCTTTCTGTATGTCCACAAGACCTTGTGCTTGCCAAAGAGGTCTTCGATATTCTCATCGTTCAGCTTCTGGAGCGAGAAGAGCTTCACAACATGGAGTGGGTGTCCCTTTTCGCGCACAGGACGACCGTTCCGGCGCAGCATATCCACGTAGCTCAGAGATAGGAAGCGAGTAGGATTCTCATCTTCCTTGCGCTCTCGCACGTAGGTCGTCAGGATGGTTCTGGGTATCTTGTAGGACTTCTTGTGACCAAAGTAGACGGGATCAGGATGTTTGGCCGAAGTTACGACGATAGTGACGTGGAGTCTCCGGAAATCGTACCGAGGGATCACTTTATCCGTGTTGAGCAGCGTGATGCCGGCATTGTGCCAGGGTGTTGCCACCAGGACGGCATCGTACAGATTGCCGTGACCATTCCGCGTTCCCACCCACCACAGTGGCAGCTCGGCAATGCCGGCCTCTTTACGCTTCAGAAATGCACTGCTTGGTAGATGGCCGAGCTGCTGTGCGTCTAGCGCATTTCCAAGCTTCATAATGCCGGTGACGTCGCCACTGGACCGACGCTTGACGGTGGCACCACTGGCGTTGAGCATCCGTTCAAAGATAAGCTGGTTTCCACCATCCACACCACGTGCTCCACTGGCCGCGAGGGAGACAAGGCCGGCAAATGCGTGCATCCGGTCGACATCTTGAGCATAGTTGGTCCGTGTGGCTGCATCGATGATCTCGTCAACGAAAAGCGATGAGACACGATTAAAGGTATAATGGCTCTGGGCTGATATACCTGCAAGCGCCCTCAGACCCAAGCTTTCCATCCACTGGGTAACCGAGCGCCAAGGGTAGCCCGATGCTGTGTGCGGCTTCTTGCCAATGTCGTCATTTGGCCGGTGCAAGAACTCGGGGCTGTACAGCCGTACAAAAGACTGGATCGTCTTTTTTACGCTTCCTCGTTAGTTCTTGGTACCACGCTGAAGAACATACAGTGACAGTGCGATACTCGGACTGCGGCCGTAGCGCCAGAATAGCTTGGCCTGACTCCACGTAGAGCCGTCGGTCTCAATCACAAATTGCTTGCCGTCCCAAACGCCCAAGGTATCAGAGAGCAGATCCTTGCTCGAAATGGACGAAAGGCGAAACTCTTCTGCCGCATGCTGAAGGTTGTAGTTCGCATCTGCGAAAATACTTGCGCCAGCCTCAACAGGGTCAAATGTCGTGTCGTTTAGTGGGTGGATGGCCATGGCCCGACCGCCGACACGCTCGCTCCGCTCAAATACGTCCACATAGAGACGCTTTGATGGATTGACAGAATCCTTCCCTTTCTTCTTCCCCAGCTGCTTTCCTGCCCTGGACAAAAAGTACGCCGCGCTAGATCCACTGGCACCAGCACCGATGATCGCCACCCGGAGCTCGCTCAAGCGGCCAAGCGCCTCAGTGTCAATGTACTCGCTGGAAGCCAGTCCGTCTGGCTGTGGCGTCAAAAATGACAATTGCCCATGCGCACGATGTCCCTCAGCTGACGCACAAACCTGTGCGAGGAGAATGAGAAGCACAAGCCACCCTAACCTCATCTCGTGGGCATCCCCAGGATGTGGCAACTGAATGTGTGGAGGGATATCGGAAAATCGCAAATTTGGCCAGATTCAGGTAGCCAAGAGTGCGGGACATTATGACGCGACTTCGCATTTCGCCGCTGTTCAGGCCAACACCACTATCCAAGCATGAGTGGCGTTCGCACCCGTGCCCAAGCGAGGAGGAACGAAAGTCAGGCAAACGAAGATGTCCTAGCACCGCGTACGCAGAAGCCGGAATTTGGTGGCTTCTGGGGTGCACTGTTCGTGACGGTGACCGTGCCCGTGACGGTGTACTACCTGAACATTGCTTGCAGCGAGGAGCTAGGCTGCTCTCTATCGCTTCCGGTGACCCGGCCGCACGATCTGGCCGTCCAGACACGGCGGGTGCTCAAGGATGGCTTCACGGATAAGCTTGGCTGGGGCATCTACTTTGCGTGGTACGCTTTTGTGGTCTTGGCCTGGTTCCTGATCCCGGCCAAGTGGGAGCAGGGCCTGCCGCTGCGCACGGGAGAGCGTCTTGAGTACAAAATCAATGCTTTCCGCACGGGCGTGGTTGCCTTGCTCGCTGCGGGTCTCTACATTTTTGTGTACGGCCCGGAGCGATTTACCGTGCTTTACCAGCATTGGCCCGGTCTACTCTCCGCGGCGCTTACCAATTCCATTGTGCAGGCAGTGTGGGTATACCTGGGGTCCTTCCAGAGAAACAAACTCCTGGCCCTGGGCGGCAACACTGGCAACGTGCTGTTTGATTGGTTTATTGGGAGGGAGCTCAACCCACGTATCGGCAGCTTTGACTTCAAGACGTTCAACGAGCTGCGCCCAGGCCTGATCCTCTGGGTGCTGTTTGACATCAGTTGCATGTGCCAACAGTATGTGCACTTTGGCCACGTTACGGACAGCATGATCCTTGTGGTGCTCTTCCATTCGTGGTACGCGTACGATGCGCTCTACTTTGAGCCGATCATCTTGACGCAGATGGACATCACCACCGACGGCTTCGGATTCATGCTCAGTGTCGGAGACCTGGCCTGGCTGCCATTTACCTACAGCCTACAGGCCAAGTTCCTGGCATTCTCGCCCGTGCATCTCGGCGCGTTGGGCGTTTTGGGTGTCCTTGCCATCCAGTTGCTGGGCTTCTACATCTTCCGCGATGCTAACAACGAGAAGAACATGTTCCGCCGCGGCGAGAACCCCCGGAGTACGTCTAGCGGACTCTGCTGCACTTTACTAACGTTGCAGACCTTCAGGCCATGTCGACTTCGAACGGCCGCAAGCTCCTCGTGTCCGGCTGGTGGGGACTCTGCCAGCACCCGAACTACTTGGGCGACTGGATCATGGGCTGGGCCTGGTGCCTGCCGTGCGGCTTCACCACACCCATCCCCTACTTTTACGTGGTGTACTTTGCCACACTGCTCTGCCACCGGCAGCTGCGGGACGACGAAGCCTGCAGGAAGAAGTACGGCTCCGAGTACGTCCTTATGTGATGGCGCTGAGTGAATACTGACTACTGCTCTCCTTTGCAACCCAGTTGGGACAAATACGTATGTTGACCCGTATTGCCGACGGAGCTGACATGTGCAGTGCGAGCTCGTGCCTTACCGCATCATCCCGTATGTATACTAGTGGGCCACGGCCCAAGCTCGGAAGTCGAACAGCAGTCGTAGATTCACCGCTTGGCTCTGGGTTAGTAGATGACAGAATGGTGAATTTGCACACTGTCAGGAGCAACTCTACATTTAAAGACGTTCGCGAGAGTACTCCTTCTTGAGGTTCTCCTGTTCCAGGTCAGTATCTAGGCGAAGGAGCCTGAGCAGGTACGCACCTTGTTCAGGTTAAGGAGCTTGGTGTTGGTGCCCTGCTCCACGTTGTTCCACGGAGTAGGGTTGTTCTAGCACGATGAGCGCTCGTCCAGCGGCGTGTGACCGGCACGTACCTTCTTGTCCCAGATCACATCGGGGCTGCGAGCCAGACGGGTGAGGTACCACGCAGCACCCAGCGAGGCACCGCCGATCATGATCCAGATGGGAATGACCTCAGGCGAGTACCAGTGCCTGAATGCAGAGGTAGTCTTGCTAGCCGACTTCGGGTTGGGCCGAACCATGGTCGTACTGTGGATGGAGTGAGAGTTTTCCGCCTTGGCGCGCTCATACTCGAGTCTCCGGAGCCGCCTCTCGGCCGGGTCCACGTGGACGGGACTTCCTTATTTAAGCATGAGAAACGCGTGTGGAGACTACAACACTACAGCACTAACCAGGTAACTAAAAGATGGGTCTCTGCAACTAGAGGGTCTCTGAAACCATGACAAATTGCTTAGTGCTTAAGCGAGGCGACGGTACCGTTGTGCACGGGACCAGTCACGATAAAGTCGGTGCCGTTCTTGCCGAAGCAGGCGGCCTTGAAGTTGGCGTCCTTGAACGCGTGCTTGAGCTGGTGCTGCGTGAAGTCCTGCAGCTTGCACAGGCCATCCTTGCGCTTCTCGCAGCCCTGGTCCTTGTCCATGGGGATGAGCGCCTGGTTGATCTTGGTGCGGATGTACTTGTCCGTCTTGCCGCCCTCCTTGCACTCCATCACCTCATAGACCAGGCGAGCAGCGAACGGCGTCAGGCGGCTCGCACGGTAGCGGCGCTTGGGGTCAGGCTTGTCCACGGGCAGGAAGTCGGCGAACTGGGTGTAGTTCATCGCCACCAGCGCCGAGTGGATGATGTTGTCGTGGGTGAAGTCCACGTAGAGCGGCTGCTTCAGCGGGAAGTAGGTCGAGTTCTTGTCGATCGTCGAGTTCTGCGAGGTGAGCGAGCCGGAGAAGGTCTTGTTGGTGAGACGGTCGAGGAACTCGGTGGCCCAGCCCATACCCTGCGCGCGGCCGCTCGGGTTCATGAAGCCATACTGGCCCTGGTACTGCAGGTCCGTGTCGTACTCAAAGTGCTCCCACTCCTGCTTGGTGAAGAGCGGGCAGAAGTTGGAGTAGCCCATGCCCACAGTCTCGTACGCGCACAGCTGCATCATGCCGTACACCAGGTACGGGGTCAGCTTCACGCCCTGGATGTCCTTCTGCAGGCGCGCGGTGGCGTCCTTCAGGTACACCTTCTCCCACTCGCGGCTCATCTTGTTGCCGAACGCGTAGGAGGTGTTGTCCGAGTTCGGGCAGTCGTAGTACGACGCCAGCGTGGTGTTCTGCTTCTCGTTCTCCGCGAGCACCGCGAGGTGCGCCTTGTCCGACGCATCCCAGCCGAAGAAGCCCAGCATCCAGTAGCGCGCGGTGTCGAGCATACGGCTCTGCGAAGTGGTGCGCAGGACCAGCTTCTTGGAGTAGTTCGACAGAAGGTGCGCGTAGTTGTAGTAGGCCTGCACACCGGCATCGAAGTTCTCCTTGGCGCCCTGGTGCACGAGCACCTGGGAGCCCAGGCTGTAGTTCCAGCTGTTCAGGAACTCGAGCTCGCCGGTGGCCTTGAACTTCTTCGCCTTGGTCGCGTTCTTCACGGCCTTGCCAAAGATGGGCGCAGCCTCAACCTCACTGCTCGTCGGGTAGCGCGCACCGTGGCGCTGGAGGATGTGCACCTGCTCGATCTTGCACTGCTCCGGCACGTTCTGGTACGCGTTGGTCTCCGGGAACAGGTCGTCCGCCGGGTGGTACGGCGACATCTCACCGAGGTTGCGGAAGATGTCATCCGACGTGGCGTGGTCCTTGTCCGCGTTCTTCGGCTTCCAGCGCATCTCGATCGCCGAGTTCGGGATGCTCGTCGAGTTCACCCGGTCCTTCTGCGCCACGAAGGGCGCCGCACCGAACTCGGTCGGGCCGAGCATACCGACATCGGTCGGGTACGCCTCGCTCGAAGTGCCCGTCACATTCTTCCAGTTGACACTAGGCGTGCTGGCAGCGGCGCTCGGGGCCACTAGGGCCCCCAGAAGGAGAGACGCGAGCGCGAAGGGCACCACCATGCCGTAGGACTAGACGGATCCCGCTCGGAATTCGCGGCCGCGTTTTATAATAACGCGTATAGTAGGTCTAGATCCGGACTTGGGTACACCATGACTACACGTGCACGGGCGTGCATTAATTTGGACCAATGAGGCACGTGCGCCCCACAACGCACAATGGGCGGCGCTTGCGCAGTTCTCGCTTGGCGTCCAAAAGGCCAGTATTATCACTTCCAAACTACTTGCTCGGGGGTGCACCGTTGCGCACGGGTCCGGTGATTGTAAAGTCGGTCCCGTTCTTCCCGAAACATGCCAGATTGAACTTGGAGGCCTTGTAGGCGTGCTCCTTCTGGTAGCTAATGAAGTCGTGCAGCTTGCAGAGACCGTCCTTGCGCTTCTTGCAGCCCTGGTCCTCGTCCAGCGGCAGCACGGCGCCGTTGATCTTGACGCGGATGTACTGCGACGACTCCTTGCCCTTGCAGTCCATGATCTCAAAGACCACGCGGGCGCCGAACGGCGTCACACGGCTCGCGCGGTACCGGCGGTGGGGATCCGGCTTCGTCGGGTGAAGGTAGGCGCCGATCTGCGTGAAGTTGAACGCGGTCAGCACCGAGGTGATGATGCTGTCATGCGTGAAGTCGGCGTAGAGCGGCTGGTCCAGCGGGAAGTAGGTCGAGTTCTTGTCCAGCGTGCTGTTCTGCGTGGTCTGGGGGTGGTTGAACTTGGTCTTGGTCACACGGTCGATGAACTCGGTCACCCAGCCAATACCAAGCGCCTTGCCAGTCGGGCTCATGAAGCCGTTCTTACCCTGGAAGCCCAGGTCCAGGCTGTACTCGAGCTGCTCCCACTCCTTCTTGGTGAAGACCCGGCAGAAGTTCGAGTAGCCGAGCGTCACAGTCTCGTACGCGCAGAGCTGCATCATGCTGTAGGCGTCCTGCTCGGTGAAGTTGAAGCCCGAGACGCTCTTCTGCAGACGCTTGTGCAGCTTAGGCAGGAAGGTCTTGGTGTACTGGGCGGTGAGCTTCTTGCCAAAGTTGAAGTCATCGTCGTCCGCGTTCTTGCAGGTCTCGTCAGGCTCCAGCGTCGCGTTCTGCTTCTTGGCCTTCTGCAGCACCTCGATATTCACCTTGTCTGTGGCGTCCCAGCCAAAGAAGCCCAGCGTCCAGTAGCGAGCCGTGTCGAGCATGCGGCTCTGCGACGTGGTGCGCACCACGGGCTTGTGCTTCGTCAGGTTCTTCATCAGCTTGCCGTAGTCGTAGTACATCTTGACGCCTGAGTCGAAGCACTCCTTCGCACCCTGGTGCACCAGAACAGCCTCTCCCAGGCTGTAGTTCCAGTGCTTCAGGAACGCCAGGTCGCCCGTCGCCTTGAGCTTGCCGGCCTTGCTGGCGTTGCGCACCTTCTGCCCAAGCAGACCGATGCCCTCGTTCGGGCCGTCGGTCGGGTTACGCGCGCCGTGGCGGTGGAGGATGTGCACCTGCTTGATCTCGCACTGCTCCGGCACGTTCTGGTACGCGTTGGTCTCCGGGAACAGGTCGTCCGCCGGGTGGTACGGCGACTGCGCACCGAGGTTGCGGAAGATGTCGGCGGACGTGGCGTTGTCCTTGTCCGCATCCTTCGGCTTCCAGCGCATCTCAATCGCCGTGTTCGGGATCGAGGTCGAGTTCACCCGGTTCTCCTGAGCCACGAACGGCGGAGCCGCGTACAGCATGTCACCGAGGTTGCCGACCGCCGTGGGGAACGCCGTGCTCGACGTACCCGTCACATTCTGCCAGTTGACTTTGTCGCTGCTCTTGGCACCAGCCACGAGGGCCAGGGCCGCTGCACTTGCTGTGAGGAAGAGGCTGCGCATTGCTGTGGGGAGCGAGTCGGGGGGTCATGTTGACCTGCTTTTATGCTTCTAGCTTGCATACGCCGAATGCCCCGAATAGCCGCACGTGTAGTGTAAGCGAAATTGATTGGTCTATGCATACAAATTTTTCATAACGCCAACAATCTAGCGCCAAGCCTGTCTTGCCGTGCTCTAACTTGCCTGCTAAACTGTGCTATCCAAAACATTGGGGTCCGTAGAATTACAAGGAAGAGTTACAATCACCCGATTCAGGACCACTAGTGCTTCTTGCTGTGAATCTGGCTGCTGTTGAGCGACCCGTTCTGCACCGGGCCAGTCACAGTGAAGTCCGTGCCGTTCTTGCCAAAACAGACGACGTCAAAGTGCGACGCGTTGTAGGCACGCTTGAGGTTCTTCACGAACCCGTCAAGCTTGCAGAGGCCGTCCTTGCGCTTCTCGCAGCCCTGGCCCTCGTCGAGAGGCACCACGGCCTCGTTGATCTTGGAACGAATGTACTTGGCGCTCTTGCCGCTGTCCTTGCAGCTCATCACCTCAAACACGAGGCGGGCGCCGAACGGCGTCACACGGCTGGTGCGGTAGCGCCGGTGCGGGTTAGGCTCGGTAGGATCGAGCTTGTCATTGAGCTGCGTGAAGTTGAGTGCAGCAAGGATCGAGGTAATTACAGAGTCGTGCGTGAAGTCAGCATAGATGGGCTGCTTCAGCGGGAAGTAGGTCGAGTTCTTGTCCAGCGTGGAGTTCTGCGTGGTGACAGGGCCCGAGAAGGTCTTGTTGGTGAGGCGGTCAAGGAACTCGGTCACCCAGCCGATACCTTGCGCTTTGCCAGTGGGGCTCATAAAACCCAGCCCACTGGCGAACTGCAGGTCGATATCGTACTCGAAGCTCTCCCACTCCTTCTTGGTGAAGAGGCTGCAGAAGTGCGAGTAGCCATGCGACACAGTCTCCAGACCGCAGAGCTGGAACATGTTCTCCAGGTCGTCCGTAGTGAGGTTGTAGCCGTTAATGTCCTTTTGCAGGCGCTTGAGGATCGGCGGCATGTACTTCTCCTGCCACTGCTTCGTCACCCCCTTTGCCACCTGCATGCCTAGCGTGTAGCCATTCTTGCACGCAGACGGGAAAAGCGTGTTGTTCTGGCCCGAGGAGGTTTCGGGGATCACCTCGAGGTTCACCTTGTTCGGCGCGTCCCAGCCGAAGAAGCCGAGCAGCCAGTAACGCGCCGTGTCCAGCATGCGGCTCTGCGAGGTCGTGCGGAACACAGGCTTCTCCTTCACATTCTCCAGCAGCTTGGCGTACTGGTAGTAGGCGCGCACACCCGAGTCAAAGTTCTCCTGGGCACCCTGGTGCACCAGGAGCTCGGTTCCCATGCTGTTGTTCCAGTGGTTCAGGAACGCCAGGTCGCCCTTGGTCTTGAGCTTCTTGGCCTTGGTCATGTTGACCACCTTCTGGCCGAACTCAGACGGGCCCGAGGATCCAGGGTAGCGCGATCCGTGACGGTGCACGATGTGCACCTGCTCGATCTCGCAGTGCTCGGGGACATTCTGGTACGCATTGGTCTCAGGGAACAGGTCGTTTGCCGGGAAGTAAGGGCCCTGAGTGCCAATGTTGCGGAAGATGTCTTCAGACGTGGCGTTGTCCTTCTTGCCATCCTTCGGCAGATAGCGCATCTCGATGGCACGGGTGTTCATCTTGGTCGAGTTCACCGGGTCCTCCTGCGCCAGGAACGGCGGAGCGCCGTACGTGTACGGACCGAGGTTGCCCACGGCCGTGGGGAACGCCGTGCTCGAGGTACCCGTCGTGTTCTGCCAGTTGACCTTGTCGCTGCTTTGCGCATTCACAGCGATCGCCGCCAGCGGCGCGCCTAGCACAAGATAGAGACTGAGCATGGTCGGGGAGGAGACACCAAGCTCACAGACCAGTTTATATGTACGCCTGTATGTACGCCTGGATTATGCATAGTGGACCATGGTGCACGTGTAGCACGTGCGAAATTGATTGGTCTGTGCATGCATATGCAGAATACAGATGAGGTACAGATGAGGTAAGTTTATCCATCCAAGGGTTCCAATCTAGCAACCTAGCCTCACAGCTATTAAACCATCGTGTTTAGCAGAGCACCGGTACAGGAACATGAGCCGTATCGCATAGGGAGCCCATACGATTAGTGCTTCTTGTTGTGAATCTGGGTGCTGTTAAGGGACCCGTTCTGCACCGGACCAGTCACGGTGTAGTCGGTGCCGTTCTTACCGAAGCACACGATCTCAAAGTGCGACGCATTGTAGGCACGCTTGAGGTTCTTCACGAACCCGTCAAGCTTGCAGAGGCCGTCCTTGCGCTTCTCGCAGCCCTGGCCCTCGTCGAGAGGCACCACGGCCTCGTTGATCTTGGAACGAATGTACTTGGTGCTCTTGCCGCTGTCCTTGCAGCTCATCACCTCGAACACAACACGGCCACCGAACGGCGTCACACGGCTGGTGCGGTAGCGGCGGTGCGGGTTCGGCTTCGTGGGGTCGAGCGGCTCACTGAACTGCGTAAAGTTGAGTGCCGTAAGGATCGACGTGATCACGGTGTCGTGGGAGAAGTCGGCAAAGATGGGCTGCTTCAGCGGGAAGTAGGTCGAGTTCTTGTCCAGCGTGGAGTTCTGCGTGGTGACAGGGCCCGAGAAGGTCTTGTTGGTGAGGCGGTCAAGGAACTCGGTCACCCAGCCGATACCCTGCGCCTTGGCGCTGGGGCTCATAAAGCCGACGGAGCCAGCGAACTGCAGATCGATGTCGTACTCGAAGCTCTCCCACTCCTTCTTGGTGAAGAGGCTGCAGAAGTGCGAGTAGCCCTGCGACACGGTCTCAAGACCACAGATCTGGAACATGCTCTCGAGGTCCTTGGTGGTCAGGTTGTAGCCGTCAATGTCCTTCTGCAGACGCTTGAGGATCGGCGGCATGTACTTCTCCTGCCACTTCTTCGAGAGCTTGTCGCCGAACGAAATACCGTTCTTGCACGTGGGTGCAAGCGTGTTGTTCTGCTTCGACGCCTCGGGAATCACCTCGAGGTTCACCTTGTTCGGCGCGTCCCAGCCGAAGAAGCCCAGCGCGTAGTAGCGCGCCGTGTCCAGCATGCGGCTCTGCGAGGTCGTGCGGAACACAGGCTTCTTCACATTCTCCAGCAGCTTGGCGTACTGGTAGTAGGCGCGCACACCCGAGTCAAAGTTCTCCTGGGCACCCTGGTGCACCAGGAGCTGAGAACCCATGCTGTAGTTCCAGTGGTTCAGGAACGCCAGGTCGCCCTTGGCCTTGAGCTTCTTGGCCTTGGTCTTGTTGTTGATCTTGTGGCCGAACTCGCCAGGGCTCGAGCTGCTCTCGTACCGCGCACCGTGGCGGTGCAGGATGTGCACCTGCTCAATCTGGCAGTGCTCAGGCAGGCTCTGGTGAGCGTTGGTCTCGGGGAACAGGTCGTCCGCGGGGAAGTAAGGACCCTGCTGACCGATGTTGCGGAAGATGTCCTCAGACGTGGCGTTGTCCTTCTTGCCGTCCTTCGGCAGGTAGCGCATCTCGATGGCACGGGTGCTCAGCTTGGTCGAGTTCACCGGGTCCTCCTGCGCCAGGAACGGCGGAGCGCCGTAGGTGTACGGACCGAGGTTGCCCACGGCCGTGGGGAACGCCTCGCTCGACGTACCCGTCGTGTTCTGCCAGTTGGTGCTGCTCGTGGCGGCAGACACGACACCCGCTAGCGACAGGAAGGCTGCAGCAAGCATACTTGGTGGTGGATAGGGGCCAGAACCGTGTGTACCAGCTCTAAAGGGCCTGCCGGCCTCGCTAAATGCGGGCCGACACCCGTGTTAGATGCGGCGTCTGCACAAACCTGCAGGCCTCTCGCACGTGCACGTTAATTTGTGAGATGACACACATTACGCGGCGCTATCGGACATATTCGTTCGTTTTGCAAGAATCTGATCGGGGCGAAAAGTGCCCGAGCGCACGGGCCCGGTGACTAGGAAGTCGGTGCCATTGGTTCCGTAGCAAGCCAGGGAAAAGTGTGCATCCCGGTTTGCGTGGCGTTCGAGGTGGTCCTTGAAGCGCTCAAGGCTACACAGGCCGTCGTCTCGAGGCGGACAGCCCTGCGCGCGGTTGAGTGGCAGTACGGCGTCGTTGATCTTGACTCGGATGAAGCGCTCTGGGCCGCATGCGATCTGCTCGATCACCAGGCGCCCCGCTAGCGGCGTCACCCGACTTGCACGGTATCGTCGCTCTGCGTTCAGTCGGTCGTGTGGAAGCCAGTCCGCCAGCTGCGTAAAATTAAATGCGGTGAGTACAGCAGTAATGACAGCGTCGTGTGTAAAGTCGACATAGAGCGGCTGGTCGACCGGGAAGTAGGTTGCGTTCTGGTTCAGCGTGGTATTCTGCGACGTAATGTACTTGTTTGGTTGCGTAGACTTGGTCAGCCGGACGAGGAACTCGTTCACCCAGCCAATCCCTTGTGCTTTGGCTGTGGGATTCATGAACCCGTGATTTGCCTGGAATGCCAAATCGTACTCGTACTCGTAACCCTCCCATTCTTCTTTGGTGAAAAGGCGGCAGAAATCAGAATAGCCCAGTCCCGTCGTCTCAAATGCACAGAGCGACATCATAGCGGCAACATCTTCCACTGCCAGCGACAGCCCCAGCACGTGCTTCTGGAGCCGCTCGACTGTCTTGGCGAGGTAGATCTGCCGCCACTCTTGTGCTAGCCGCGATCCAAACTTGAGCGAGTTGTCCCGGGCATTAGGGCACGTATATTTAGGCGACAGGGTGGAGTTCTGGTTCTCCGCCTCGGTGTGCACTTCTAAATTGACCTTTTCCGGCGCATCCCAGCCGAAAAAGCCAAGTGTCCAGTAGCGTGCCGAATCAAGCATACGACTCTGGGACGTGGTGCGCACCACAAGCTTATGCTCAGTCAGATTCTCGAGCAGCTTGCCGTAGTCGTAGTACGTCCGCACACCCGCTTCAAACATCTCTTGGGCCCCGTAGTGGACCAGGAGCGAGAGACCAAGGCGGTATTGCCAGTGATTGAGAAAGGCCAGATCGCCTGTTGCATTTAGCGCACCTCGCTCAACGGCATCTTGTACGCGGCGCGCAAAGGCGCCGGGGCCCCTTTTCCGGTGAGATGGGTAGCGCGAGCCATGACGGTATAGCATATGCACCTGCTCTATGCGGCACTGGTCGTCAAGGACATGCGCATCTTTTGTTTCTGGAAACAGGTCATGTGCAGCCCGGTACGGCGTCGCGGTGCCCAGGTTCCGGAAGATGTCGTCTGGACGAGCTTGGTCGTGCTCCGCACCGTACGGACGCCAGCGCATCTCAATGGGCCCGTCACACGTGCTTGGTGGAAGACGCAGGCGATCTTCTTGTTTCTTAAACGGAGCATCGCCATACGCAAGCTTCCCAAGGTTCCCAACATCGGTCGGGAAGGCCACGCTCGATGACCCGGTCACATTGGACCAGTTCGTCGGCGCCGACACCAGCGGCACATACGTAGCAGCCAGTGCGCCAAGCGTCGTAAATGCCTGCTGGACTGCAACCATTCAAAGCTCGTCAGACGCCGCCGTGGCCATAGCAAAGAGGCGCGGGGCGAACCAGGGTGAGGCCACCTCCACATTCGTCAACGGCCCATTGCTTACGTCTCGCTTTGGAGGGCAGCACGAGTAGCTCCACAGCGCGGGAGCAGCTATCGGACAGGCACAGATGGAGATGGTCATCGCCAGTTGCACACTAGACGCTACAGAACAGTATGCAACATACTTTTTACCCCCGAAGGCGCGCAACGAGGAAACAACGCACCCTTAGTCGACGGTCGGGTTGACGTAGTTCTGGAAGCCCTTGATCTTCTCCTCGATGCGAGCCTTGCGCTGCTGGTAGGACAGCTTGGGCTGCTTGTACTTCTTGGACTCGGCGGCCCAGTCCTTGTTCTTCTCGGTGGGGTGGAACTCGGGGTCCTCACGGATGGCCTCGTAGGCCTTCTCGTAGATCTCCTCGATGTCCTCGCTGCTGATGTCGTCGGCCAGGTAAGAGGAGAAGTGCTTCTTGAAGCGCTCGTCATCCTCCTCCTCAAGCGACTCCATGAACTCGGCAATGTGACCACCGAAGATGTAGTTGCGCAGCGTCTCGCTGTCGAGCTCCTTGGACTCGGGGTCGTAGCCAGGGAAACGCTTCTCCGAGTGCGGGATGAAGATACCGCCGTCCGAGGCGCCCTTCATCGCACCAAAGACACGCGAGCCGGTCGAGGTGCGCTTGAGACCCACGTCCAGGTAGCACTTGAACGGACGCGGCTCGTCGTCGCCCAGAGGCTCGGTCATGGTGAGCTCACCGTTGGGCTCCGGCTCACCCTCGTACTTCTCGTCGAGGCCGAGGATGCGTAGCGCACGGCGCGCCACCAGCAGACCGGTGGCGTAAGCAGCGGTCCAGTTGGCCAGACCATGCTTGATGCCGTAGCGGGGCAGCTCGCGAGAGCTGGCGTGGGTGAGCACCACATCGCCCTGGATCTTGGAGTGGATGATCTGGCAGGTCACAAAACGGTTGGAGAAACGCACCACCAGGCGGTACTTGGGCGCGTTGTACTTGTTCTTCGCCTGGGCGACCAGGCGGCGACGCGCATAGTAGTCCGTCTTGCCCTCACGGCGACGGCGGTACTTGACCTGGTAGCGCGAGAAGTACGCGTCCGACTTCACAGTCTTGGTGAAAGGCTGCGCCGCTGTCAGTATGTCGTCCTGCGTCGCTCTGCGGCGTCGCCGCCGCGCTGCTACGCACCATCTCCAAGAGCCCAACGTCGGTGGATGAAGAGACCAGCCATTAGCTCTTTGCTGCCGCCCTTCTTCGAGCGACAGGTCGGCCGAGACGCCTGAAACTACATTCGCACAGCGTGGAGTCACGTGCATTTATACGACGCTGTCGGCCGATGGCAGCGATTTTGCGGCTTCGCGCCAAGGTAGGCAGGCCTGCCGCCGCGCTTTGTTTCTCACCGTCCGCTAGGTCGTCAAGCAAGGTACGTACGGCCCGCTGCCGTACTGGAACGAGAGCCTAACACACACAGATGGGTGCCTACAAGTACCTGGAGGAGCTGCAGAAGAAGAAGCAGAGCGATGTGCTCCGCTTCCTGCTCCGCGTTCGCTGCTGGGAGTTCCGCCAGCTCAACGTGATTCACCGTGCCTCGCGCCCTTCGCGCCCCGACAAGGCGCGCCGCCTGGGCTACAAGGCCAAGCAGGGCTACGTGATCTACCGTGTGCGTGTGCGCCGCGGCAACCGTAAGAAGCACGCCTCCAAGGGTGCGACCTACGGCAAGCCGGTTCGCCAGGGTGTGAACCAGCTCAAGCCGCAGCGCTCGCTCCGTGCGCTTGCCGAGGAGCGTGTGGGCCGCAAGGCGACCAACCTGCGTGTGCTCAACTCCTACTGGGTGAACCAGGACGGTGTGCACAAGTACTACGAGGTGATCTGTGTCGACCCGCAGCACAAGGCCATCCGCCGCGACCCGCGCATTAACTGGATTGCTGAGCCGGTGCACAAGCGCCGTGAGGCCCGTGGTCTTACCGCCGCCGGCAAGAAGAGCCGGGGTATTGGCAAGGGCCACCGGTTCAACAACACCAGCGGTGGCAAGAACGCCACGTACCGCAAGCACAACACCCTCCAGCTCCGCCGCTACCGTTAAGCGGCTGGTGGACGTGCTCTGGTGTGGCTTGCTTGCTGACATGGCTTCCTCTTTCAGAGAGGCACGTTCTTCCTGCGCCTCGCTGCTGTGCCGTGTCGGTCAATGTCCGGCGCAGTGGCTCATGACGCTTATGTAGCTATGTGCTTCACGCACATGCTCGAAAATGCACAGGAATGTCTTTTCCACTTTGGGCGTCCGTTCATCTACTACGTAACTAGGCTCAAGAGCCTCGCGGCTGCTTAGGCTGCTGCTGTTCGAGTGCGGGGTCGGTAGCCTCAGCCACCTTGGGTTCTGCTGCTTCGCCTTCGCCAGCGTCCACCGGGGCGCGGGGCGGAGGCGCCATGCCCAAGTCCTCGCTGCTCGTATCTGCGCGCCGTGCTGCCGACGAGGGGCTCGTGTTGCTGTAGCCGGACACAGACCGTGATGTAGTGGTGCTTGCCATGCTCGTATCGGCAGCGTTGGGGGTGGGCACGTTGGTCGATGCACGGAGTTCGGCAATCGTGACAGGTGGGATCGGCGTGCCAGGTGGTGCGTTTGCGTATTCCATCGTCCTCCGGCGAACCAGCTTAGCAAAGTGCAGACCACAGGCGTTGCACAGCGTTCGTGCGCCATCTGGGCCCCGCCGCCACTCGGGCGTGTCGCTGTTCCCGCACGAGTGGCACACGCCGGGCGCCGGCGCGCGGCTGCGCTTCCTGTACTTGGGAACATAGGTCTGCTGCGGCGCTTCGCCAGCGCCGTGTTTTACGCCGGCCATCCCGTGGGATCCGTACGGTGTCTGGTGCACGAACATGGGGTCCACCCGGCCCGGCTGCTCTGCACCAGCATACACGTCCATCGCAGACCCGGGGCGGCCGTAGCCTGAAAGGTCATCGCTGCTCCGTTGCGCACGCGGCATGCGCGCGGCGCCGCGTGCGCCTTTCACGGGTCCAGACGCCTCCTCGGCGTGCGCCTCGTCAGAGCGAAGACGGCCATCGCGGTCCTCGCGCGAGCCAGGCACCCAGTAGGGCGCCACGCCGCCGCGACTGCCGGCCATCCACGGGTAATATGGGGCCATGTCCAGCGCATCGCGGCCGGGGCGGCCCTCGTTCACAGGGAAGAGCGTGCGGATCTCCTGGTTGATCTCGGATACAAGCGGCAGAATGCCGTACAGATCTTCCTGCCGCGGCATCGTCTGAGTGTCGAGATGCTCTCCGGAGAACTTGCAGAGCGACACGGCAGCGGCGTGGATCCGCTGCAGTGCGTACGTCGGGCCCGGCTCCATCTGGGAGTGGACCGAGGACCAGGCGCCACTGCCGACGCCGGCTTGCGCAGCAGGGCGACCGCCGGAGAGCGCGGTGTAGGGCGGCTGCATTGCGTCTTGCTTAGCATTGCCGCCACGTGCATGCGTCTGCTCTGATCCGGCGTCGTACGAGGACGGCTGGTTTGCAATGCCAGAGATAGGCGCTGGCGGCGGTGGAGATGGCGGTGTGTACACGCCAGCACCGGGTATCGGGTTAGACGAGCGCGACGGAACACGGCCCGATGCAGCTTCCGCTTGCGTGCGCTCGTCTGGGAAGACGGAGCGTTCGTCTGACACGGCGGGCGAGGCCGTGCCCGTGTATCCAGAGCGATGCATGGATAAATCAGACTTCTGGTTCGACTCGAGTGATCGGATGGAGGGGAGTGTCGGTACTTCTTCAGACGTTGGTGTGTGCACCTGCCCGGACTTTGCCATAATCTGGGAAGGCACAAATCACAGACGCGTGAGCCAAGCGCCTACGCCAGAGCACTACAGGCGTTGCTCGTGTGGTGCGGTATACCCGGCCGTCTGAAACGCAGCTCTAGAGGGTCCTTGTGTGACGCTGTACCCTCTTCCCCTGCTCTGGAAGCGCAGCGTGGGCCTTGTCTCCTCTGCACACACACTCGGTGGGGGCGGAACTGAGCTTGCTTGTCGATGAGGCGCAAGATGACCCGATGTGCGCGTGATTACTAAACCGACCGCCGCCCAGGTGCCTGGTCCGCGGAAAAAAAACACGCCCTGCGTCTGCCACCGATCGATTGAGATGAACAAGCTGGTGGGTGCGGAGTTTGTCCGGGAAATAATCGGACCTACGCACGGGTTATGGCAAACCCAAGAGCCCAGTATGTCAGCAGCAGCACACCCCCAGGCTAAAGGTGTAGGTCATCCGTAGTCGCATGGCAGCCTCTGGATTTGGTAACCACCCTTCTCTGACCCGCGCGGACCCGGCGGTGGTATCTCCTACCACCACGAGGTCCATCGGACAATTTTGAAGGAAGGCACAGCTTGTTTAGTTTGAGCTATAGGCAAGTGACTACTTGCGCCTGTGCTGTACCGCGACCTCAATGCGCTTACTTCGCGGCCTCCTTCATGTAAGTGATGAGGTCGTTGCGGTCCTTGTCCTTCTTGAGACCACCGAAGGCTGTAGCAACGTCAGTAACCTGCTCGTGATGCTCTGCACGTCAACATACCCATCTTGGTGCTGTAGTAACAACGCGGTAAGGTCACCGCAAACATGCGTCAGTAACAAACACAAAGACCATGCCAGTCCGCGAACGGACGGTGCCTGTACGTACCCAGGGATGTACTGCATCGGTCAGCGTCCACCCACATCTCAATGCGTAGTAACGTACCTTCTTCGGGTTCTCAAGGTACTCGAAGAGGGTGTTCTCATCCCACGTCACACCCTTGTTGATGTTGGCGGACGTGTAGCTGAAGCCCTCGACCTGACCCGTCTTGCGGCCGAAGATGCCGTGCAGGTTCGGGCCGACTACGCAGGTGAGCAAAGCACGGACTAGCGTTGCCTTTACGTACCCTTGTTGGGGCCACCAGCCTCGATGGTGTGGCACTGAGCGCAGCGGGTCTTGAACAGACCGGCGCCCTTCTTAGCATCACCTTCGCTGAAACCCATTGTCAATTGGTAATGTGGTTGGGAAGATGGATTCACACTTTGAATATATGCATGTCTTTTCCCTCCCGGGAACTTCCGTAAAATCTGGCCTATGACGCTTTAAGGATTACGAGACATGACCCATGTATTCTCATAGGCTTGACACCGCGTTTACCGTGAAGCGTCCACGTGGCCACGGCCTTTCGGTCTGGCTCTTCGCTTTTCTCGGAACCGGATGATGTCAGCGCCGCGTACATCTCTGCGAGGGACTCTGAGCTTGTCTGCTCGACCGTAATTCGAGGCGCTCACTGCCAGTCTGCGGACGTGACGGAGGTAAGTCAGATGATACACCTGGCCGGCCGCCAAAGGATTAGCCCCAAAACAAATGCATAGTTCAAGTCTAGGCATGTCCGATGCGAACAACCATACCATCACCAATGTCTTTCGCTCCTATATGATGGCACCTGGCCGGGTCCAGGCCCTCTGAACAGATGTACTGACACATCCCCTAAGTCCAGAGCGTCTCGTTGTGGTATGCTGTCTGTGTGAGAGTGCCCCAAAGATGTGGCTTAGGTGCGCTGCACAGGTGAATGTAGAGGTATAGTTTGAATTTTTAGCCAGGATCGACAGAGATCCATTAGACCACGCTGCTCCCTGCACTCTGCGGGAGATGCGACTCCCCATGCGACGCGCTCGCTCCAGGGCCGGGTGTGCCGCCGCCAGTGGCGTTTCTGGTGCCCAGGTATTTTTCCTGGCACTCCGATCGGGCAATTTCTTAACGCCGCAACACTGGCTTTTGAATATCCGTCTACACACTGGCCAATTCGCTTCTTGCGTGGTCAAGTCTACGCTCTCGCTTTTGTGGTCTAGGGCTCGCGCTGCATAGTCCTTGTGTGGCAGATAACTGCCAGTGACGCAGCGCCCATGACGGGAGAAGGCTCTTCGACGCAAGCGGGCCAGATGGATTCCATGTCTCCAGAGTGCACCCCGCTGAAGCACAAATACGACAACTGCTTCAACCTCTGGTTCCGTGACTACCTGGCCGCATCGTCTGAAAACGCAGAACGCGGCGCCCAACCGAGGACACACTCGCTGTTTGAGCGTAAAGCGCCACCCAGTCTGTCGAGTCTAAGGGAGCGGTACGAAAAAGACTGTGGGTCTCTCTTTACCGAATATCAGGCATGTGTAAAGGTGCGTGCGTGCATTGCGCTACGTCGGCACGTACTGACAGTATCTGCAGCGTGCGGTCGAGGAAAAGGGACTCGAGTCCTCGATTCACAAAGCGCGTGAGGAGAACCCTTTCTTTGACCAGCACCAAAGGTAGGGCTCCTCTTGCATGCAAGGGGTCCGCTCCAGTGCGACTTTCCTGCTTTAGTATACAGCAGGCTGTATGAGGTATAGATGTGCATTTTACTATAATACCTTAGAGCTTGTGCTTCCGGGCTGCCTTGGCACCCCACACTCATGCCGTTGGAATCCAATTGAGGAAAAAAAAAAGATCGAGTTCCGGGCGCGATTTGAACGCACGACCTGCAGATACTTGCAAATTGCAATCTGCCGCTTCTACCCCTGAGCTACCGGAACATGACTTTGGTTATTCCTAGACGGCATTGCTTATAAACTCTTGTCACAGCCCCCGCCCACCACACGTTCCAGCCTCGAGTTCCCCCACGTGCATGGCGGGTGGAGCTGTCGCGCTCGGTACACCTGGTGCGGTATGGTCGGGGCGCGGCTGAGAAAGGGATCCGGGACCCGGCTCCCTAACCCGGCTTCAGGACGGGAGAATGCACCGTCTGCGGGTGCGGCCTCAGCGGCAGTGTCCGAGCCGCGTGGTCTCAGGAACGCAGGGGTTGCCACAGAGGACGACGAGGACATCTGTGCAATCCTGCGGCTCCAGGTCCTGCGTGCTCATATACGCCCGGGGCGGATGCAGAGTGCGCAGAGTGCATTCGCAACAGTGCAGCTCCCCGGCGTGCATGACTCGCTGCGGCGCTCCGCGTCGGCCCGTGTGCACGAGACGCTGGTGTGGGACGAGGCCGTGTTTGAGTACGACATCCGGCGCTCGTTCCTCCTTGTGCCTGCATCCAAGAGCTCTGGCGATGAGGCGGAGCCGGCCGACGATGGTGCTCCTGTGGAGCGCGACGAGGCCACGCGCACCTGGAAGCGGTTTGGCAGCGGCCCCGGACGGCTGTCGCACTCTGCGTCTCGGTATCTCCGGTCCGGGGCCGCCGCTGGCGCCAAGGCTGTGCCGAGGCCCATGCGACTGGGGCTGCGGAGGGGGCGCAAGTCTCTCATGGGCTGGTCGTCCTCGACGGCGGCGACGGCGCCTGCAGCAGAGGAGCCTGACCCGATCGGTGAGATGGTGCTGAGCCAGCGGGCCATCTCCACACTCGAGGTGGTCCTCTGGGGCGAGGCGGAGGCCGGCGAGGAGAACTACGTGGGCGAGTGCTCCCTTCGTGTGCCGCAGTGGCAGCCTGCGGGACGGCAGAGCATTGCATGGGATGCCTCGGAGCCATTTTGGACGCCGGCCATTTCCAGCGCGGACAACAGCCCTGTAGGCGAGGTGCAACTGCGCATTGGCCTCGTCCTGCCCCCTGCAATGTCCGATTCGGTCGACACGGGCTACCTGGACGAGCTGTACCGGATTTTGTGGACAGCCAACCGCATCGAGAATGCGCTGACGCTCCAAAGTGTGCCGGCGAGCGAACCTGTGGGCATGGCGCGACAGCTGGACGACTTTGTGGACGACGGCTTTGACTCAGACTCGGACCTGGAGAACGACGAGCCCTTCTCGGACCTGAGCGCACCAGCGGACGAAGCCGATAGTGAGAGCGACGAGGACGACGAGGACGAGGAAGGAATCGACGACGGCGTAGCGCCCGAAGCCCTGGACGTGCCGCTCACCGGTGTGCATCCCGAGTCGGACATCCGGACGATCTCGGTGCAGGACCTGTCGCTCAAGGACTCGAACGACAAGTTGGAGACACCAGCGCCGGACGATGCCGAGCTTACCGACGTCGAGTCCACACAGCCGAAGCTCGAGCGTCGCCGCGGTCTGCTCTCGGTGCCCAAGCGGCCCAGCATGCCGAAGCGCTTCCGCAGCTCGCGCTCGCTCGAAAGCACCCTGGAAAACCAGGATACCACGAATGCTCCGGTCATCAATCCAGTGCAGTCCAACGAGGCGGCCGCCGTGCGGCGGAAGCGCCTGGGCATGTCGAGGCGGCGGCGGGCGAAACGGACACAGTCCGGCACGGACCCAGCCGCGGCGGCCGCTGCGGTACGGTCTGGGCAGGCGCCACAGCGGCGGCGGCTTGGCCGCCGGCGGCCGCGGCGCGACTTTGCGTTCAAGGCGGCGCATGGCATGGACGTGATTGGGATAGCAGCGCTCGAGGTGACGGGCGCCACCGATTTGCCGCGCTGGCGGAACATGATGCACACTTCATTTGATATGGACCCATTTACCATTGTGGCGTTCGGCCGCAAGGTGTTCCGGACACGCGTCTGCCGCCACACGCTGAACCCGTTGTGGAACGAGAAGCTGCTCTTTCACGTGCACCGGAGCGAAGCGGCGTACCATGTGCGATTCGCCGTGTACGATTGGGACAACATCACAGCGAACGACTATGTCGGAGAGGCGTCGCTCGCGATGAGCGACCTGGTCGACACGGCGCCCAAGCCCGACGCACGCACGGGTCTGTACCGTGAGCAGGACACACTGCCGCAGCCGCTAGTCTCGTTTGCGCTCCCGCTCAAGCGCGCAACCGGAGACGAGGCGGCCAAGTTCGGCACCGACTTGCAGCCGACGCTGCAGATCCGCGCTACGTATACACCGTACGAGGCGCTGCGCCAGCGCTTCTGGCGCGAGCTTCTCCGCACGTTTGATACGAGTGACACGGGCACCGTGGACGCGTTTGAGATGCAGGTCATGCTCCGGAGCCTGGGCAGCACGCTCACCCAGGAGACCCTCGCCGGCTTCTTCCGCCAGTTTGACAAGAGCCCCGATACTGGCGAGCTCACGTACGACGAGGCGGTCCAGGTGCTGGAGGAGGAGCTGCAGAAGCCCCGCTGGGAGCGCCGGCACTCGGCGAACAACTCTGATTCGGACTCGGAGCACGACGCAGAGCCGCAGGAGACCTCCGATGCGCTTGCCGCGGACGACCGGGAGGCCGAGAAGGGGCTTCAGGCGCTGACGGACCCGTCGATGGACCCGTCACCCGAGCGGTACTCGGAGACGTCCTCCTCGCCGACCGATGCGTCTGCGCCAGGGTCCCGGCCCGCCTTGGCGCGGCCGAGCTCGGCTGGCTCGGTGCCGTCCGATGGCGGGGCGGAGAGCGCCATGCCCGTGGAGCGGGTGATCCGGCTGCAGTCGTGCCCACTGTGCAACATGCCGCGGCTGTCCAAGGCGGACGACATGGACATCATCACGCACCTCGCCGTGTGCGCAGCCCGCGACTGGCACTCGGTAAACGACATTGCCGTGTCCAACTTTATCACGGCGAACCAGGCGCACCGCAAGTGGTACACCAACGTGCTCAACACGATCAGCCAGGGCAACTACCGGGTCGGCGCGAACAACGCCAACATCCTCGTGCACGACCGGGCGACGGGCCACCTGGTGGAGGAGAAGATGCTCGTGTACGTGCGGCTGGGCATCCGCCTGCTCTACCAGGGCGCCCAGAGCCACATGGCGGGCGCGCGCGTGCAGCGGATGCTGCGCAACATGACGGTCAAGCAGGGCGACAAGTTTGACCAGCCCAGCAGCGTGCGGTCCATCGCACGCTTCCTCTCCTTCCACGCGATCAACATGGACGAGGTGGCGGAGCCACTGGACTCGTTCCGCACGTTCAACGAGTTCTTCTGCCGCCGCATCCGCATGGAGCTGCGCCCGCTCGCGGATCCGGAGGACCCCCGCACCCTGGTCAGCTGCGCCGACTGCCGGCTGATGGCGTTTCCGAGTGTCTCGCGAGCCACGCAGTTCTGGATCAAGGGCCGCGACTTTTCGCTCGAGCGCCTGCTTGGCGAGACGCATGCGCGCGAGCTGGACAAGGAGCCGCAGGCACTGATGATCTTCCGCCTCGCGCCGCAGGACTACCACCGGTTCCACTCTCCGGTGGACGGCGTGGTCGGCACACCGCGGCACATCAGCGGCCAGTACTACACGGTGAACCCGATGGCGATCCGCAGCGCGATCGACGTCTATGGCGAAAAGTACGTGCGCCGCGAGGCGACCCCACTGACCTGCAGCAACCGCGTCATTATACCCATCCATTCGGACGTCTTTGGCACTGTCTACGCCGTGGCGATCGGCGCCATGATGGTGGGCTCCATCGTGCTCTCGGTCGAGGCCGGGCAGAGGGTGCGCCGCGAGGACGAGCTCGGGTACTTCAAGTTCGGTGGCAGCACAATCGTGCTGGTGATGAACAGCGCGCGCGTGCGGCTGGACCAGGACCTCTGCGCCAACTCCGAGGCACGCCTCGAGACGCTCGTTCTCGTCGGCTCCCGCATCGCCCGCGCACGAGCCGCTCCATAGCCCAGCTTATGGCCGAACTCGGCCGAATGTATATTTTCCATAACGCGCCGCGCGCGATTGGGCAGGGCGCCTGGCCGCCAGGAAGAGGGTTTCTCCGGAGACGACGACGATGCTGCGTGCTGGCTTCCGCCGAGCTGCCATGTCCTGCTGCCAGACACGAGGAATTGCAACGTCGTGCGCATGTGCGAGTTCGGGCGCGACGAGCCGCCCGCCGCCAGGCGACCTTAACCGGCACTCGCGCCTGGTCACGCGGCCCAAGGACCAGGGGGCGAGTCAGGCGATGCTCTATGCAACCGAGGGCATCGACTCGGACGAGGACCTGACGCGGGCGATGGTGGGTGTCGCGAGTGTGTGGTACGACGGGAACCCGTGCAACGCGCACCTGCTGGGCGTCGGGCAACGGATCAAGGCGTCGATCATGCGCGCCGGGCTCACCGGTTACCAGTTCGGCACCGTCGGTGTGTCGGACGGGATCAGCATGGGCACCTCGGCCATGCACTACTCGCTGCCGAGCCGAGACCTGATCGCGGACAGCGTGGAGAGCTGCGTGGGTGGCCACTGGCTCGACGGCTGCGTCGCGGTGCCCGGCTGCGACAAGAACATGCCCGGTGTGCTCATGGCGCTGGGCCGCCTGAACCGCCCCGGTTTCATGGTGTACGGCGGCACGATCCGCCCGGGCTGCTGCAAGTCGATCCCCGGCACGCTCGACATCGTGAGTGCGTTCCAGAGCTACGGCCAGTACCTCGCCGCGGGCGCGACGCCCGAGGCGGAGAAGATCCGCTACGACACCATCCGGAACGCCTGCCCCGGCGCCGGCGCCTGCGGCGGCATGTACACGGCTAACACGATGGCGTCCTGCGCCGAGGTGCTGGGCATGTCGATGCCCGGCAGCAGCTCCTTCCCGGCCGAGTACCCCGAGAAGCAGGCCGAGTGCGACGAGGCGGGCGACGTGATGCGCAACCTGCTGGAGAAGAACATCTGCCCGCGGGACATCATGACCAAGGGTGCCTTCGAGGACGCCATTGTGATGACGATGATCCTCGGCGGTAGCACGAACGCCGTGCTGCACCTGATCGCCATTGCGCACAGCGTCAACGTGGACATCTCGATCAACGACTTCCAGCGGATCAGCGAGACGACGCCGTTCCTGGCCAACCTGAAGCCGAGCGGCAAGTACGTGATGGAGGACGTGCACAAGATGCTGGGCGGCATCCCGTCCGTGGTGCACTATCTGATCGAGAACGGCGTGCTCAAGGGCGAGCACATGACCATCACCGGTCGCACGCTCCGCGAGAACGCCGAGCGCTGGGTGGCGGAGCGCGGCAAGATGCCGCTGGACCAGGACCTGCTGCGCCCGCTGGACAACCCGATTAAGAGCACGGGCCACATCCGCATCCTGCGTGGCAACCTGGCGCCCGGCGGTGCCGTGGCCAAGATCACCGGCAAGGAGGGCACGCACTTCACCGGCAAGGCCCGCGTGTTTGACACCGAGGACGACCTCGTGCACGCCGTGGAGCAGGGTACGCTGAAGAAGGGCGAGAAGACCGTGATGGTGCTGCGCTACAAGGGCCCCAAGGGCGGTCCGGGCATGCCCGAGATGCTCAAGCCGACGAGTCTGATCATGGGCGCCGGCCTCGGGAACGACGTCGCCTGCCTGACCGACGGCCGGTTCAGCGGCGGCTCGCACGGCTTCGTGATTGGCCACGTGGTGCCGGAGGCCCAGGTCGGCGGCCCGATCGCCCTGGTGCGTGACGGCGATGTGATCACCATCGACGCCGAGAAAAACACGATTCACATGGATGTGAGCGACGCTGAGCTCGAGCAGCGCCGTGCCGAGTGGAAGGCGCCGCCGCTCAAGTACGAGCGTGGCGAGCTGGCCAAGTACGCCCGCCTGGTTGCCGACGCGAGCAGCGGGTGCGTCACTGACCTGTAGTCGCAGTAGCAGTGGATCCAGTCCCAGTGCAGTTCCGCAGTCCTCGACCGCAGTCGTTGGCCTGTACACGTCTACGAGAGGTATCCCTTTTTCAGCGCAATCTCGGCGTTCAGCACCGAGCTGGTCGCGGCGCCGAGCATGACGTTGTTCACCAGCGAGACAAGCTGCTCGTTAGCATCCCTGCAGTGCGCCGCTCAGCATACCTTGATATCCATCACTGGGCACTTGCGAATGCGGCCGACGTTCACCCCCGCGCCGTTCTGCCAGTCACGGTCCAGGCGCGGCTGCGGGCGGTCCCGCTCCTCGTGCACCGTCACAGCGATCTTGGGCGCGCTGTGGCACCCAAGCTCCTGCGCCTCACACCTGTAGTTGCGGAACGCCTGGGCCACCTGCTCTGGCGAAGGCGCCGGCTGCCGGGCGAAGCGCACGCTCACGCACGCCAGGTGGCCGTCAATCACCGGCACGCGGTTGCACTGCGCGCTCACCTGCAGCGGGCTGCTCGCGTGCAGCTCGTGCGCCTTCTTGTCCGGCGTAAGCTGCCCGAGAATCTTGAATGTCTCCGACTCGATCTTCTCCTCCTCGCTGCCAATGTACGGCACCACGTTGTCGAGGATGTCAAGCGAGCTCACACCCGGGTAGCCGCCGCCGCTGATCGCCTGCATGGTCTGCACCGCGACCTGCTGCAGCGGGCCAAACGCGTCCTCGAGCACCTTGAGCGGCACCACGACGCCCGTGGTGCTACAGTTGGCATTCGTCACGATAAACCCGCGCTCGAGCGGAGGGTTGTGCGACGCCTGCTGGTGTGGCAGGATCTCAAAGTGCGACGGGTTCACCAGCGGCACCACCAGCGGGCACAGCGGGTCCTGACGGTAGTTCTTGGCGTTCGAGAACACCCGCAGGTTCGCCGCGCGGAACGCGGCCTCGACCGGGCCCGCAGGACCGCTGTCCAGCCCGCTAAACACCACCGCGCAGTGGCTGAATGCCTCCGGAACACAGTCCTGCACACGCAGCTGAGCCACGTTCGCCGGGATCGGCTGCACCTGCTTCCAGCGCCCGGCGACCGCATCCACGTACGCCTTCCCAGCGGATGTGGAGCTCGCGCCAAGCGCCACCAGCTCAAACTGGGGGTGCGAGCTCAGCTGAAGGATGAACCGCTGTCCAACCGTGCCGGTGGCACCGAGCACTCCGACGGGCAGCTTGCCCTGTTCGCCAGCCATGCCGCCGTGATTGACACTTGACAAGGAGGGATATTAGTCATTCGTGCCAAACGGCCGTAAAGTCGACCTGCGGCGTGCGGAAAATATTTGCGCGCAAACCCGGCCAGAAACTATATAAACGGGGGGTTCCGCCACCGAGGTTCTCCACCTTCTCTGGCCTTTTGGCTTAGATCAAGTGTAGTATCTGTTCTTTACAAGTTAACGCTTGTAACTCTCCCCTCTGGGGAGACTTCATCGTTAACCCTCTTTTTCGTCGCGGGAAGCTGAGCACAAGCTTGCTTGTGCCGCTTCAGCTTGTCCTTAGCACTACACTGCCGCTTTGAGACGAGCACCGTATGCCAGCCGGGCCTCGGCCCGGCGCGGTTTTTTTGCACCCTGCTGCTTACGTAAGCAGGCCGCCAGCCCCAGCAGCGGCTGGGGGGCTGCTCGTGGTGACAGAAGGGCTTGGCTACATTAGGTGCTACCTGGGAGTGGCCATACGCGGCGGCCGGCGGCAATCGGGTCGTTGGGGTCCTCCGGGTCCCGGTCTGGTGCAAAGAAGAAGCCTGTCATCAGCACGAGATAGGACAGCACGAGGATGCTGCCACGGTGGTAGTTGCTCCGTGCCTCGATGTACGTGTAGGTGAGCAGGAAAATGGAGAAGATGATAGCGATCACGTCCCAGCGCGGGAAAATGAGCGTAAACACGTGCCCCTCGTGCGCCGCGCCGCGCTCGGGCGAGGCGAATGCGTTCCAGAGCGCGCTGAACACCACCATGTAGGGCATCTGGATCAGGCACACTTGGAGCACGTATGCGGAGCCGATCTCCATCGAGAGTGCAATGTTCCCGCTGATGGCAAAGCTCATGGCGTTCATGAACTCGGTCGTGTTGGGCACGAGCGCGAACAGGGTTACGCCGATGAACTTTTCCGAGAGTCCCGAGCCGTTGAGCACCACATCCAGTACGTCCACGAGGATCTCGGCGATGATCGCATATAGGATCGTACAGCCGAGCAGCACGCTTGTCGACGTGAAGCGGCTCCACGATGGTGCATCGTGCCCGGCGTGCGGCTCCTCGGGCTCGCCCTGCTGCTGCTGCATCGCGTGCTCCTTGGTCTGGCTGAAGATGTACTGGTAGGCACGTGCGACCGAGTCGAGTACCTGGTCCATCTCAAGGGGCCCTTTAGAGTCGCGCCGCGGGCGCTGCTGCGAGTCGTCCTGCTGCTCCACGCGCGGCGTGGCTGCCGGGTCGTCGTTCGCCTTGTGCTTGGCGCGCTGGCTGCTCTCGGGCGCTTGCTGCCGCTCGGCGCCGCTGTCGGCGGTGAGCGCAGGCGAATGGGTCATCTGAGCGCCGTGCTCGCCGTGCTCGTTGTACGTCGGGAGGAGCTGCTGCAGCACATTGGCGGGTAGGATCCGTTTGTACACCGAGGCGCGGTGCATCGGTGGGAGGCTCTCTGGGATCGAGCTGGTGGCGTTCATCAGCTGTTGCGCGGAGGACTGTGCGTTCTGCCAGATCTGCGACGCATGCGTACGAAGCGAGAACCAGAGGCCGATGCAGTACGACAGCACGAGGATCCCCGTGCACGCGTAGATGAGGCCCTTGACGTTGGTCTGGAAAAAGGGGTCTTTCATCGGCGGCATGTGCTCGTACGTGCAACGCTTGCACATCCAGCTCTCCTCCGGCGCGGACACCTGCGGCGGGCACGCGTCGCACTCGAGCTGGAAGGTGCCGTAGATCTGGTAGAAGATGGTCGGCGTGAGCGTGCCGATGATCGCCATAATAAGCATTGTGCTGGTGACGCCGGCGGAGCGTGCATTGAACTTTTGCTCTTTGCGCCGCGTGGCGCCCGAGCACATACTGACACCGGGCATGAGCAGCACCCCAGCGAGGATGGAGCCGATCAGGGAGCCCTCCACAAGCCCGGCCCGCCCGCCGGTGAGCGAGAGCGAGTAGAGGATCAGCTCAATGATGGAGCCAAAGGTGGCGTTGATCACGGCGCCCATGCCGATGCTGCTCTGCGTGCTGATGCTGGCGACCGCCATCCCGATAAAGTACGACAGCGGCAGCACACTGGCAAGCGAGAGCACAAAGATGGTGCCGTCGCTCGTAAGGAAGGTGAGCACCTTGGAGTGCACCTTGAAGTAGGCCAAGAGCGGACGCACACAGAAGAAGAGCAGGATGGTGAAGAACACCATCGGGATCGTATTCACAAAGATGATGTTCACCCCGCCGACCGTGTACTTGAAGTACTCCTTGCCCATGGCACGGTACGTACAGAGCAGGATCATACTGCGCCGCTCGTCGTGCCGCTTCTTGAGGTGGTGCTTCTTCAGGCCCGGCGCCATCTGCCCGGGCCTAAGGTGGAAGCCGTACGGCACGTATCCCGGCATGTTGGCCACGTCGCCGTCCTCTTCCTCGGGGTGGTACATGTGCTCCGCCTGCGCTTTGGATGGGTCGATCTGCGAGGTGGAGCGGAAGTGCAGCGCAAGCGGCTGGGACGCCAGGTTCTTGAGCAGGACCCATGTGAGCTTGGCCATTGGGATCGGCACCACGAGCGCCCAGCACAAAAGGCACACACTGCCCACAGCAGGGAGGATCACCAGCGTATACAGCACCGTGTACACGACCATGCCGCATACCCGGGACGCCATGCCCACGTCCCGGCCCTGGTCGTCGTACACGTAGTGGTACACGCCGCTCTCCATCCTGAGACGCTGCTCCTCTGACGTGGGCGCACCGTGCGTCCCGTAGTTCGTGCCCGAGTGGTCCGCGTTCAGGGCGCTTGTCTCTGTGGGCTCCCGGGCGGGCTGCGCTGTACGCGACGAGTCGTCGGCACTGGCGTTGCCGCTGCCCTCGGTATCCTCTTCCACGCTCGCATGCCGCGCGCCGCTCTCGTGGCTGCATTCGACCTCGACGTACTTGCCAAACGGCCAGACAATGTACTGCGCCATCTCAAACATGACACGCGCATACAGGCGCCCACCACGCGGCAGGAAACGCAGCACCAGGCTGGCGAGCAGGCAGGCGGCGCCGAGCCAAATGCCAAACAGCAGCGTCCACAGCACATTGCCCGGCAGCAGCATGCGGCCGGCGGCAAGGCCCGGGCGCCGATGCAGCGCCGCCTCTGCATGCCGCGTCACTGAGCGCGTCTTCTTGTACAGCGCCGGCTTCCAGATCGGCAGACCGAAGGGGTGCTCGATGTTGAACGCATCCTGGCGGTCCTTGAGCGTGTACTCGATGTTCTTGTTGTCATCCGTCTCGGGGCTCTCCTCGTCTTCCTCGGGGATCGCATCGTCGTCCTGGCCCTCGTACGGGTCGGAGGACTGGTTCCCTTCGTCGTCCTCCTCCTCCCCCTCCTCGTCGCCGTCGTCGTCACTTGCGCGGAACACGCTTCCATCCGTGTCGTCATTGTCCGTGCGCATGCTGCGCGCGGACGAGGAGTATGTCGCCGACCAGCGTGGCTGCGACGGACTCTGGCGCCGCTCTGGGCGCCCACGAGCCATGCTGGGATGCCGCGATGTGTTTGGCGTGGACAGGTTCGGCGTGGACAGGTATGACGCGCTCATCGACGTGTTCTGCGGGCTTATGCCCGCACCATGCAGCGAGTCCTGCTCACCCTCCTGCTGTGGCGGCTCGAAGCCGCGCTGCACCGACTTCCCAGCGATGTCCTCGGCGTCGTCCTCGGGGATGGGCTCGCTTTCCTGCGCTGCGGCACGGAACGACTGCGCAAGCTCCTGGTCCACCTCGCGGCGCTTCTTCAGCAGGCGGTCGCGCTTGCGCTCCCGCATGCGCTTGCGCACCAGTTCCACACCCCGGTCGAGCGAACGGTACTCGTCGTCGTTGCGGTCGAACCGGTCAATGTAGTCGTGCTCATCGCGGGTGTCTGGCTCGTGCGGCTCGACCGAGCGGCTGCCGCGTTGCCGCCGGTCTCCGAGCGAGGACGACTGGCGCGAGATGCGGGAATCCTGCGTCATCGAGGCATGCCGCTGCATCGTGCCAGGCAGACGCAGGTGTGGCGGCAACCCCGCCCAGTCGCTCTGGGACAGGCGGCCGGAGTGCTCGCCACTCGACGTGCCTGTCCGTGCCGAGTGCGCACCTGCACTGCTCTCTGGCCGGCCCGATGCGCCGCCGTCTGTGCTTCTGTCCATGGTCGCCCGAGGCTATGCCTGTCCGCCAGTCCCGGAGCGCCCGCGGGCCTGCCAATAAACGAGCGGGGTGCCTAAATGCAATCCACCCGCCACGTGCCGCGGCGATTAATGCGCGTCATGGCGCATGTTTCCCGTCTGCTGGTCCGAGCGCATGTCATTGCTATACAAACTGTTTTAGTACACAAGTGATCGCCCTAGAAGGCGCCGGGTATCCTCTAGCGTGTGCGCGGCGCAGTGTTCCGCTGCGGCCGCCGCCGCGCTGGCAGCTGCGCCCACGCGTCTTTTCGGCACGCGGCGCACGTCACCCACTTGCCCACGGTGGCGCCTTGGCCGTGTCCCTCGTTCGCCTGGGCATCCACAGGCACATTGCTGTACGACTGTGCCTGGTTCTCGGTGTCCTCTGACTCGGCGTCAGACGCCCCGTCGTACTCCAGCTCGAGCCGGTCCGCCGCCTCCGCCGCCTCGACACGCATGCTCGTGCACAAACAGTCGACATGCACCTCGTGCCGGCATGGATAGAGCCGCACCAGCTCCGAGCTGAACGAGTCCAGCCCATGTGTGTTGCCGTCTGCCTTGGGCATTTCGTAGCGCGGCAGGCACGCCGGCGCATCGCAGCGCCAGCCCTGCTGCCGCTCGCGGAGATGGATTTCCTCCCGCAGCGTCCGCGTAGGCTTAGCCGGGGCCTCCTCCTGCGCGTGCGACGCGTGCTCATTTTCGTGGGTATGCTTGGGTGGCGCTTTAAGCGGCGAGCGGCAGAACGGGCACGTCCACTTGCTTGGCGGCAGACTGGCCAGCCAGCTCTGCAGACACGCCGCGTGCAACGTGTGGAAGCCACCACAAGGCACGGCCACAACCGCCATGTCCTGCTCCTGCTGCTCGCCGACAAACCACGCCGGCACGTCTTCCTCAGCGTACGGCTCCAGGCAGATCCCACAGCCTACGTGCGGAGCGGCGCCACCCAGGTCGCCCATTCCGAGGCGCGCCATGCGCGAACGCAGCTCGGCATCAGCACGCTCCAGCCCGCGCACAAACGCCGCAGCACGCTCAGGGTCAGGCTCCTCGGGCGGCGGTGCCGGCTGCACGTTGAACTGCACGTGGAACGGAGTGCCGATCACGTTGATCGTCTGCGTGCCGTCCTCAAACGGATTGTCCGTCGGCTGGTTAATCACGGGCCACGCCATGCCCGTCGCTGCATCGTACAGGAAGCCAAACGGCAGCGGCGACACCTCCCGAGAGACGTACAGCAGGAACTGCGGAAGCCGCCGCTCCTGCTCTCCGCTATTCTGCGGCGCGGAGCCATTGTGCTCCGCGCCGCCGTCGGGGCCTCCAGTGGCGCCTTCCCCCTCTGCGGGCCGCGCGTTGGCGTCCTGTTCGCCGGGTGCGTTCGCCTGAGCGCCAGCGCCGCCTGGACTGCCGCCAGGCATTGGGGGCGCGTTCGCGCCAGGCGGTGGCACGGGCGGCATCACACCAAACAGGCGGATCGCCACACCGCGCCGCTGCTGTCCGCCCTGCGGCGCGCTTCCCTGTGGGTCTGCAGGTGCACTGCCCTGAGTGCCTTCCCCTGCATTTTGGCCGTCCCGGCCGCCCTGGGGACGGGCGTCGGCCGCCGGCGGTGCGGCATCGTTTCCACGCGCCTCTTCCGGTCTCCGTACATTAGGTCCCTCCTGGCCAAATGCGCCACGGATTCCGGCCATCATGGACATGAAAAAGGAGGCAATCCCTGGTGGCACCCCTCCTCGAGATGACCAGTCGTTGCCCTGGCCACCCTCGGAGCCGCCGGCAGCCCCCTGGTGCGCATGCTGCATCTCTGGTGCACTGCATGGCTCATCCGGGGCGTCGGCTCGTGCGGCATGCTCACTCTGCTGGTCGTGCTGCACGGATGGTGGCCTTATCGGGTCCGTAGTACTTTCAGGCTGACTCATCGGCGCCGTAGACGTGGGAGAACCGGCAGAATCGCTAGTGTGCTGCGCCTCAGCACCTGCTTCCGTCCGCATATTGGGCGACATTTGCTCCCCATTCGTCCGCGATATACGTTCTTGCTCGCCATTCATGACTGCGCAGTGGCGAATGCCAAGTTGCGGGGTCGAGCCGCTGCCGAAGTACACCGAACGCCACCGAATGTGGAGGCCGTACTATTACACCGAGATCCACGTGATCGATAAGGAGTTAACCCCGCGGATGGTGCGCCATTCACTTCTGCAAGTACGCATGGGGGAGAGCGAGAGGAGCGTGCCGCAGACCACGGGTCCGCGGTCAGAGGCGCCAGCAGCCACAAGCGACTCTGGCAAGCCTACGTCTGAGGGGCCGAGCGAAGCACCTGGCGCAGCGGACGCCCAGCCGCACGCATCGAACAAGGAAGGCGCCTCGCGTGGGGATGACGAAAACAGGGACGCTGGCGACAGCGCCGCTCCCAAGGCCGAGACGTCCCAAGCTCCTGCGCACGCTGATGGTGAGCCTACCGCTACTGAGGGTACGCCCTCTGCGAAAGGGTCGGCGGATGTGGAGGCCAAGTCCCAGAGGCAAGACTGCACGGACGCGGAAAAGTCAGAGCCGCCAGGACCAGCTGGGCCTGTCAAAAAGCGCAGCTCCAACTTGGGGACCATGGCGCAACAGACCAAGCGGAAGAAGAAGAGCTCACTAGCCGAGATGAGCGCGGCGGCCACCGCAAAACCAGTCAAGCTAAATACGCTCGAAAAGTCGAAAGCAGACTGGGAGGCATTCAAGGGTACTCGTAACCCCGTGGATGCGTCCGAGAGCGGCTCCAAGGACACCATGTCGGAAGCTGAGCGCGAAGAGCTCGACGCCCAGACGCATGGCGGCAGCAGTGGCCTCGGCAGTATGAAGGGCTATATCCACCGCAAAGAGTTCCTCGACCGTGTCCATGGTCGGCTTGATGACCAAGAGCAGCAGGCTCGCTATACCCGCTAATTCGAGTCGTCTATCGAAGCAATGTTGTATTGGTTAGCTGTGGCGTCCACGGTCCATTTGGGCTTATGTGTTTGGCTCGATCGTCTCGGCATTTCTCAGATTAACTGCGTGCATCGGGCAACAGCGCCATTGTGCGCCATTGCGTGCTCTCCGCGAGTGTCAACATGTGTTGACCCGACCGCCGGTTTTCAGCCTATAGCGTCCTGACATCTTGGTGATCCACTGTAAGGGCGCAGTGTCACGCCACGCCACGGCACATGTCTAGCGGCAAGTCGCCAAAGCTGTTTACATTGACGACGGCAAGTGGTTAAAAGGGTAGCTCTACAGTACTGTACGCGTAGTCTAAAACGGCTCGCGATGTCTGCCATTTTCCTGCAGCTGTTTCTGGCTGCTGTGCTTGTGCTCTTGCACACCGCCTCCGCAGGAAGCAAAACGTGCTCCAATGTTGGTATCCGGGTGTCTGTCTAGACCAAGGTGGCCAAGCTCCCAAGGCACATTACCAAAGATTCTCTTTCCGACTTTCTGGGCAAGACGTACGCCAACATCATCAACATCCCAATCAAGGGGACCTATACAATCCGCGGCACGCATTGCAGGTCGACGGTGAAGAGCAAGAACAACAACCGCCTACAGTTCCTCGTGCATGGTATTCTGAGCTCTCGGCATAACTGGTCTGGGGAGGATGGCAATGGTCAGAAGCCGTACCATGGCTCAAACTACTCCTACGTTGACTACGTGACGCAGCGTGGCTATGATACGCTGGCCATTGACCGGCTTGGCAGTGGTCAATCGGACAAGCCTGATCCTGTGCTCAATGTGCAGCTGCCGGCCGAGATTGAGACCACCAAAAGCGTACTGGACAAAATTAAGCAGGGTCGTCTCGGGAAAACGTACCAGAACATTATCTATGTGGGCCAGTCCTACGGCTCCATCCTGGGCCATGCTTTTGCTGTGAAATACCCCAACGTCCTTAACGCCATCATCCTGAATGGGTGGTCGAATGCGGCGACAAAATCAGCTATCCCTACGTTTACCAACCTGAACTTTCTTCCCGCTAGGGATGTTAACCGGACCAGGTTTGGCAGCTTGCCACCGGGCTACTTGGCCTCTTCGACCCCGTCCGGGTTCGAGAAAATGGACTACTATCATGGCGACAACAACTCGCACTATGACCAGGGGCTTGCCCGCCGCCAAGAGAGCTCCCTGGGAACTGTGACGGTCGGCGAGCTGTACACCTCCTCACTGAACACGGTTCCTGCGTCGGGGTACAAGGGACATGTGCTGCTCATTACCGGTGAATACGACAACTGGTTCTGCGCACGGGACAATGTCTTCCTTGACGGGCACTGTGGCTGGGGATCCAGCAGCATCCCTGCCAAGGCGAATGCTGCATTCCCGAACGCTGACTTTTCTTACCACATTGTGCCCAATACAGGTCATGTCGTTCAGTTTCATTATACGCAGCAAGACACGTATGGCAGGTCGGTCGCCTGGATCGAAAAGGTGCTGTGAGCGCCTCATCTTCGTTGGGAGCGCCTCACCTTCGTTGGGAGCGCCTCACCTTCGTTGGATTATCACACGGGCTCCCTTCACGCTAGCGAGAAACTGAGAATCGATCATAATGCGGCTCTAAACGAAAGCACTCATATTGCCAACGAGAGTCCTTTACAAGAATATTTGACTTGCAGATTAAATAGCTACTCCACACTCAAGAACTTCAGTGCGTGAAATTGCGTGCTCTGTATGACCGACAAAACCGACTGGCATTCCCAAGCTTCAGCCTATGGTAGTCAGACGATGGGGCACTTTCCGTTAATGGTACTGCTCACGCCATAAGGCGCGGCTGTATCAGCAGACTTATCCCCGCGCCTGATACAGCACGAGTAGTTATAGGGACGTTGGGCAATGTCCTCCAGGGCAAGCTTTGGTAATGTCGCCTTCTCTATCGCGCTTTCTCTTGTTCGCTGCAGCTGTCATCTCGACTCTCCAGCTTGCCATGGCTGGCTCTAGGAAATGCCATGACGTTGGCATCCAGGTCAGTGTACAGGCCAAAGTTGCTAATCTGCCACATCATCTTTCCAAGGACGCTTTGCTAAACTACGTGGGCCGAAACCTGGAAAACATTATCAATATCCCTATCAAGGGCACCTACACGATCCGTGGTACATACTGCCAATCTAAGGTGGAAAACAAGAACAACAATCGTCTACTTTTCCTCGTACATGGCGTGCTTGGCTCTCGCCACGAGTGGACGGGCGAAGACGGTAGTGGTCTCAAGCCCTACCACGGCACAAACTACTCTTATGTCGACTATGTGACAGAACGCGGATACGACACGCTGGCAATTGACCGTCTTGGTAATGGCCAGTCCGACCACCCAAACCCCGTTTTAAATGCACAGCTGCCCGCGCAAATCGAGACGACCAAGAGCGTCCTGGATAAGGTCAAGGAAGGACGCCTTGGAAAGAAGTACAAGGACATCGTTTATGTCGGTCAGTCCTACGGCTCGATTTTGGGTCACGGCATTGCAGCAAAATATCCAAACGTGCTCAATGCTTATATTCTCAATGGCTGGTCGAATAAGGTGACAAACTCGTCCGTTCCCACGCTTTACGACCTAAACTTGCTCCCGGCAAAAGCCGTGAAGCCAAAGCAATATGGCCAGCTCCCAGCTGGGTACCTGACGCCCTCGACGCCCATGGGGTGCAAGAAGCTTGACTACTACAACGGCGGTAACGGAAAGTACTTTGATGAGGGAATGGCGCACCGTGAATGCAGTACTGCAGCTACTGCATCTCTCGGCGAACTGTTCACTAGCTTTTTGAACCCCCTTCCAGCATCTGGCTACAATGGACACGTCCTGGTCATTACTGGACAGTATGACGGTTTCTTCTGTGCAAGGGACTTTTTGCTCGATCACGGCGATTGCGGCCTGGGCTCTAACAGTATCCCTGCCAAGTCTAAGGCGGCGTTCCCCAAGGCTGACTACGCTTACCACATTCCTTTGAACACAGGCCACGCCATTCAGCTCCACTATACTCAGAAGCAGTCCTTTGCCAAGTCTCTTTCTTGGATCGATCAGGTCCTCTAGTACCAGCTCTGCTTCCCAGTTGCCATAGTGGTCCTCTCCGTTGAACGTGCAGGCGGAATGGCTGTTTCATAAATCAATATCTCGCTTGTGGTTAGTCAGCGGGTGCTCAGGACAGTGATGGCGGTGTCCAGATATGTCTCCACAGATAAGACACCATGCATGATTGCGTGCCTGGGCGGGGATGATATGAGCGTTCCATACCGTGGATTTCAGTTTCCCCTTGCGCTTAGTGGTACTTTTGGTGGACTATCTTCACTCAAATGCTACTATCTTGGGTCTCGTCCTATTATCTGCCGCATCTTCCGACGATGGAATACCGGTGTGAGGATGGTCTAGTATTGAAAAGGGCCACCTCCAGCGCAGGTAACCGCATTCACTCCCTTGTGAAATGACCTTTTCCCGCGTCCTGCTCTTCTTTGTAATAGGCATTTCTGCTCTGCAGACGGTTTTTGCAGGGTCTAGGAAATGCCATGATGTTGGAATCCAGGTCAGCGTCCAGACCAAGGTCGCAAAACTTCCGCATCATTTAACAAAGGACTCGCTCTACAACTACCTGGGAAAGACTGTCGAAAACATCATTAATATCCCAATCAAGGGCACATACACGATCCGCGGCACGTATTGCAAGTCGACTGTGAAGAACAAGAATAACAATCGCCTCCAGTTCCTCGTGCACGGCGTGCTCGGCTCTCGTCATGAGTGGACTGGGGAGGATGCGGACGGTCTTAAGCCGTACCACGGTACAAACTACTCTTACGTTGACTATGTGACGGAGCGTGGATATGACACGCTGGCGATTGACCGTCTTGGCAACGGCCAGTCTGATAGGCCAGACCCTGTGCTGAATGTGCAGCTGCCGTCGCAAATCGAGACGACCAAGAGCGTGCTGGACAAGGTCAAGCAGGGCCGCCTTGGAAAGAAGTACCAAAACATTATTTATGTCGGCCAGTCCTATGGCTCGATGCTCGGACATGGTATTGCGACCAAATACCCAAATGTGATCAACGCGTATATTCTCAATGGATGGTCGAATGCAGTGTCGAACTCGTCTATCCCAACTCTGTACGACCTGAACTTCTTCCCTGCCAAGGTGGTAAACTCGAAAAAGTACGGTCAGTTGCCGCCTGGCTACCTGGCACCCACAACGCCCAAGGGGTTCCAGAACATTGACTATTACCATGGCGACAATAACAAGCACTTTGACCAGGGAATGGCGGACCGCGAGAGCGGCACTCTTGGGACCGCTACGATTGGCGAGCTATATACCACTGTTTTAAACCCTATCCCGGCGACAGACTACAAGGGCCACGTCCTGGTTATTACCGGCCAGTACGACGCCTGGTTCTGCTCACGGGACGCCATCTTTGACCCTGGTAACTGTGGCCTGGGTTCTGGCAGTCTTCCCGCAAAGTCCAAGGCCGCCTTCCCTAACGCAGACTACTCGTATCACATCCCGCATAACACTGGCCATGCCATTCAATTCCATTACACCCAGAAGCAATCCTTTGCCAAGTCGCTGGCATGGATTGACCAGGTGCTTTAAATCTTGCGCCAATCTTTACCTGTCCTGCTACATTCCATCAAACTTCTTCTGTCCTATGACTTGAATCTACTACTTCAAGGGGTAAATCCCGGAGAGGCGGGCATAAGCAATGGTGCACCGTAGCATGCAGCCCCTTCTTTCTTTTCTAAATAATTCTCCACAAGCTACCTAATGTCGTTTCACGTTGCACCCAGGATAAATGCAAGCATGCTCTTGTGGAGCAAAAAAAAAAAGTTCCCAATCCGGGAGTCGAACCCGGGTCTTGTCGGGCGCTCCATAGCAAAGCTTATGAGAGCGACATGTACTGACCGTTGTACTAATTAGGACAAGACTCTAACGGCGATTTCATGGAGTCCGTATGTAATGCGTCTGCAATGCTCCCCTACCCTACGAGTCCCGGTTGTGCTGCTGGAGCGGCTTCTTGAGCGATGCAAAAGAGGCCTGCCGACGGAGACGCGCTTGGAGATCTTGCGTGCTGGTAGGCGCGCGAGCAGACTGAGCCTGCGTCTTGGAGATGACGCCGGGCGCGAGCGTCGGGGCCTGTTCCATTTCCGCGGGTTTAGCACCCCGCTGACCCGGGAACATAAGGGACGGGGTCACAGAGACAATGCTGGACGTACGGCGGCGAAGGCCAGGGCGGGAAAAGTCGTGATTCTCGCCATCGAGTTCGTCCAGATACGAGCGGGGCTGCGGCTCCGTACTCGGCCCCTTGCTGGTATCGCGGCGGAGAGAGCCCGAGGATGGGTCGTTGCCGCGGAGAGCACGGAGCTTGGACGAGGTGCTGCCAGAGTACCGCGTCGACCCACTGCCGTTCGCGTATACGGCGCCCGTGGAAGGTGCAGCCGCTGCGACTGGCATTGAGTTCATGGACGCCAGCCCTGGGCGGGGCGCAAACGACCGCGTGGACGCCCTGCTGGATGTCGAGGCCGTCGATGAGCGCCGGCCCATAGACTGCAAGCGCGGCTGCGGTGGCGGCATCGCATCCGCGCGCGAAAGAGGCTCATGCTCGGGACGTGGGTGCCGCTCGATATAGTAGGGGAATACCCGCGCGATGCGACGGAAGAGCGCAAACGCCTCGGCCTTGCTCAACGAGTCCTTCTGGTAGCTGGGATCAGCCCCGAGCAGTGCCCATTGCTGCCCCTCGGTGGCGACACGGCGCATCCGCTGCGAGTCGTTGGGCTTTCCCTCGGTGCGACTTTCGGTATGGCGCAGAAAATAGGTCCAAGCTTCGAGAGCGCGCTCCATGAGCACAGTGCGCTGTGTCTCGAATGCGTCGCGCGTCAGCGCATAGGCGCGGAGAAAGGCGGCATGCACGTCGATCGACGCACGGCGCTGATCGACGTCCTCGGTGTCCACCGAGTCATCCTGTTCCCGCGGCTGCAGGAGCCGGTCCACCCGGGAGATCGCCTGTGACAGCCGGGCCCAGATCGTGTCCTGGGCAAGGTCGCCTTGGCCCAGCTCGGGCGTCGCGTGCTCTTGCGCATCGTACGACTCGAACAGATCATGCCGCCGCGGGAATGCGAGCAGAGTACCCATCGCCATGTCCGCTGCTTTGTTCCCAGGCACAGCGAGCGCCGCCACCTCGGGGGCACATAGCAGGCTGCACAGGAGCACGAGCGTCTGGTCGACGGTGAGCAGGTCGTCCTGTGCATCAGAGCCTGGCGATCGCGGCTGGAGCGAATTATCCAGCGCCACGAGTGCCCAAGCTACACCACGCGGCGTATCACGCTCAAAGAGCGACATGCGCGGGTTCGCGCGGAGCACGCCGAAGCCGAACAGGCGGGCGAGAAATAAACATGCATCTGTGCTGCCCAGCTCCGCGGCACGACGCGCGAGGTATGAGGACAGCGCGTATTGGTGGCGGGTGTGTGCCATCTAGAGGTTAGTAAGGGAGTTTTGCGCGCGGCACATACCTGCATCTCGACGAGCAGACGCGGCTGGTCCTTGGAAGTGCGGATCGCCTCGTGGAGGCGGCGCTCCTCCTCGACGCGGTCCATTGCGTAAGCGCGCATGCTCGCACGGGGACGCGCGTGCCCGGCGCTGGCATGCGGCGACGGCGCCGAGACTTGGCGGAGCGCCGGCGTCTCCGTCCCGGGCGGCTGGTCAGCACGGGTTCGGTACTTGTCAAACAGGCATGCATTGAACACCTGGAGACTGGCCGGTGGGCGGCGCACATCGCCTAAATATTCTTCCTGGGCCCCATCCTGAGGCACACTGCGCGCCCAGAGTGCAGGTGTGGACCGGTGGCCAAGCGCGGCCGAGTGCCAGAGGTCCATGCCGCCACTAGCCCGTGTTGATGTCCGGAGGACAAGTGGAGGCTACATCTGACAACACGATGGGAGATACTTGCTGGCACATGGGAATTAAACAGAACTGCCCTCGGCCTACCTGAGGCTGCTGGGCGCTGGGCCTGGTGGACCTAGCGCTGCAGCGAGATGCTAAAGATCTGGATATCGTCAAACGGCTTGTCGTGCTTGTCCGCCCGGGCATGCTCAATCTGGTGCACGACGTCGAGTCCGCCCGTAGCGCGCCCAAACACGGTGTGTTTGTTATCCAGCCACGGGGTAGGCACCGTAGTGATGAAGAACTGGCTGCCGTTCGTATTTGGCCCCGCGTTCGCCATGCTTACGGTGTAGGGGCGGTCGTGCCGCAGCTGCGGCACAAACTCGTCGGCAAACGTGCCGCCCCAAAGGCTCTCACCGCCCGTGCCGTCGCCCAGTGGATCGCCCGTCTGCACCATGAACTTTTTGATCACCCGGTGGAAAATCACTCCGTCATAGTACCCCTTCCGGGCGAGCCCGACAAAGTTCTCCACAGTCCGCGGTACGAGGTCGGGGAATAGGCGCAGGTGAATGTCGCCTGCGGTCGTGTGGAGCACGGCCGTGGTGGGCACCGCCTTGGGCCTCACGCCTGGCGCCGAGGTGCTGGCGACTGCCTGCTCCTCCCGTGTGGGGCGCTCGTTAAAGACATCCCGGTCGGTGCCGCCGAGCTTGGACTGCGGGTCATTCTCAGGCTCGTACCGGGTGAACATATAGAATCGGGCGCGCTTGAACCCGGAGCAAAAGAGGGTCGGGTCGCTCTCTTCGCGCCGCTCCACAAGTGGGTTATTGGACGCGGCGAGAGCGATGCTGGTCATGTTTTTGCGCACGGCGGCTCCCTGGAAGACCGACACGTTGAGGAAGCGCGTGGTCTCGTCCTTGCCGAGCAGGCGGCTCACCTTGTTGGCCACCGTATTGACGACCTTGATCCCGAGCATGGTGCCGTACATGATAAAGTGGCCGCTCTCGTCAAACACGGCATTTGCAATGCCGGCGCCTGACGCGTTCGCACGCGCATCGCCGGGGCCGGCGAGCGCCGTGCCGTCGAGGTCCCGCTCCACAGCGAGGCGGCGCCCAAACTCCATGTCATCCAGCTCGTAGATCGCCGTGCCGGCCTGCTGCATCTCTTGCACGGCGGTCAGAGACTCGTCGTACTTGCGCAGCAGCTTGCCGCGAGCAAAGTTGAACACGCGCACCTGCCGGTCGCTGATTGACGTGGTGACAAAGTGCTCGTAGTCCGGGGAAAACGTCAGCGTCGTCGGCACGGAGCGCGTCTTTTTGAATTCGAACAGGTCGGTGCTGGACTTGAGCGAGAACACGTTGGCCGGCGGCGCGTAGGGCTCCGTCGGCGTCCAGTACTCGACCATGCCGCCCACGTCCGCGGACACGACGCAGTCATACGGCTCGTTGTACGTGAGCACGTGGCACGGCTGCTTGTGGATCCGGTCAACCGTGGCGAGCGGCTCGCCGTCGCCCTTGCCGTCGTACAGCCGGATGGCCGTGGTGCCCTCCTCGGCGACAGCGAGGACCGAGTCGGCCCGGCCCCGCTTGTGCACCCAGCAGCACGCCCGCGGCGTGTAGTGCAGGTCGAGCATGGTGATGAGGTCAAAGTTGAGCACGTCAAACACCTTGGCGGTGCCGTCCGCGGCAATCGTCGCAAACAGGGCGCCGTCCGCGCTGGCCGAGACGCCGACGATGGCCGCGAGGTGCGCCCGGTAGTGCTTGACGAACTCGATCCCGCTCTCCTGCTTCTTCCAGAACTTGACGTGCCCGTCGATGGACGTGGTGATCACAAAATTGGTGTAGCGCGTCACAGTGACAAAGTTGATCGTGTCGCGGTGCATCAGCGACTTGTAGTAGCGCTCCGCACTGGGGATCTGGTCCAGGTACAGCGTTTCGTACTTGAGCGTCCGGCGCTTCTTGGCCCGCTCCGCGCCTGGCGCCGCGTCTGAGGGAGCCGGCGCCGGGCCGATGTCCTCATCGGACGACTCTTCGGCCGGCTGCTCGCCCGCGGTGGCCGTCTCCTCGTCGTGCAGGCCGCGCTTGCGCCGTTCCACTTCCTCAGACATCGTGGCCGTGGAAGACAAGTGGAGGTGGCTCGGTTGACCGGATTTTTTTTGGCTCAACTATAAGCATGCCTACATGTCGTCCAGGGCGTGCTGCTCGATCACATCGTCAATCTTAAGCACGGAGCGCACGAGCTGCGTGGCAAGGAGTAGCTGCTGGCGCTTGGAGATGAGCGGGTCGAACACGCGGCACTCCTTCATGTTGTTGTTGCCGGCGCCCATGCAGTCGATGCCCAGACGGGAGTCGTTCTCGTTCACCTGGCGGCTCTTGATCTCGCTGAGCGTCTCGATCGGCGCAAGCCCGCTGTTCTCTGCGAGCGCCAGCGGGATAGCGTCGAGCGCCGAGGCAAACGCGCGCATCGCGTACTGCTCGAGCGTCGCGACCTCGTCGGCGCTGCGGCCGACGGCCAGTGACGCACAGATATCAGCGGCGCCACCGCCGTACACGACGCGGTTATCCTTGGCCAGGCTGCGCACCACGCACATGGCGTCGTGCAGCGCCCGCTTCGCCTCGTCGATGATCATCTTGTTGGAGCCACGCAGGAAGGCGGTCACAGCACGGGTGTTGGCACACTCCTCTATCACCAGCATGCGGTCGCGCGTGGTGCCGAACGCGACCTCGCGCACGATGCCGGCGTGGCCGAGCTTCTCGGGGGACAGGTCCTCGAAGCGCGGGACGATGCGTCCGTTGGTCGCGATGGCAATGAGCTCGATCTCGGGGCCGCCGACCCAGCGCACGGCGGGCAGCTGGTGCTGGAGCAGCAGGTGGTTCGCCTCGTCGTCAAAGCCCCACTGGCAGATGACCAGATTTGCGCCGCAGTCCTTGACGCGCTTGATCATGTCCTCGAACGTCTTGCGCTCGTACTCCTCGAGGCGGCGGTACTCCTCGACGGAGCTGATATCGAGCTTGTGCTTGGTCTTGGGCCGCGGCGGCTCGAACGGGCAGGTGAGGATCGCAATGCGCGCATCGCGGATCTCGCGCGGCATCTGTGCATGGGACATGTCCTTGTCGATCACGACGCCCTTGACGAGGGCCGAGTCCTCGAGGGCGCCGCCGACCTTGCCGTCGACCTTGATCAGCTCAAAGTCCACGTCTCTCCGGTCCAGGTCCGCCACGGAGAGCACGGCGTCGACCGCGATGCGGGCAAACTTGTCGAGCGCCTTGGAGACGATCTTGCTGCCGAGACTCGTCTTGGCCACCTTGATGAGCTCCTCGGTGTCGGTGCGGCTGAACGAGACCAGGTCCGCGCGCTGCTCGAGCTCCTTGACGGCAATGTTGCACGCCTGCTCGAAGCCGTCGGCAATGCGGATCGGGTGGATGCCGCGGTCGATCAGCGCTTCGCTCTGCTCCAGCAGGGCGCCGGCCAGCACGACGACGCCCGTAGTGCCGTCGCCGATCTCGTCGTCCTGGCTGCGCGAGAGCTCGACAAGCAGCTTGGCAATCTGGTGCTCAAGCTCCATGTTGCTCATGATCGTCGCGCCGTCGTTCGTCACCTGGATGTCGCCGTCCGGGGAGATCATGATCTTGTCCAGGCCACGGGGGCCGAGCGACGTGCGCACAATGTTGGACACGGTGCGCGCCGCCTGGATGTGGTCCTTGATCGCCTGCGTGCCATGCGCGCGGGTCTTCTTCCCCTGGTCGCGGACCACGATGAAGGGACGCCCGTACTCGTCCTGCGCGTACGCCACCTGAGGTTCCGCCATGGTGATGCAGCTGCGAGAAACGCGATCGACGGGCGCGCCGCTGGCAGCCGTGTCGCGCCGCCTATTAGGCCCGTGTTACCAGGCGGCCACGCGGCCTCGTGGCCGCTGTTCCTTTTTTTTGACGCCACAGCGCTGCGGAGCTACTTTTGGGCTCGCCGGGGTAGCGACGGCAGCTATGCACGGCTAGTGTACATAAAGTGCGGGTAGATCGGCGCGGTTCGCGCACACGTAGCACAGGTGTGGCGGGCGGCGCGCGCGGCGCGCGCATTGCAGTGCGTGCGCCTCTACTCCTCCTCGTCCGAGTCGTCGTCGCCCTGCACCTCGGTGTTCTCCTTCTCGACACGGGCCATGAGCTGCGCGAGCTCCTCGTCCTCCACGGCCGAGACGGTCTTGGGCTTCATCTTGACGATCACCTTGCCGTCGCTCTTCTGGATGGACTCGGAGATCCGCTCGAGCGCCTGCTCGAGCAGCGCAATTCCGCCGTTCTTGTCCGTGGAGTGGGTCACCAGCACGTACAGCGGCGGCGCGACGAGCTTGATCTTGATCGGGATGTTCTCCGTGGAGACCGACTCGCCCTCGCGCAGCGCGTTCTTCACCGCGTCGATGCCCTCGTAGCCGAAGCACGACACCTCGACGTCCGCGCGGATCTTGACCGGCTGCGGCGTCAGGCGGCGCGCAATATTGGCCTCGAGCTCCTTGCGCACACTCTCGTCAATCTCGATGCCGTCCAGCACCTTGGCCGCGTCCCTGCCTGGTCAGCCTCCAGCGCTAGCGTCTGCGCCACATACGTCACACTGAGCTTGAACGCGTCGTAGGAGTGGCCGTACACACGGTCCAGCGGCCACACGACCTTCTCGTAGATCTCCTCGACGGGGTGGCCCGTCTTGTGGGCGACGTGCGTCACGATGCTGTTCACCGCACGCGACTTGCTGTAGCGCTCCTCGCACTTGACCACGTCCTCCGGCGAGACACGGCGCTTGGACAGGTCAATGTAGCCTGCACAGGTCAGCAGGCGCTCCAACGCCCGGCGCGCGCCACGCACCCTTCTCCTTGTCCACACGGAGCACCACGACCACCTCGTTGCGCCCCACACGGATCAGCTTCTGGATCGAGCGGATACGCCGACGGCTCAGCTCCGAGAGCAGGATCATGCCCTCGGCGTTATCGTACTCGAGCAGCTTGACGTACGCGCCCATCTCGGCAATCTGCCGCACCTGACACATCACGATCTCGTCCGTGTCAGGCAGCGGTTTCTCGTAGAAGCGCATCCTCGGTCCTGCTTGCAGCTGCTATGGGACAGGAAGAGGCACGGCGTCGCACCGCAGAAAACGTCGGCTCGGCCGAGACCTGACGCTGCTACCTCCACCGGCCGGCTCAGCCGAGGCTCTGGTGCTGGGCGCGGCGCTCCCGGAGCCAGGACTCGATCTGCTCGCGCACGTCGTCCGCGGGCTGCACGTCCTCGAGCTTGAGCGGCATGCGGTTGAACGGGTCCGTGCCGTCGCTGAGCAGGTGCGCTTTGATGGTGGACCGGTCCACCACGGCGCGGCTCGAGGGCAAGCGCACCGGGTCTTTCATGAGCGTGGCGAGCAGCGGGTCGAGGAAGTCATCGGGCACGTCGCCCAGGTCCTCCTCTTCCTCGGCCTCCTCGCGGCGCACGCGCTCCACCTCGGCGACCAGCCGGGCGAGCACGTCGATTTCGGGCGGGCTCTTGAGCATGTGCCGCTGCGCAATGCTCGCCGCCTTGGAAAAGGTATCGCGGCTGTAGCTGCGGCCGTCGCGGGCGATCGCCGCGGCGAACCCGGGCTGCCCCGCGAGGTTCAGGTACACGGAGAGGATCTCGCTGAGCAGCTTGCGGGGGTCAAAGCCCACCTGCTTCGGGTCCTTCACCTTGAGCTCCTGGCACCGCGGGCCGACCAGCACGTCGAGGTTGTAGTCGAGCATCGCCGCAAGCCGGTCGACGATCTCGGGCATCATGAACGCCGCGCCCGTCTCGCCGGTGAAGCTGATCAGCAGGCGCAGGAACTCGTGGCCGAGCGCAAGGTCGGAGCGGATCTGCGCCTGGATGGAGCGCAGGATGCCCTCGCGCTCCTGGCGCTCTTGCGGCGGGCGCGCGTTCCACGCCGCTGTGTCGTCCATCTCGGCCTGCTTGGCGTGCAGCTCTGCGAGCTTTTCGAGGGCATCATCCAGCAGGAAGGTGACGTCGTTCATCAGCCGGTTGATGAACACGACAAAGTCCGGCTGCTGCGACTGGCGGTGCAGCTGCCGCCGGTGGTCCGGGTTCGGCAGGATCGCCTTGAACACCTGCGAGAGGTGGTAGCGGAAGTTGAACTTGTCGTAGAACTGCGTGTGCGAGCCGGTGGACTCGGCGTCGATCCAGAACGCCATCAGCGCGGGCATCAGGTGCTCCAGCGCGACGGGGTGGCAGTTGACCACATCGCCCACCACACCCTGCGGGTAGGGCCCGTAGGGCATCACGTTGTATGCGAGCAGCTCCGCGAGCTTGGCCTTGAAGAACGGGTTCCGCACGTACCAGCCGCTCACGAGGAACGTGGTGCAGAACACCACGAGCGTCGTGCGGGCGAACTCGTCCAGCACGTCGGGGCGGTGCCGTGCGTAGAACAGCAGCACCTCGCACGCGTCCTCGAACACGGGCTCGGGCAGCATGCGGAATGTCTCGGGCACCTCGGCGGGCAGCGGCAGTGCTGCCGGCGGGTTCGGGTGCGTTCCGCGGGGGTCTGCGAGCCGGATGATCCACGTCATGGTGAACGCGGCAAACGACACCACCCGCTGCACAAACCCGCGCTCCAGCAGCTGCGCCTGCGCCGCAAAGATCTCGCTGTGTAGCCGCTCCGCCTGCGCGCGCCCGCGCTTGATCACATGCTCAAAGCTCGCGGCGTGCGGCATGCCGGCCCAGGTCGACCGGTCCGCCTCGAGCTCGTCGATGCGCTTCTGGACGCGGTCCATCTCCTTCTCGCGCTCGTCCACGCGGCGCATCGCCTTGCCGAGCGCCAGTGTGGTGAGCCGTGTGCCGAGGAAGAACACCTCGGTGATAAAGTTGGGCGCGTAGCCCTCGGTGGACCCGCTGCTGATCCACTGCGCCGCCTCGGACTCGGTGGCGTTGATCCGGGTGAGCGTCGAGGTGTCGATGCGCCGCTGCAGCTGCATGTACCGCGGGTCGATCCGGTCCATCTTGGCGCACCGCGGCTCCACGAACGGCTCCGCAAAGCGCAGCACCAGCTCGTACACGTTCACCATGAACGCGTCGCTGGCCACCTCCCGAGACCGAACGCGCATCGCACCGCGCTTGGCGTTCAGCGCGCACACCTGCGCCCAGAAGTGCAGCACGCCCTCCCGAGACTCGGGGCTCGCCCGCACGAGCGCATTAAAGATGCGGAAGTTTTGCGCATGCACCACGTCCAGCGCCAGGCGCAGCGAGTTCATGCTGTTTTCCAGCTCCATCGTCGAGCGCGACCGCGGGTCGCTGAACTGCTGCTTGGCGATCGACGGGTACGCGTCGGGGAAGCACGACAGGCGGAGGAGCGGGCCGAGGAGCGACGTGCGCTCCACGTCCGGCGCCCCCGCATCGGCCGGCAGGAAGCTCGCAAACTTGGGCACGGCCGCCGCCAGGGCCTTGTTCTCGCACGCGGCACTCACCGCCATCATGAACGGGCGCCAGTCGAGCTCGGCAATCGTCATGCCCTCCGGCTCGCGCGCCCCGCCACCGGGGCCGCCGGCCATCTGCCGAGGGTCGTTCAGACCGAGCATCTGGGACAGCACCGCCTGCACATCGTTGATCATCGGGTTCTCCGCGCCGGGCGCCCCGCTGGGCGTGCCAGGCGTGCCGCCGCCCTCGGCACCGAGCGAGACCGTCACCTCCCCGCGGCGCACGCGCTGCGTCAGCGCATGCAGCGCGCCGCCCACCACCTCGTCCAGGCCGTCGTCCAGCGTGAACCGCGCCACGAGATCGGCAAGCAGCTGTGGCGCGTCGGCGGAGCGCGCTGCGGCCCAGTCCTGCGCACTGTCCATCTCCTCCTCGCCCTCGAGCGAGCCCGCCGCTGCGCCGAGACGCAGCAGCGACGGCACGAGCGCCTGCGCCGACACGGCCTGCCCGCACTTGGCGCCTCGCGGGAACATGTCCGGCATCTGGATCACGAGCCCCATGTAGCTCACGAGCAGCATGCGCGTCTCGCGCAGCGCGCTCTGCGCACGTGTGCCGGTCGCGGCGTCGCCCGCAAACGTGCGCCGGGCGGCAGCCTCCTCGCCGAGGCACCGCGTCCAGGCGCCCAGGAGAAAGTCCCAGCTCGGCTCCGTCGCGTCCTCCTCCTCGCGCGACAGGCGCGCGATCAGCAGCCGGTCCGCCGCCTCGAGGCTCATCCGCGGTACGGCTGCGTCGTGTCAGCTGCGTCCGGGCACTGCAGCCACGTACCGGCACCGCCCTGCTCCTCCCGGAGCTCTTCCGCCACATCGCTTATGTACACCAGCGGCGGCTGCGCCGCACTCGGCTGCCGGTCAGCGCTTCATGCACGCGGGCCACTGTACGTACGTCGAGCACGACCCGGAAAATGTGGCGCGCCGCCTGGTCATCCCACTGTTGCCAATCGGCGCCGGCGCTCATCCTGGCTGGGGGCCACGTCGCAACGTGATCGGCGCACGCTGCATTGGCACACCTCCACATGGCTCGGCGCCTCGGCCGGCGCGAGCCACGGCCCTGCGCCAGCGGTCAGACCACAGTCGTGTGGAGGCTGCTGCCTAGCCGTCATCACCGCGATGCTGCTAGCGCTCTCGGTAGCAGCGCTCCTGCTGGTCCTTGCTGCGGCACTCGCGCTCGCGAACCAGTGCCAGCGATCGCAGACTGCGCGCACCGCCGCGGTCGTCGTGGTCGGTGATGTGGCCCGCAGCCCACGGATGTGCAACCACGTAGCCAGCCTGCTGCAGCACGGCTGGCAGGTGCAGCTCGTCGGCTACCTGGACACGCCGCTCCCGCCGCCGCTCCGTGTGAAGGCGGTGCACCCCCTCCCTCTCCCTGCGCCGCCGCGCGCGATCATGAACCTGCCCCGTGCGCTGTTCGCGCTGGTGGCCGCCGCCAAGGTGGCCGTGCAGACCGCAGGACTGCTTGTGGCGCTGCTGCGCGGCGCCCCTAGGGTGGTCCTGGTGCAGAACCCGCCCGCAGTGCCGACGCTGGGCGTAGCACGCGTGGCCTGCGCCATCCTCGGGAGCGTGCTGGTGATCGACTGGCACAATCTGGGGTATACTATCTTGGCGCTACGGCTCGGGGATCGACACCCCCTTGTGCGTCTGTACGAGCTTGGCGAGCGCACACTTGGCGCCCGCGCCGACATGCACCTCTTTGTCACCGAGGCGATGCGCCGCACGCTCGTGCAGCGCTGGGCGCTGCAGGGTGCCACCTGTGTGCTGTACGACCGCGCTCCGGCGCACTTTCGCCGGGCGACGCTCCCCGCAGCCCACTCGCTCTTCACCCGCATGGAGGGTGTCTGGTCTGCGAATGGCACGGCCAAGACACCGTTCACCGAGGCCACGGGGGACGGCACCATTGTGCGCCGCCCCGGCCGCCCGGCCCTGCTCGTGACCAGCACCAGCTGGACGCCGGACGAGGACATTGGCATGCTGCTCGATGCCCTCTCCCTGTACGAGGCGCGGGCCAAGGCCAAGGCCCATGCACTCCCGCGCCTCGAGGTGGTGATTACGGGCAAGGGGCCACTTCGCGCATCTTACGAGGCGCAAATCGCGGAGCGCGCAAAGCGCGAGGCTTGGACTCATACCCATGTGGCCACCGCGTGGCTCGCCGCGGCCGACTACCCCTTGCTACTCGGCGCAGCGGACCTTGGTGTGTCGCTGCATAGCAGCTCCTCGGGCCTGGACCTGCCGATGAAGGTGGTGGACATGCTTGGCTGCGGCCTGCCGGTCTGTGCGCTCCGTTTCGCGTGCTTGGACGAGCTGGTCCAGCCGGGCCGCAACGGCGAGGTGTTTGACAATGCAGACACCCTCTGCTCTGCCCTGTGCCATGCTCTCTCTGGATTTCCCGTGAACCACGCCGTCGCCAAGGCACACGCCGGCTTCTTGGATGGGACGCCGGCGACCTGGGAGGCGAACTGGGATGCCGTCCTCGCCCCATGGCTCGCAAAGGTCGCCCCTCATCCGTCGGCCAACAAGGCCCAGTCGGATGCGCCACAGGCCACAGCGGTGCCTGGCAGGGCTGCCCCGGCGCTTCCAGAAGCGTCCTACGCGGGACACACTAGTCACCCGTAGCAGTTAGATGACCTCTCCATCGTCCTTCTGCCCGCCTCCCTGGGCCGCGTACATCTGCAGGAGCACCTCTGGGCCGCTCGCTGTCTCGGGCGACCGGTCGTCGCGGCGGCGCATGAACCGCGGGAACCGGAGCGAGAAACCGCGCTCGGGCATCACGGTGCCCATGGCCGCCGTGTAGACCGGCGAAAAGGTGAGCTCTGCGCCGCGGATCTCCCACACTTCGCGTGGCGGCCACCATACGTCGGGTACGAGCCCGCCCGTGTCGTAGAGCTCCAGCGGCACAGACTCAAGTGTCGCTGGATCCTGCTCCTGGACCCGCGCGGAGCCGAACCGGGAGTTGAGCTCCTCGTAGAATGCGTCCGAGAAGCCGCTCATGCACTTGCACAGCGCCTGGTACATCCCCGTCTCAGCGTCGTACACGGCCAGCAGGATGGGGCTCCAGAACGCCGCCTTGCGTCCCATGCCATGCCAGGCGCCAATTGGGACAAGGTCCAGCGAGTCGCCAATCCCCTCGACATAGTCCTTTTTCACCTTGAGCCACGCCTCTGTGCGCCGGTCGGGCTCGTACGTGGACAAGAGCTGCCCTCGGGCGGAGAGCGGTGGGGTATCCGCGTCATCCACGTCATCCTCCGCGTCTGCATCCCGGTCTTGCTCAGTACTGGCCTCTACCGGTGCTTTTGCACTCGCTCCGAGCACCTCTCCCTTCGCCGCCTCGGGAAGCGCGCCGGCCACATGGTCCAGCGTCTTGACCATGATCCCCTCACACCGGCTGTTTCGCGCAGCATGGAAAAAGGCGCTCACTTGCTCGACGTCGCGGCTCTCGCACGCCTGCACGAATCCAAACCCTGCCACACTGGTGCTGCCAGGGAGGTGCGGTGGGAAACGCTCTTGGTATAGCCGCCGGCGTTCCCGCAGCGGCGACTCGAGCAGGGCACGCCCATCAAGGAACATGAGGTCAAACGCAAACACGCACACTTGCACACGGATATCCTCAGTGTTCACCTGCTTCCGAGCGCGGTTCGCAAGCAGCTGGAAGGGCAGCAGCTCGCCTGTGGCGGACACGGCGACGACCTCGGCGTCCATGATAAAGGAGCCCACATTGGCATGGGCCATTGCTTGGGGCACCATGGCCACAATATCAGGGTACTTTTCGGTGATGTCCTCGAGGTGCCGGCTAAAGATCCGCACGCGGAAGCCGGCGCCGTCCCTCTCCGCATGCAGCTGCACCCGCTGCCCGTCGTACTTAAACTCGCTCACGAACGCACGCTCCCCCATCTTGTCGAACACCGTATCGAGCGAACGGGTGATACTGCCGAGCATCGGCGTAATCGGCGTGCCGACGGCAAGCGTGACATTGGTGCTGAGACTGTCGATCCCGTGGTCGAGCAGTGCGCGCGCAATGTCGTCCATGTTGGGGTGTCGGGCGTATGCTTGGCGCACGGCGCTTTCCGCACGCCCCAGCTTGGCCAGCAAGGCAAGCCGCTGGGTATCATTGCGTGCTTTTCCTGGTGCTGCATCCGCAAGCACACCGCGTCGGTCCCCTGTCCCGATCATGCAGGATGCTGCGTCTGCACTCTCCAGATCCTCAGCGAGGCTGAAAGCGCGTGCAAGGGCAATAAGGATCGTGAGCCGCACTGCGTGGATACGCAGGTTCGCACTCCATGTGCGTACGAGGTATCGGCGCTCCTCGCCGCGGCTTGCACTGAGCATGCCCGCGGCAAGCCCCTGCTTCGTCTGCAGGGAGCGCTGGCCAGCCGTCCGTGCAATACTGTGCAGCGTGGCAAACACCTTGGGCACGGTGAGCGGCTCGCGGCGCACAAGCTGCGTCATGTTCTTGCAAGCCTCGAACGCCACGTCGCCCGCATCCCCGGACTGGTGCCACAGCTTGCGCAATGTGGACGCCGGGCGCCCAGATACCTGCGCAATAATGCGGTTGATCGACGAGCCACCGAGACCGAGCTCGACGCCCTCGTACGGCGGCGCAATCTGCCCGCTCATCAGGTAGACGGTGGCTGCCACGCTGTCAGGGTCGTGGTGGCGGACGATGCGTAGAGCATTGGTCAGGATCCGCTGCACCTGCAGCCGGGAGCGCACCGCGCTCGCACGAGCAAACGCACTGGCCAGCAGAGCGTATGGTGTGCGGCGTTGATCCTGACGCTGTGGATCGATGGGCCAGTCGCTCGTATCCACGGCGGCGGGCTGGAACACAAAGAGGTCCTCGTCCAGCGGTATCTCGGCAATGGTCTTGTCCAGGCGTACGGGATCTGAGCGCTGAGCCGGCGGCTGAGCGGCTGGCGGTGGCTCAGGGCGTGTCGGTGGCGGCGCTTGGACGGTCACTTCCTGCTGCATGTCGCCTGCTGGCGGCTCTTGAGGGGCAGCTGGCTGGGTACTGCTTTCTGGCTCTGGACCTCGCTCCTCGTCTGCCCACTGCCGCTGCAGCTCCTCGGCTAGCCGGCGATCGGCTTCGATCTGCGCGTTTTCGTCGGCCTCGGCCAGCAGCTCTGCGGGGAACTCTGCAGGCTCAGCTGGCGCGGCAGTGGCATCGCGCCGCTTGGACGGGCTCTCTAGGTACGAAAAGAGTGACGGTTGCGTGCGATCGGCACCGGCCCCCTCCCGCTTTCGCTTGCTTGGCGTGGCGGGCATTTGAGCCGGTGGCAAAGTGGCCAGTGCTCGTGTCATGGTCTAATCCGCAAGACGCGATCCAAATTTGGCCAATTTTGCGTTTGCGCCAATCAGCCGCGACGCGACACGGGTGATCCGAGCGCGTCTCCACCGTGTAGCGCCAAGCGGTTTGCCACAGCGCCAAGCGGCTTGCCACCGCGCAGTGCGGCAAGATGAGCGTTGCAAGCGTGGGTATCGTGGCGCAAGGCAAAATGGCTCACCTGGGCAGCTTGGACAGCGGACCCTTGTGTCGTTTGTGATCGACGTGTCCGCCGGCATGGGCAGCCCGGCGGAGCCCTCGTCTGAGCGGAGCGCCCTGGAGGAATGTTGCCTCTTCGCCTCACTGCGCGTTGTTGAAATGATGCTCCGTAAGCTGTCAACGATCAAGATGTCTATCTTGACGTATGGCGGCACCGAGACGAATCACCTCGTCCGCGACAGCGGGATCGCGGACGGGTACGAGGGCATCTGCGAAGTCTGGCCCAAGGCGCGACCGACGCTCGAGGCGCTGGATCTGCTGCGCTCCCTGCGCCCTGAGCCCAAAGTCCAGGACTCGGACCGTACGTACGCCTCCTGGAGACTGCACTGACACAGCAGCACTGGATGCGCTGATCGTCGCCATCTCCACCATGCTCGACAAGCAGCGTGGCGAATCGACCGCCGCCTGGACACGGATCCTGTACTTGGTCACCCGGGCAGACGTGCGCTTCAATGTGGCTGATGTTGATGCGATCAAGGCACGACTGCAGCAGACCAATATCCATCTGTGCGTCATCGGCGCACACTTCCCTGCATCGCCCCTTGGCGACACCCCGCTGAAGCCCGAGGCGTCGATCGCCTGGTCAAACGTGGCATTCTGGCGGGACCTGCTGCAGGCGCTCCCGCAGGCGAGTTTCGTGACGCCGACCCAGGCCGTGCACGAGGCGCTGGCGCCGCACGTGCAGCTGGTCAAGTCGAGCCCGCAGAACACGGTGCTCACCTTTGGCGATCCGAGCGCTTCGAGCCGCACGCTGGCCGTGCCTGTGCAGATCCTCAAGGCGACGGCGGCACAGCGCCCCATGGGACAGCAAAAGGTGGCTAAAGACAGCGCAGAGCCGGCAAACGAGAACGAGGACCGCAAGCCAGAGACCAAGGACCCACTTCTGCGCGACCGCGTCGATGTACGGCGGCGCTTCTACCGCGTGGACGACGTGGTGCGCGCCGGCGACAAGCTCGAGGACGTGGACCCTCTGCCGGAGCACAGCCAGGAAACGTTTGAACGCGCATACAAGCTCGGCGCGTCGATCGTGCCGCTCAGCGAGGCCCTTGAGCAGGAGATCGAGACGCAGCAGGGTCTCGAGGTCCTGCACTTTGTGCATGCCGACACCTACCGCCGGGAGTACTCGCTGGGCGAGGTCTCGTATGTCGTGGCGGATCCCAAGTCTGTCGAAGCCCAGCTACAGCTCTCGAGTGTGGTGCGTGCTTGCATGCACCGGAACGTGTATGCGTTGTGCCGCCTCGTTTCACGACGTCATTCCGACCCCAAGGTGCGCATTGCGGAGTGGAGGCCAAAACTGACGGAGCAGCTATGTATGCTGGCGCCTTTTGCCACAGAGGCGTACGACGCCTTCTACATGGTGCGGGTGCCATTCCGGGACGATGTGCGCCGGTTTGCCTTCCCGCCGCTGGACCGCATCACCACGCGAACCGGCGAGGAGCTCCGGGCGCACAAGACAATCCCAAACGCGGAGCAGCAGGCATGCATGGACGAGCTGGTGGACGCCATGGACCTCACGAACGTCTCGGACGAGGAGAGCCCAGATGGCTGGTACACGCCGCGGAAAAGCTACAACCCTGCGATCCACGGTGTGCGCAACGCCGTGGCTCTGCGCGTTCTGTATCCCGAGCGCTCTGGGCTCCCTGAGCTGCACCCGCAGCTGCGACGGTATCTGTCCACGCCTTCGAGCGTCGAGGAGCGGGCACGGGAGCCGCGGCGTGCGGGGATGGACAAGTTCGGCATCCAGCCGGCATCACGCATGCACAGGCAGGGCGATGCGCAGAAGCCCGATGAGCCACAAAAGCGCCGGCGGGCCGATGCCGCTGGCGGGGACGAGACGCCAGACGAATCGGACACCGAGTCGTTCGCTACCGCGGAGCAGTCACGGGACCCGGCCAGCGTGCCAGAGCAGATCAATGTGACTGGCGGGTACAAAATCCGCCTCGAGGACCCCGTGTCAGACTTTGAGTACCTTGTACACGACACAGACGCGGTCAGCGAAGCATGCGCCGCGATGCAGCGCGTCGTGTATGCTCTGCTCCGGAGCGGAAGACCACGCGAGGAGCTCTACCCGCTACTTGCGCGCTGCCTGTACGCCTACCGCGTGAGCGCCGCCGAAGTTCGTATACGCTCTCCTCGATGCGTGCTGACCTGCAGCTTGACGAGGCCACCGAGTGGAATGGGTACGTGGATCGACTCCTTGTGCTAGTTTGCTCACCGGCATAGCTTTATCCGGCGGTTCAAGACGCACGTGCGTGAGCACGCATCTGATTTCTGGAACAGCACCCTGCGCGGTCGCGAAGACCTGGGCCTAATCACGGCTGAGCAGGATGCCGCTGGGCGTTCGTCTGTGACTGACGCACAGGCCGCCGAGTTTGTCGCGTAACGTAGTGGAACACCCGTTTTAGTCAGCGCGACGCGTCTCGGCAGCGTTGGTTTGCCTCCGCTCCAACACGCGTTGCATCTTGGGTGGCGGTGGGCAGCATGTTTGCGGAGCGTGCACGCATCACGCTACCGCGCGATGCGTTCCTGCTGCACTCGTCTTACAGTCCATGTATGGACCTGGTGGCGCTGCTGTGCAAAGACAATGCGCCGCCGCTGCCTGCGGTCGGCCCGCCGGGCCTCTCGGCGGCGCAGCTTGCGATGCGGCAGCGGATGCTTGCATTCCAGGCACGGCGCATGGGCGTCGCGAATCCGGTCGGCGGCTCGGCGCAGGCCGGTGGCGAGCCTACGCGGGGGCCGACGGTGAAGCTCGTTCTCTGGCGGGTGGGCGCCAAGAGTAGCCCGGTATGGGAGGTGCCCGTGACGCCACCTTCAGATCTGTTTGCCGAGCGCTCTGTGCCGGGTAGCAGCGTGAGTGAAAGCGTGTGCGTCGGGTCGCTCTGCTGGAGCCCAGAAGGAGAGCGGCTGGCGCTAAGTGTCCTGGTTACGCGGGCCAGCAGCGAGGCCAGCGCGACAGCGTCACTGCTCTTTGTGTACTCGGTGTATGACGGCGCGCTACTCGAGACGCATCGCCTGAGCGAGATGGGCGCGGATGTACAGGAAGCGAGTAGCATGCAGTGGGTGCCGCTACACGTGGACTCTCGCGTCCCGTCCCAGGCGCTCCAGATGCTCAGCTGCCTTGCACCGCTCCCGGCGCTTACTGACCCGGTGCGGACTAATGCGCCGCAAAATACCATGACCGCACATCTTGCACCCGGCGGTCTTGCTGCGCGCAACCAGCAGGCGGACGCGCGGCCGAGTGCCAAGACGGCCAAAGGCCAGTGCGTCCTGGCGCATGTGCCAGCACTGCCCATCAGCGCGACCGAACAAGGGTGGGTTCGGCCGGCGGCCGGCGACAGTGTCCGCACCACGCCACGCGCCCCCGATACGGACGGGGCAGACGGTGGCCTGGCACCAAAGGGCATGCTCCTGCTACTCGACCGCGCTGGCCACCTATTCCCCTTTCTCGACGGCGCCGTGTCGCTCGGCCGGATCTCTCTCGGCGACGTGTTCCCAGAGCCGGTGCAGGGGGTCACGGTGATTAGCAGCCCAGACGGTGCCAATGTGCTGTCTATGCTGACAGTGGGTGGACAGGCTGCCCTGGCGCGGGTAACGCTGCCGCTTGCGTCGCCTGGCACCTCGCCGGCGCTCCGGCGCTCGCCACTGCACCTGCTGCCTGCCGTGCAGCAGCTGGCGCAGCTGAGCACCGCCCTACGGTGCCACTTGGCGCACGCTCTCGATGCCGCGTACTACTCCGCACGTGCGTGGAACGCACTGGCCCGTCCGCGGGCGGTCGAGTGGCAGCGGCACCTGCACGATGTGTCGAAGCGGTATGCCACTGAGACGGACCTGGAGCTGATGGTGGCGCTGATGGCCGGGCAAACGGCGCCAGCAAGCGAGCAACTACTCATGCACAACATCACCGAGATGAACCTGATTGCTATGGAGCGCGACGCCAAGCACGGGCTCAAGCTCGTCCGGCGCTTTGCCGCTACCAGTGTGCTTCCCACGTGCGAGCGGGTGCTGCTCCTGCTGCAGGAGCTGCGCGGATGCGCCGCGTGGCCCGAGCGGTTCGGCGGCCTGCTCGCGGCCTCGGCGCCGGAGCAGCTGGGCGTGCTCGAGCGCGACGTGCAGACCACGATGGCCGTGGCGCTTGCACTCCAGGAGCACGCCGAGATGGAGCTCCTGGCGCTCGACGAGTTTTACAAGTGGTGGCGCATGGAGCAGGAGCGCCAGGAGAAGCTCAAGCTCGAGGACGACGCACCGCGGGTGCGCACCTGCCATGATACCCTTACTGTGCTCGAGTTTCTGCAGCGCGGATTTATCTCGCCGGCCCTCGACGCACTGCTCGGCGTCGACGCGCCGGCGTCCAACGCCCGGCGGACATCGGGGGGAGACGAGTCTTCTGACGAGGACGAAAGCGAAAGTGCGCCGATGGCGGCGCCTGAGCTGAGCGTGGCGTACGACCCGCCCCGCGAGGACAAGATGCCTTCTCGCTCCTGTGCGGACGCGGTCCAGGCGACGCTGTCCTGGATGCACACGCAAGAGTCGCACCCGGAGTTTGCCCAGCGGCCGCCATCCGAGGAGCAGTTTGCAGGCGTGTACGGCACGCCGCAGCTCTTTGCCGGCGCCGCCAAAGACTACCGTGGGCGGGCAACGCTGCCAGGCGACGAGCGTACGCTGAGCAAGCGCTTGGAGGATATTACGCAGGCTGTTGCAGGGCTCCTGACCGATGCACTCCGCCGGACCAGCACGCACGGGCACATCGATGCGGATGCGGTACTTGGGCCGACGGACACCATGGTCGCTGGGCGGGAACCGGTCTGCTCACTGCCCGACAATGCGCCAGAGAGCATGCGTGCACCGGGGCCCTCGCTGCTCGTCCAGAGGCGCTCGTCGCCCACGGGCAACACACTCGTCTGTGTTGACGGAGGCGGCGGGAGCGAGCCCGCCTTTCTGTGCATTGTCCGCACTGCCGGCGCAGAGCGGCTGGCGGCCCGTGTGCAGCTGCCGGACGTGCGCGGAGCGGCGCCCCGGGTCCTCGACATGGCATTCCTCTCCGAGGAGGACCTGCTGGTCCTCGCTGGTGTGGACGACTCACGAGCGGCCACCGTGGTGCTTACACTGCGGGACGTTGCCATGACGCCGGTGGACGCCGCGCCGTGGACGGCGGACGGTCCTCCGGTCCAGCAGGGCGCGTCCGCCGAGGTGCAGGAGCTGGCGACCGCAGCCGAGGCGTCCGCACGCTGGCTGGCTACGAGCCGGAAGCAGAACAGCGCAGTGCTGCTCGCCAGCAATGCGCACACACTCTCTCTAGTGACGTGGTAGCACGGTGGGATATGGGAGTTTCCCCTCGTTCACGAGGCTATTTCGCGGATATTTACTTGAGCTTCTCGCTGCATGGGTCAGTGGTCACGAAGCCATCTGCTTGCACACGTACAGCATCTCCGGCACGGCCTCGTACAGGTCAGCCACAAGGCCGAGGTCGGCGATCTGGAAGATCGGCGCCTCAGGGTCCTGCACAGTCAGCATCTGCAGCGGCGGCGGGAGCCAGGTACATACCTTGTTGATCGCCACGATCGTCTTGCTGTCCTTCATACCGGCAAGGTGCTGGATGGCACCGCTGATACCAATGGCCATGTACAGCTCCGGAGCCACGATCTTGCCGGTCTGACCCACCTGGAGCGCGTTGTCCGCGTAGCCGGCGTCGACGGCGGCACGGGAGGCGCCGACGGCGGCGTGCAGCTTGTCCGCGAGCGGCTCAATGTACTTGCCGAAGTTCTCGGCGCTCTTGAGGGCACGGCCACCCGACACGACACGCGGCGCAGTGCCGAGGTCAGGGCGGGTCGACTCGTTAATCTTCTCCTCGATGAACTTGGTCGGCTGGGGCGTGTCAGCCGCAGACACCTCCTCGATCGAGGCGCTGCCGCCCTCGGCCTGGGCCGCGTCGAACGCCGTGGGGCGCACAGTGAACACGACCGTCTTGTCCGACACCTTGACGGTGGCGATCGCGTTGCCGGCGTAAATCGGGCGTACGAACGTGTCCTCGCCCTCGACGCCGATGATGTCCGACACCTGCGAGGAGTCGAGCAGGGCCGAGGCGCGCGGAACGATGTCACGGCCCATCGCCGTGTGACCCGCCACCACGTGCGAGTAGGACTTGGACGAGACGAGCTCCTTGATCAGCGGCACGATCGGCTCCGAGAGCAGGTTCGCGTAGGCGTCCGACGCGCCCACGAGGACCTTGTCGAGGCCGGCCACCTTGGCAGCCTTCTCGGCAATCGACTTGGCCTCGCTCGAGGAGCCCACCACCAGGCCGTGCACCTCGCCGCCGAGCTTCTTCGCCGCGGTCAGCGCAGAGAGCGAAGCCGGGTTAATCGAGCCGCCCTTGTGCTCCAGGAACAGCAGCGTGTTGGCCGCGCGCGCCGACGAGGTCGCGAACGTGCGCAGCGGAACGCCTGCACGGGGCGCAGCGCGCAGAGTGGCAGAGAACATACGGTGCGCAAACATGATGGCAATCAGCTCGGAACCGCGGGGATCACTCGCCCGCGGCTCGGCCGCTGCGGAGACGGTGGACCGGCCGAGCACGTGACATATCTGATCAACACGTGGCCGCTGCACGCTACCGGTGGCTCTCTACGGTGGAGGTGCGCTGTGCGCTGGGCGTACCGGAGGGCGCCGCCTTCCCACGCCGCTTGCCGGCGGTGCTCAGCTTGCCTGAGACCATGCCCAGTGGTTCCTGTCGTGTACGCGCCCGGGGCGCGGCGGCAGACGGCGTCTCGCCGCGCTCCTGCTTCGCCTGCGCCGCGGGCCGCGCCCGGCTCGGCCTCTTGCGCTCTTCCGCCTCCTGGGCGAGCGCCTCGCAGTGGCGCCGCCACGAGTGCGCCGCGACGTACTCCTCCACGTGCGGCTCCGGACCGCACGGGCTCGGGTCGCAGAGCCCGAGCGCCGCGCGCTGCACGTCGCCCTGGATCCAAATGTCGAACACGCCGCCCCACTCCCGGTTGGCGCTCGGGAAGTCGTAGTTGAGGTACACGGTGCGAATCGGCGCTTCGTGAGACGTGCATGCTGGCGCGCAGCCCGGCGTATCCGAGCCGTATTTCTGGGTATCCTTTGCACGGCACGCCTTGGCAAACTCGCGTACAATGCGTTTCGTGCCCGGCACTTTGAGGCTCGTGCCGGCCACGATCAGCAGGTCTGGCGGCAGCGGCTTGAGCCGCCGCGGCTTCTCCGCGGGAGCCGCCTTCGTCGCAGGCTTCACGTCCGCACCGTCGTCATCCATAAACGCCGCAGCAAGCACATCGTCGGCGTTCTGCGCCCCGCCGTCCACCTGCGGCATGATATTCTCCTGCTTTGGCGCAATGGGCTCCCGCTGCGCCTGCTGCTGCTCCTTGCGCTCGCGCGCGCGCCGCTCCTGGGGCGTCTCGGGCACCATCGGCTCGTTGGGATCCCGCAGACCCAGAATGTCGCGCTCGACGCAGGCGCCCACGTGCTCGGCACTGGTGTTCTCGCCGTTGTACAGTACGACGTCCACCTTCATGCGCCCAACACCGCGCGGCCGCATACCAGCAGAAATGCGCATGTTCTCAGTGGTCTCGCACCGCGGACACCAGACTGCCTCGCCGGAGCGCAGTTGCTCCAGGGCCTCTCTGGCCTGCTGCTCTGTCGCCGCGGACGTCAGCGGCAGCTTGTATGTGCACAAGGCGCAGGTCAGCGTCGACAGGGTGCCGTGCAGTGGAATGGTGCGCGGAAACAGCGGCTTGCCCGCATTCTCCTGGTCTTCCCGGCTGCTTATCATGGCAGCCGAGTCGGACTTGGAGCGCGCAAACTGGCGCTGACCTGCGTTCTGCAGACGCTTGCGCTTCCCGAGGCCGCCTTCGTTGGCCCAGGAACCGGCGTCCAGCCCAAACGAGAGGCCGGCCTTCTCCTCGAGGCCGTCAATGTTCTGCGTGTACACCCGCTGCAGACGGCCCTGCTGGTCAAGCCGCTTGAGGAAATGGTGAAACACGGTCGGCTGCGCGGCGTCGGCCATGTCCTTGAGTTCGGCGATCATCGAGTAAAAGAGCGACGTGGACGCCTCGGAGGCAAACAGGCGGGCATCAAACAGGTCCTTGCCGCTCGAGAGGCCCGCCTGCGGGTGCTTCTCCTTCAGCTTGCGGAACAGACCCGTGGCAGAGCGAAAGTCGGGGATGTTGGCCGGCGAAGACACAGAAACGCCGGCGCCGCAGACAACGGCAATGCGCCGCGCCTGCTGGATTGCAGAAAACAGCCGGCCGAGGTCCCGCTCAGCGTTCTCGCTGAGATGCGCGTAGCTTGGGAGCTCGCCACGCGGCGGCACCTCGTACGACAACGGCGTGTTCTTGGGCCGTGTTGCGCCGCCGTCGTCGCCTCCACACTGCCGGCGATCGTCGCCCGCAAATGTGTGGCTCCGGGTAAACGCGCGACGGGCGCCCTGGGTCCGCACATCCACGGGGCCCTGCGGCAACTCGACGGGCTCCGACGCCGCCGGCAGCGGCACCACGATCATGGATGTTACCGGCGACTTAAACACAAACACGCTCCACCCCAGGGACTGCGAGTGACGTCACGTGACTACAATGCACGGGCTATCTGGACGGCTTGCACTGAATGAACGTGCACGGGTCTCATTAGATCCATGGCGTCCAAGAACCTGCCTGCGCTGCCCCGTACGCCTTCGCGTGGTGCAGACGCAGATTATTTGAACGATCCCGGATTTGGGCCGGGTGACGGCGTGTTTTTCACGCCCGCTGCATCGGCCGACCGCTCCTCCGACACGGCGCCGGCCGACGTGTCTGTTAGCGGCGAACTGACTCGCTCGTTCTACAACCCCATGTCCTTCTCGAACCTGGTGGATGCGCCGCACCCAATCTCCAAGGAGGGGTACACGCGCGGCACGAAGGAGTCGCCGCGTGGACCCCTAGAGAGGGGTGAGATGGCACAGCTCAAACGCTCCGTCTCGGCCCAGCCCAGGGCGACAGCGCGCCAGTCGATGCCCGTCTTTCCTACGTCGCACTCAAACTACACTGGTATTGGCGGTCTTGCTCCTCCGCTCGTGTACGACTCCGTCCCGACGCAACTGGCCGCTCCGGCTGGCAGGCCGCCCGTGAATAGGGAGCCCGCCAGGGCCTCGTCCAATGCCTCGGCGCCTGCCGTGACAGTGTCCCATGCACCCGCGTCCCATGCGCCTGTGTACAACGCGCCAACGCGCAACGCACCTGTGCCCAGCGCACCGCCGTCGCACCCGCCTGCGAACCCTGCCCCAAGGATTTCTCCTCCGATCGCACCCATTACCGCTGCGGGACTTGCCTTGCCGTGCCTTATTATCGAGGTAAGTTACGCCGCACTGCTAGCTGCTTGCTGACGTCCAGTTCTGTGACCGCTGCCGCTGGCAGCACCGGGCCACGTGGGTCCAGACGGAGCTGTTCCTTACCTTCTCGGCTAAGGACGCGGCGGACGGCACGAGCTCCAAGATGTCTGGTGGAGGGCATCTGTCTAGCTCGATGCTGATCCCGCTCGTTGCCCCCGAGACTGCAGGCACGTTCCGCGTCTGGGTGGCCAAGCCAACAAACGCTGGAGCCGACGTGGCACTGCTCTGGGACCGGAAATCGCGCGGCGGCTTCCCCGACCTGTCTGAGCTGGTGTGTAATTGCTGAAGTCCTCTGCACATTACTGACGATGGATTAGAAACGTTTGCTACGTGATCAGATTGCTCCCAACATGTCTTTGGGACATTCAGAGAAGTAGCTGATAGTTGGATGAAGCATAAGTCGAGCACACGGGTGGCCGTCCGTCCGACGTTATAGAAGTACAAGGGTTGTGGCCACCATGAAGGCGACGAGTGCGCCGTGAACGAGGGACGCGGTCGGACGGAGTCCTGGTGTAGCGAATGAACTCCTGTACTGGTGAGCATGGTAAGAGCGACGCAAGAACGTACGGGGGCCCCTCATCCGACAGCCAAGCGTTCACGTACAGGACGGCAATGCGGCCATCGATGGCCGTGCCATTGGGCGGCGCAATTTCGGGGTGGTTGATGCCCTCAGACGTGGCATTTAGCAAGATCCCGGCATCGATCCACTCTACGGTGGCATTGTACGCGTGCCCGCCCCAAGAGATACCGTTCGGCTGTGTTGCATTGCCAACGAGTTGATCACGTCCCAAGTTGTAGCCATTGGGCTGAACAGTGTGCGCATTTGCTAAACTGGCCTCGAGAGACGCCGCCAAGAAGACGGCAGTGCCAGCATGCTTCGAATTTTGGATGAACCAGCGGAAATGGTTTCCGCCCTGGAACGTCTCTCTGCACGTCCCCACGGACGCAAGTCCGTAGTTGTACCGCAGAACCCCGTTGTTCCCAGAGGCGGATCCCTGGCGCACATTGCGAGCCTCCCGGCCAAGGTTCGCATACATAAAGCTCGAAGAGTCGCCTTGGCCCAGGCACGACACACCAAAGTTCAAGGCCGTGGCCCAGAGCAGGAACCCTTCAGGCTTCAGCACCGAGGGTGACGACTTGGACGAGACGATCACGTTAATGGGCTCCCCAAATGGATCTGACCAGTTAAATTTCTACCAGGTCAGCGCTGCTGTCGACCGAGCTTTACGCACGGCTATCATCGATCCACCCGAAGAGAGCGGATTCACAAACCCGGCTGGGAGCCGCGGCGGCGGAGGCGGCGGGGCCGGCTTAGGAGATGCCGAGACTGTGGCATTGGCGGAAGCGGTGGCATTGGCGGCAGCAGTGGCATTGGCGGCAGCCGTGGCATTGCCCGAAGCCCTTGCTGATGCAGACGCAGACGACAAAGAAGCTCCCTGTGCCCGCACCAGAACTGCACAAGCTCCTAAAAGCAGTGCGCACAGGACCCAGACGCCCCGCTGACCACGCATCGCGCTGACGCCCATGTGTGAGCGCAGCGCCCACGCACTCAGGAACAGGTCTCGGCCGAGCGTTAAGTCCGAAGACTTGGCGCATCAGGGGTGCGGAGAGATCAGGGCTTGGCAATGTCTCTCCAACGAAAGGAGCAACTCTGATTGGACAGAGCATCTGCAAATGATGAACTCGCGTGCAATCACTCCTGCTGAAATAGCGAATCTAGGTTCACCTCATGCAGCTATCGCGGGAGGAGCAAGAGCTTTGCGCCGGTAAGCGCACAGCTCCGAGCCGTGGGCGCGCTGTGGCAAACACTTAAAAGGGCGGATATAGCGCGCCTGGTCGTCGTCAGAGCGGTCCTCTTGAGATAAGAGACTGAGCTAGTATATGAGTCAGAGCGCAAACGAGATCAAGAAGAACACTTCTCAGAATGGGCCACAGGGTGCAGGCAGTGTCAATGCCAGTGAGCCACAAAACGATGCATCCATGAGCGGCAAGGGTGTCACCATGGACCATGCCATGGAATATGCCTTCCGCTATGAATTCAGTGCCGTGCTCGAGGCGATGGAGACCAGCCGGACCCATGGGCTGTCCAACAACGAGGCCAAGGCTCGTCTGCAGAAGTATGGCAGTAACCAGCTTGAGAGTGGCGAAGGAATTAGCGCATTCCGTATCTTGGTCCACCAGGTTGCCAATGCCATGACACTTGTGCTTATTATGGCGATGGCCGTCGCCCTGGGCATCCACGATTGGATTTCTGGCGGCGTGATCGGCGGCGTGGTCGGTATCAACGTCGTGGTCGGCTTTTTCCAGGAGTTCTCGGCGGAGAAGACGATGAACTCGCTCCGCTCGCTTGCCTCTCCTTCCGCCCAGGTGATTCGCTCCGGCTCCTCCACTACAGTGGCTGCCAGCGAGGTCGTCCCCGGTGACATTGTCGAGCTGAGTGTCGGTGAGACGGTGCCGGCCGACTGCCGCCTTATTGAGGCGGTCAACTTTGAGACGGACGAGGCTCTCCTGACCGGTGAGTCCGTTCCCGTGGCCAAGGACCCTGGGGGCGTGTTCCTCCCGTCGAAGGAGACCGAGGGTCAGGACGTCGGTGTCGGCGACCGGCTCAACATGGCGTTTACGTCTTCGACCGTGGCAAAGGGCCGTGCTACGGGCGTGGTGACCGGAACCGGTATGCGCACCGAGATTGGCAAAATCGCCGAGGCGCTCAACCACGCTGCCAAGGGCCAGAAGATCCGTGCGGTGAAGCGCAATGCGTACGGCAAGGCCGGACCCCACCGCTATGTGGAGGCTGGTGTCCTTACCATCTGGGACAAGATCGCTGCGTTCCTTGGGTTGACCGTGGGTACGCCGCTGCAGATCCGCCTCTCGAAGCTGGCCATTATTCTCTTCTTCATTGCAGTGCTTTTCGCAATTATTGTGTTCGCCTCCAACAACTGGACGGACGACGAAGTGATCATCTACGCGGTGGCCACGGGTGTTTCGATGATTCCAGCCTCGCTCACCGCCGTGCTTACGATCACCATGGCAATGGGTAGCCGGGCGATGGTGCAGCGCCACGTTATTGTGCGTAAGCTCGAGTCGCTCGAGGCACTGGGCTCCATCACGGACATTTGCTCGGACAAGACCGGCACGATCACGCAGGGCAAGATGGTTGTCAAGAAGGCCTGGCTCCCGGCCATGGGACTGTACTCGGTCTCCGAGACCAACGAGCCGTTCAACCCCACGATCGGCGAGGTGAGCCGTGTGGCGGACAGTGCTCAGCAGCAGGAGTCCCAGACCCAGGAGGAGTCCGAGAAGCACGAGGCCGAGGGGACGCTGGTCGCCTCCGAGGGCCACGCACACGACCTGGAAAAGGAGGAGAACGAGCCGCTGCTCGCCTTCCTCGAGATTGCATCGCTGTGCAACCTTGCTCATGTGTTCCACAGTGAGGAGAAGGGCGAGTGGGTTGCCCACGGTGACCCGACCGAGAGCGCAATTCAGACTCTGGCGTGCCGCTTTGACATGGCCAGCACCAAGCTCAAGATGCCCTCCACAAACGATGACGATGAGACGAACAAGCAAGAGGAGAAGGGTTCTCGCCAGTGGGCACTGGTGGCCGAGTATCCCTTTGACAGTAGCGTGAAGCGCATGTCGGTTACTTTTATGCACCTCAAGACGGGCCGCACGCACGCACTGATGAAGGGCGCCGTGGAGCGTGTGCTTGATGCATGCGACCACATGCGCCTGCCCGACGGCTTGAAGCCGATCTCGGACGAGTTCAAGGACAAGGTTCTGGGCAACATGGAGGCGCTTGCGCAGCAAGGACTCCGTGTGCTGGCCTTTGCGCGCCGCGAGCTGTCGGACCGCGAGGCGCGCACGGGCGGTGAGCTGAGCCGTGACGAAGTCGAGTCCAAGATGACGTTCCAGGGCCTGGTGGGTATTTACGACCCGCCCCGCCCCGAGTCCAAGGGTGCGGTCGCCACCTGCCAGCGTGCTGGTATCGATGTGCACATGCTCACGGGTGACCACCCGGGAACGGCACGCGCCATTGCCATGCAGGTCGGCATCATTCCAAAGGACGTGGGCCGTCACTACAGCAGCGACGTGGTGGACCACCTCGTGATGACTGCGCCGCAGTTTGACAAGCTCTCCGATGATGAGATCGACCGCCTGCCAGTGCTTCCTTTGGTCATTGCGCGTTGTGCTCCACAGACTAAGGTGCGCATGATCGAGGCCCTTCACCGGCGCAAGCGCTTCTGTGCCATGACCGGCGATGGTGTGAACGACTCGCCTTCGCTCAAGCTTGCCGACATTGGTATCGCCATGGGCCAGGCGGGCTCTGACGTGGCCAAGGACGCATCGGACATTGTCCTTACTGACGACAACTTTGCTTCGATCGGTAGCGCCATCGAGGAGGGCCGCCGCATGTTTGCCAATATCCAGAAGTTCGTGCTGCACTTGCTCGCGCAGAATGTTGCGCAGGCCTGTGTACTGCTGATCGGTCTGGCATTCAAGGACCACACGGGTCTCTCGGTGTACCCGCTCAGCCCGGTCGAGATCCTGTATGTGATCATGGTTACCACGGGTCTTCCGGCCATGGGCCTGGGTATGGAGCTTGCTGCGCCCGACATCATGGAGCAGAAGCCGAACACGTCGCGTCTGGGTATTTTCAGCCTTGAGATGCTCGCGGACCTGCTTGCGTACGGCCTCTGGATGGCCGCGCTCTGCTTGGGCACTTACTCCCTGGTTGTCTTCCGCTGGGGCGACGGCGAGCTGGGCGACAACTGCAACGACAAGTACAACGACAGCTGTGATACCGTATACCGTGGACGTGGCGCAACTTTCATCGTTATCACCTGGTTCTCGCTGTTCCTCGCATGGGAGGTCACCAACATGCGTCGCTCCTTTTTCCGCATGTCGCACACTGCTCACTGGTACAACCAATGGCTGGTGGACACCTGGAAGAACAAGTTCCTCTTCTCCTGCGTGGTCCTCGGCTTCTTCTCCGTGTTCCCCATCGTGTACATCCCTGGTCTCAACAAGGTTGTCTTCCAGCACAAGGGTGCCGAAGGCTGGGAGTGGGGTATTGTGTTCGTTGCCACTCTGATGTTCTTCCTGGGTATCGAGTTTTACAAGTGGGTCAAGCGCGCATATCTCCGTCGTCTCGCCCACCGCAAGGATGAGAACACGCTGCACATTGTTAGTCATGAGCAGGGCTCGGAAGAGGCTTGAGTTATGTAGCAAGGGCAATTGGGGCCCATAGCTGAATGGACATTGCATGCACGCAATACAGATCGCCCTTGGGTATATACTGCTAAACAATGTAGCGCCGTGGGCGCTTGGCGCGCATCGCATCTCCGCGGAGCTTGGCGGTGTATAGGTTGGTGCTGGGCAGGCCGCTGGTACGCGATGTGCTGGCCGCATACCAGGACGCCTTGTAGTTGACTGGACGTGGGCGCAGCGCCTGCTCGTTGGGTGCCTCGGTGTCCTCGTCGGCCTTCACCACATCCATCGCAGAGGCGTCCGCCGGGGCAGGCGTTTCGGTTCGCGCCGCGTTCCGCTCTGACTCCGGCAGGGCGGCCGTATCGGTGTCCCGGATCAGTTTCCGGAGCGCACTTTCCACCAGTCGCGTATTATCCAGCTTACGGTTGACGAGCTGGGTGGCTGGCAACTCGGCAAGCATCTGGTTCGTAAATACAGGCGTAAACATCCAGCAGTGCTTTGGAGGCTGCTGCGGCAGGTGGTTTGGAATAATGTCACCCATGAGCGCGTCCCATGCAGCGTGCGAGCGCGGTGCACGGAGCGACTTGAGCTTGGCTGGGGCGCCGGTCTCCTTGGTGTCGGATTCGTCGTCCGACGGCAGCAGATCGGCCGCCTGGTGCGCCCAGGTGCGCCGTACTGGCCGATCGCTGCGAAGGCGGAGCGCTTGGATGTCTTGTGCGTCGGCCGCCCGCCGTGATGCCGAGTACTGTGCGAGCTCATGAAGCGGTACGCCCTGATACGCTAATGTCTCGAGTAGGTCCATGGCGTTTGCCTGCTGCCGGTTCGCCTGCGCGGCAAACTGCTCGCAGCTGAGCATCATTGTCGTGATGACTGCCCCGTTAGTATCCAGCTGCTGGCGCAGAACCACATACACTGCTCGACTAGTTCAGTAATGCGGTCCACTGCCGGCCGGTGCGCGCGGGCAAAGCCTGCTCGGGAAGCAATGCTTGCGGTGACGACCTGAAGCGCACGCGACGCTTCTTCGTGTGTGATCCCATGTGGGGCATCACCCTGTGGCTCGTATGTCGAGACACCGGCCATTGTTGTGTCGCCGCACCCGCTCACCGGTTAGCTGGAGGCGATGACCGCGCGTTGCACCAGCCTGGCGGCGTGTTCGTAACACGGCCTAATAGGGGCGGAAGCCGAGCTTCCGTCGGCCGAGATCCTTGTGCTTCGCGCAACGGCCACTACGGAGCGTTGGATGGCGTCCTTGGCTGCAGCTCAGCCGAGACGCATTGCATCGAGTTGGATCCGGAAGCTCGCGACCACGAACCGGAGAAGCATGTCCTACTCTCCTCCGTACACGTACATTGAGGCGGACGCACTGGCTGACGCGCTGAGGACGCGCGGCGAGCAGCCAGGCAAGCTCGCCGTGGTGGATGTCCGTGGTGCGTGGCCGCCTAGCTCCTGGGTCAAGCTAACTCTGTACAGATGACGATTACGAGGGTGGCCATATTAAGGGCGCAATCCACGCGCCTTCGTCTACCTTCCTCGACAAGGTCGACCAGTTGGCCCTCGGGCAACTCCGGCAATGTGGGTGAACAGAAAAACAACGGTAAGCGCTGACCCTGCAGGTGCACAGGTCGTCTTCCACTGCTCTCTGTCTCAGCAGCGGTACGTACTAGTGACCAGCGCACGTTATCCTGACATATCAGTGGTCCTAAGGCAGCCCGGATCTACCGAGAGACAAGGGATAATCTCGCGTCGATCGGCAAGCTCGGAGACCCAGTGCCGGAGCAGCAGGTGCTCGTCCTGCGGGACGGCTTCTCCAACTTTGGGCCGCGCTTTAAGCACGACCCCACGCTGGTGGAAGACTTTGACGAGGATAGCTGGGCCTTTCGCTAGTTGATTCGCCTGCGTTTTTCCAGGTCCTGCTGCGCACGCGCCATGTGGAGTCGCTAGCAAGGATTATCGGCCGATGTAGGGGAGATTTAGCGGTGTGCCGTGTAGGTTAGATAGTCTCCCCGTTGGTCTTCTTCCCAAGTGGTGGCGGTGACGCCCAAAACTGCTATGGCGGGTGATGCAGATAAACACACTGGGAGTTGGGAACCTGAAGATAACCTGACTCGGCAACCGCGCTGGAAGCGGGCGCAGGAGTTGGCGAACGGCCATGCTTCCAACTCGGAGCCGTCGCCCCGGCGGCCGTCTTCCCCACGGCACCACCTGACGCGACGCCGGAGCACCGATGACACGCTGGGCGAGCGTGGTAGGTCGGCGGACCCTTCAATCAAGATGGCGGATCATGACCGCTCTGTTGTGGACTCGCTTGATCTGTCCCCGTCCCTCCCATACTGGTTGGCTTACTTCAAGGCACACATGACGAGACACGTCACCGAGCTCAACCAAAGCATGAAGCAACTGCTCGACAACAAATCAAGTGCACGAGAGGTGCTCGGCTCTCCGTTTGCCACCGTGTCTTCCCGGGTAGACCTGGCGTCTACCGAGCTCAGACGGCTCCACGCCAACATGCTCCAGGTGCTGAGCGATTACAGCAAGCGCGGTGCTTCGGCTAGTCTGGTACCTGAGAGGGTCCGGGTGCTCATGAGCGACTGGGAGCGGAGAGCGCGTACCTTCCACCCGTCCGTGTTTCTCCCGCAACACATGGGCCTGAATGACGAGATCCTGTCACAGCCAGAGCTGGTACTTGGTCCGGACTACCAAGTACCGCAGTGGACCTACTCATTCCGCTTTGATGACTTGCCCGGCGACTGGCTGGAACAGATCCGCCACTGGCCGGAGATGACTACCCAGTGGGTGGACGGACTGCATGAGCGTCTCGAGACACTTCGCACGTATGCCAACAACTTTGCGAACGCATACGGGGCACATCATGCTTCTGACGATCACGGGAATCCGCGCTCACTTGTTGAGACAATTGGCGGTCAGGGGACGTTTCTCCTGCGCCGCTTTGAGCAGACATGGCTCGAGGTGGGGAAGCGGGGAAAAGAGCGGGCGGTGCACCTCATGCATGACGTGGAAGACGTGCTGTACCATGCCGCGTTGGATCTTGCCCACGGAGGACAGAAGCTCATCCATTTCCACGCACTTCCGCCAATCTGGCGCAATAATGACTACATCCTCACTGGCTACCGGTTTATCCCACTTGACCGGTGGCAAACACTGCTGCGGAGCGTGTTCCAAATCCACAACGAGACAGGCAACATTCACACGCATCTCTGGGGGCTCGTGATGATCATGTTCTTCTTCTGGCTTGACGTCGGCCTGGATCGCGACACGACGTCCACGGATCGGCTTATCCAGACCCTGTACTTAATCGCCGCGGCCAAGTGCCTGACGTGCTCGGTGTCGTGGCACGTCATGTCTGGCTGCGCGGACCTGCAGTGGTTCCTATGCTTTGCCTGCATTGACTATACAGGCATAGCGATGCTCGTTGCAGCGTCGCTACTTACTCTTGTGTACAATGGCTTCTACTGCCAGCCGCAGATCTTCCTCGTGTACAGCACAGGAATAGCGGCACTGGGCATTACTATGAGCCTGGTCCCTTGGCTTTCGTGGTTCGACCGGAACCGATCGCTGCGGATCACGCTATTTGTGCTTATGGCAATGTCGGGCATGTTCCCATTCCTGCATGCGCTGGTCCTTCGTGGATTCCGGCCCGTGGCCTCGTTTTTCCTGCCGGTTCTCCCCAGTATCGCCATGTACGCTGCTGGCGTCTTTGTCTACGCACTGCGTTTCCCTGAGCGGGTGGCACCGGGGCGCTTTGACATTATTGGCCACTCCCACCAGCTTTGGCACATTGCGATTGTGCTTGCCATTTTGCTGCACTACCGGGCGATCTTGCTCTTCCACGCAAACCGGTTCGAGTTTAGCTGCGTCCCAAAGCCAGCGTCGCCGCTCGTGGAGTGGAGCGTGACCCCGGTCTTGGGTGGTCAATGAACGCAGCTCTTGTGTGGCGCTGACGAGGACGCGTTGCTTGGATGTTGATTTGACCCCCTGCTAAATGTCATGATGCTCGAAATTCCGGGATCATGCTCCCTGTATCCATACCATCCTTGTAAAGTAGTCAATCTTTCAGACCATCATTGCACAACGAGGCTCAGCTGGCCGGACAAAACGTGCTGCAAACACAAGAGCTAAACAGGTATGAGTACATATCTGAACAGGGCCATGGGCTAGACCACTGGCCCAGGAAGCAGACTATGCAGACCGCGTGCCACGTCAGGCCTAGTTAGGCATCGGAACCCTTCGTCTCGGGGCTCTCCGTCGGATGCGCCGGCGCCGAGGAGCCTTCAGCCTCCTCATCCACGGACTGGATCTTGTCCGTGACCTCCTCGTCGCTGTCGTCATCGTCTTGCTCACCAACAAAGGTGATCTGGCGGTCAGCACACCGAGCCAAGATCGCTGCAACGTACCTTGGCGTTCGGATCATCGCCGGCGGACGACATCACAGTGACGAAACTGGTGGAGTGTATCAGCGTCGGAACGTGGCTGCATGGTCAGGTAGGTACCTACCGTCCATCTTCGTCCTCGTTCATATTGTCGAATTCTTCAGCATTCTGGCCGGAAAGCACTCGAGGGATGGCCGAGAGCAGGCCGCTGCCGCCAAGCCCGTCGAGCGAGAGCGCAGCATTGCGCATGCCGCCGCCCTGGCCGGGCGAGCGCTGGGTGCGGAAGACAGGCGGGATCTCTTCGGGGGTGGCCCAGCCGATCTGCTTCTCGACGCGGTCTTTGATCCACGCCTGCCACTCTTCCTTGGTGCGCCCGCCGTAGATGCCCACGATGCAAAGCGTCATATTATCGCAGCCAATGCCACCCATCTCCGCATCCGGCGCCAGGCAGCGCTCGATGATGTCCTCGGTGATCTTCTGCAGATCCTGGCCATTGGCGATGCCTCTCCGGACCAGATCCACCACCTGCTGGTTGCTGAGGCAGTCCCAGATGCCGTCGCACGCAAGCACCAGGAATTCCTCCTCACCAGTGATTTCGTGAGTGATAATTTGGGGGTCGGCGGTGACAATCTGCTCCTCGGCCGGCAGCCCCGTGTTTTGCTTGAACTCAAAGTCGCCCAGCGCACGGCTGAGGGCCAGGTTGCCGTTCACCCGGTCAAACTCGACAAAACCGCCCGCGTTGAGGATGCGCGAGTGCTCCTCAGGGTTGCCCGGCTTGTGGTCAAAGCTCAGTGGCTTAGCCTCGCCCTTGAGGCCCAGCACAAGACGCGAGTCACCCGCATTCGCCGCGATGATGCGACCGCGGTCACCACCGCCCTCGGCCTCGCCGGGAACGAACAGGGCCGCTACCGCCGTGCAGCCGGACGAGTCGTTGGCGTAGACGGGGTCTACACGCAGGTCCTCGTCCGTCTTGAGGAACGCACGGCGCAGGGCTTCACCGTATTTTTTCTCCTTGAATTCGGGCAGGTCCGCGAGGCGCTGGTGCAGCGTGCGGCCAGCATACCGTGCCACATTGGCACCTGCGGCTGGTCAGCGAGTCCCCGCTACTCAATAGCACACATACCGCCATGGCCGTCGTACACAGCAAAGAAGCTCACTGCCTTTTTCGGGTCGGCATCTTCAGTAAGGTTCAGCACGGCATCGTGCGCATCCTCCATCGAGATGCGCCAGCCCTGCATGTCCGACACACAGTAGAGGAGCTGCGCATCGCCGTTGACGGTGGTGCGCTAATCAGGTCAGCTTCTCTGCGCCCAGAGTGCGCCATTGACGACGCGGTTGACCACGCACCTTATCGGTGATCGGTTCTGACAAAATTTGTCCCATGGTTGCAAGTAGTTGCTCGCGCGGGCGCTCTTGATCGTGTTCTAGTAGCTACACCGAGCGGCACAAACGCGAGAAAAGCGACAGTCGGCCTGACTTCAAACACCTCAGCCGGCCAGGTCGGAGATGAGCCGGCCGCGTTGCGAAGGGGCGCCTGTCCTGCATGCAAAGTTCGGCCGAACATGCCACGTGACCGCCCCCTTCTTAGTTCTGCGCCTGTCGTCGTCGTCGCCCGGTGCGGACGCAGCCAAGCTCGAAATGGTGCGTGGCTTGTAGGCGTGCGGCAGCGGCTAACGCAGGATAGCGCCCAATTGTGCTTTCGGGTCATACCCGCTCGCTGAACCAGGTCAAGTTCAACCGCGAGGGTGACCTGCTCTTCTCCGTGTCCAAGGACAATGTGGTGAACGCATGGTTCTCCCACAATGGCGAGCGTCTCGGCACATACAACGGCCACAACGGTACCGTGTGGTCTGTCGATGCGGACGCGACGTCCACGCTGCTAATCACGGGCTCGGCAGACAACCAGATGCGTCTGTGGGAGCTCGAGACCGGGCGGTGTCTCTACACCTGGGAGTTCCCCACCGCGGCCAAGCGCGTGGCGTTTAACCGTGACGGCACCGAGGTGATGGTCATCACTGAAGAGCGTATGGGCTACCGCGGCGCACTGCGCGTGTTCAAGATTAACCGCTCGCGCGACAGCTGGACGCAGCAGAGCGCCGAGCCGATGCGCACCATCACGTTCTCGGGCAGCAAGGCGACTGTTGCCCTGTTCAACGCGCTCGACACGCAGATCATCACCGGGCACGAGAACGGCAAGGTGGCCATCTACGGCCACGACAGCGAGGGCGAGTCGGGCATGGACTCGGAGCTCGAGCTGCAGTACGTGCAGGCCCACGAGGGGCCTGTGACCGATCTCCAGCTCAGCTGGGACGGCACCTACCTGATCACCAGCAGTAAGGACAAGTCGTCCAAGGTGCGTACACGCGCCCGCCTTATGCATTGGGACTGACCCAACTAGATCATCGACGCGACCTCGCTCGAGGTGATCAAGACGTTCGCAACTGACACGCCGCTGAACTCGGCTATCTCGCTCCCGACGCGGCCGTACGTTGTGATGGGCGGTGGTCAGGAGGCCATGAGCGTCACGACCACGAGCTCCCGGCAGGGCAAGTTCGAGTCGCGGTTCTGGCACAAGGTCTTTGAGGAGGAGTGCGCGCGGCTCCCTGGCCACTTTGGTCCGATTAACACGCTCGCTGTGCACCCGAGCGGCGAGGCGTACGCCAGTGGTGGTGAGGATGGCTACGTCCGTGTCAACTGGTTCGACCCGAACTTCTTCACCTCCAAGCCGTACGGCGCTGACTCGGAGCTCGCCGACATGGACGAGTAAAAATATCGAGGCGGCCTTGGATCGGCGCTGTATCAGTACCCGTACCCTTATATAGCGCTTTTCCGCCGCCAGCAATGCCATGAGGATGCATAGTACCTTGTCCGTGGTGTCGCGGCGGCTCCGCGCGTCACGTGCGGCAAACGACGCGACCATGCGGAGCGCTTCTGTTGCGTTTCCAACACAGGATGCAGCTGGAGTCGGCTGCGTGGCCAGTAGCCAACGGCACTGCCGGGAGGCCGACGGCCAGCTCCGCGGCGGCGCCAGCAGTGCTACATGGTACGTGGCAGATCCTTGCGGAAAGGTGCTCACATGCAGTCGAGGTGTGCCAGCAGGCAGAGTCGGATGCGGACCCTTCCGAGTTGCGTGGAGCCGTGGCCGCCTTCCTGCGGGGCCAGGTGGCTCTGCCAGCGGGAGAGAACACCGTCAGCGGGTGGGACCAGCATGCGTATCTGCGTGCGCATGTCGCAAGGCTAGTGACCTCTTCGGATGGGGCTAATACCGCTGTGGCACCGGCGGGCACAGAGCTGGTCATTCACGTGTATCAGCCCTACGCCCGGGACCAAGTGGACGAGTTCAGCGTGGCGGAGCAAGAGGATGAGATGGGGACTGCGGATGGCTCGGTCGCTGCGCGGGTGTCGGAGCTGCCGAGCCGCGGCCTCGACGGTGTCTGGGAGACGCTCATTTACTCGGACGACGTCAAGTGGCGCCTGCTCCACTACATCCACACTACGCTGCTATTTTCTGATGCACACGTCGACGCAAACGTAATTGCCTGGAACCGCATGGTGCTGCTCCACGGTCCACCAGGCACGGGCAAGACGAGCCTGTGCCGCGCACTTGCACAAAAGCTCTCCATCCGGCTCGGCAACCGGTATACCCATGGAAAGCTGGTCGAAATCGACTCGCACTCGCTTTTTTCCAAATGGTTCTCCGAATCGGGCAAGCTTGTACAGCGGCTGTTTGAAATGGTCTCGGAACTGGTCGAGGACCAGGATGGCTTCGTTGTGATCCTGATCGACGAGGTCGAGAGCCTCGCCAAGGCGCGGAGCTCGGCGGTGTCGGGTGCAGAGCCATCCGACTCGTTGCGGGTGGTCAACGCATTGCTTACCCAGCTCGATCGACTCAAGCACAAGCCCAACGTGCTGGTCATGACAACGTCCAATCTTTCCGAGACGATCGATCCAGCCTTTCTCGACCGTGCCGACATTTTGCAGTACATCGGCCCACCGGCGCCGCCGGCCATCTATGCCATTCTGCGCAGCTGCCTCATGGAGCTGGAGCGCACTGGATTTGCTGCACCCAGTGTCCCTATCGTCCAGTGGGACGCGTCGCCCGAAGCCGCCCCCGCGTCTGAGGACGAGGCAGCGCAGCTCGCTTGGAGACTGCGGGAGCTTGCCACCCGGTGCGTAGGCAGCTCGGGCCGCTCGCTTCGCCGCCTCCCTGTACTGGCCCATGCACGTTATGGACGTGCTCATGGAATCTGGACGCCGGCCGAGTGGGCCGATGCCATGGCGCTCGCATGGAGCCAGCAGGATTCGGCCCGAACCACCATGAATCCATAGACCGCTGGGTATCTGTTGCGCATAGACCAACACTGGTCTGGAATGCCTTGTGCATAGTGACGTACTGGCGGGCTCTGCCAGCGTAGGGTATCTAACAGCTATGGGCTGTCATAGTTGCGTGGCATCGCGTTAATGCTGCCCTTGTTACGCCAGTATGCCATGCGGTCGTTCTTGCTCAGTTTGCCGGCACGCTCGGCTGGGCGGACAGCCTTTTTGGCCGTGCCGGGAATAGAGAGGCCAGGTGTTCCTTGCCGAGCTCGCTCCGCTGGGCGACTTTGCGGCCGCTCTGGTGCCGATTCGTCGCTGTCACTCGAGTCGTGTACAAACGGTGCATCACTTGCCTCGAGCGAGTCATCGGACGCTGCCGAATCACTGGATGCATGGCCGCCACGTGGATTGGATGCCCATGGGTCGATCCGGCACTGCTTGGCTGGCCGCTGCCGAGGTGCGGCGTACTTGGACTCGGAGCTGTCCTCGGAGCGCGGCGCTGGCGGCTCTGTTCGTCGCTTGGCGGGTTTTGCCGGCGCCTTATGTACTGAATGGGAGGGTGCCTCTGATTGCGGCTGTGCCGGCGTGGTGTGAGCCGCATCCTGAGGCCCGGCGCCCGAGTCCGACTCTGATTCAGGGGCAGTGCCAGAAGAGGGGCTAGAAGTTTGGGATTTTTCGGTAGGCCCATCACTTGCTCCGCCGCGGCCCGTGCGCGCTTGCAGCTGTGCCAGGCGTTCCTGAAGCGCGTTTGACACATAGAGCCGCTGGATTTCTTTCCGCCGCTTAATCATCTCCCGAGACACACCGAGCACGGAGCCGAGCAGGCTCTCGGGCTCCTTGATATCGGATGCGGCATCCACCCGGGACGCTGCAGCATCGTCGCCAAAGTGCGTGTGGGAGCGCTTCCGGCTGGCGTCGTGGAGCTCGTGCTGATGCCGCCGGAAGGCGGAGAGCCCGTTGGCGCGCTCGCACAGCGCGCTGTGCAGAATATCAAAAGCGCCACCGAGCGCCGAACGCACGCTGATGGCGGCGAACGAGCCCTTGGCAATGTCGTTGCTCGTGTCGTGCGGGTCTTCGATGCTCAACAGGAATGGCTTCTTCGGGTCGTAGAAGCCACGGTGGCGCTTGTTGTAGTAGCCGCCGAGCCCCCGGACGGAAATGCCGCACTCGTCGTAGCCGAAATTTTTGCCGTACAGCTCCAGGAACTCCATGAGCAGTGTGCCAAGATTGCGCTCTGGCACAATTTCGCCCTGCTGGATTTTCGGGTGCAGCTGCAAAAAGCTCAGCGCCAGTAGAGTGACACTGTAGCTGCCGAGCCCGCCGGTGAACACCTCGGAGAGCGCGCGCTGCTGGAGCAGCTGCTTGACGACCATTACCAGAGGACGCACGCTCGGCTGCTTCCTGAGCCAGCTGTTGACAAATTGTGCAGCCCGAAGGCCGTTGGCCTGGTTCACGGAGATGTCCACGTTGAACCGGCCGTAGGTGCATACAAACTTGATAATGGGCACCTTGGCACGTGCGATCACCTGGATGTCGGTCGCCAGGTTATGGTAGCGCAGGCATGACGCCATCTGGCGCAGGACAACCTCGCGCGGCCGCGCATCCATCTGGCGCGAGAGAATCACGAGGTCGATGTCGCCCTGCGGCAGGTACAGCTGCGTATCCTGAGAGCCGAACGAGCGCACCTCGGCGTCCGGCCACTGCGTGCCGAGTGCATGCTGCAGCAGCTGGATCGTCATCACGCGGCACTCGTGCTCCAGTGGTGTTGGCGTGATCCACGCGTCGTACGCTCGAACCTCTTCGTGAAGCCTGCAGGTCAGCCATGCACATTCAGCAGTGGAGCACCCACATTTCAGCCACGTTCCTACAGCGGTGCCACGGCACATCAGCAGCCCATGGCGTGCTGCGAGCTGCAGCGTGCTCTCGGATTGAGTCGTCGACAGCGGACCCGCGTTTCCGCTTGCCGCCACCACCCGCCGCAGCGCCCATAGTGTCGGGCGTTGACGACTGCGACTCTGGCGCCTCGCCGGCGTCGTCAAAGTCAAATGCGATATAGTCTCCCGAGCCGAATCCCTCCTCTAGCAACTCCGGCGGGCTGCGCCGCCCGCCAGGTGCCCGCGGAGGCACTGCACCGCTGTCCGAGCTCATCACACGCAGCCGCGTCGAAGGGCGACTACCACGCCGGGTCCGGGCGCCATTTTTTTCGTCGCTGACTCATCCTCATTGTCCCCAGCTGACCGCCACCGACAGGCGGTTTGTGGAGAGCGCCTGGGCGTTTGCGCTGTCGATGGCGGGTGTCGGCGACAAGCGGAAACGCGAAGTGAGCGATGGCGCGGCAGGTCCGGGCTCCCCCGCGCCGGACGCCGCGGCCGAGGCGGAGCGCAAGCAGCGCGAGAAGCGCGAGCGCGCCGAGGCTTTCCGTGCGCGCTGGCGTGAGCAGGCCGAGAAAAAGGCGCGCGAGGCCGCCAACGGGAGCGCGGCAGCCGCCTCTGAAGCGCGAGCGCCGGCTGCAGCGCCGAAGCCTTCCGAAAAGCCGGTACCGGCGACCGCCAGAGGCCGCCCGGCGCCGTCCGCCGGCCCCTCGGCGCCGTTCTCCACAGCTGGTCTGCGTGGTGCGCCGGCGCCACAGCGGACAGTGGCACGGGCCCTGGCCACGATGGACGACTCAGACGACCAGCCGGCGAAGCGGCCGATCCGCCGGATTGATCTGTCGATGGAGGAGGAGGCGCCGCGGGCCGCCGCAGACGAAGACGACGAAGAGGACCCGCTGGACGCGTTCATGAAGGGGTTGAATGCAGACGTGCGCCAGGACGACAGCGCCCGGCAACCGGCTCCTGGGCGCGGCGAGATCCTGGATGCCGAGGAAGAAGAGGATGCTGGTGAAGCGCGCGGCGGCGAGGAGGCGGATGTGGTGAACGCACGGGCCGAAGACATTCTCGCTATGGCGGCCAAGCGGCTCAATAAAAAGGAACTGCCTCAGGTGGACCATGCGTCGATTGAGTACGAGCCGTTCCGAAAAGACTTCTATCGGGAACCCGCTGAGCTGGCGAGTATGACGGAGCAGGATGCGGACCGGGCTCGTATGGAGCTGGATGCTATCGCCGTTCGGGGGCGAGAGGCGCCCAAGCCAATTACCAAGTGGTCACACTGCGGCATGCCTGTGCGCTGCCTCGATGTGATCAAGGAGCTTGGCTTCGCTGCGCCGACGCCGATCCAGAGCCAGGCTATTCCCTCGATCATGAGCGGCCGCGACCTAATTGGTGTGGCCAAGACCGGCTCGGGCAAGACGCTGGCCTTCCTGCTTCCCATGTTCCGCCACATTAAGGACCAGCGCCCGGTCGAGCCGGGTGAGGGGCCTATTGGGCTTGTCCTGGCGCCAACGCACGAACTGTCCGTGCAGATCTGGCGGGATGCCAAGCCGTTTCTTCGGGCACTTGGCTTGCGTGCCGTGTGCCTGTATGGGGGCACGCCCATCTCGGAGCAAATTGCCGAGATGAAAAAGAACCCAGAGGTGGTGGTTGCTACTCCTGGGCGTATGATTGACCTGCTCACGGCCAACAGTGGGCGGGTGACCAACCTGCGGCGGATTACGTACCTAGTGCTGGACGAGGCCGACCGCATGTTTGACATGGGCTTCGAGCCGCAGGTGATGAAGATTGTGAACAACACACGGCCGGATCGGCAGACGGTGCTCTTCTCGGCCACCTTCCCGAAACCGATGGAGAGCCTGGCTCGCAAAGTGCTGCATAACCGACCGCTGGAGATCACCGTGGGCGGCCGCAGCGTGGTGGCGCCCGAGATCCAGCAAATCGTCGAGATTCACGAGGAGGGCGACAAGTTCAACCGCCTGCTCGAGATCCTTGGGCAGGCGTACAATGCCGACGAGGATACGCGCACGCTGATCTTTGTTGAGCGGCAGGAGGCTGCCGACGAGCTGCTGCGCGATCTGATGCGCAAGGGGTATCCGACCATGTCGCTGCACGGTGGCAAGGACCAGGTGGACCGGGACGCGACCATTTCCGATTTCCGGAACGGCGTTGTCCCCATCGTCACGGCGACCTCGGTGGCGGCGCGAGGGCTGGATGTGAAGCAGCTCAAGCTCGTTGTCAACTATGATGTGCCAAGTCACCTCGAGGACTATGTGCACCGCGCCGGGCGCACGGGCCGCGCCGGGCGCACCGGCACGTGCATCACGTTTATCACCCCGGATCAGGACCGGTTTGCCAAGGACATTGTTACCGCGCTGCGGTCCAGCAAGGCAGAGGTGCCGCCGGAGCTCGAGGAGCTCGCCGCCGGCTTCCGGGCCAAGCTGAGCCGCGGCCAGGCGCAGGCTGCACGCTCCGGGTTTGGCGGGCGTGGGCTGGAGCGTCTCGAGGGCGACCGGGAGCGGACGATGCGTGCGCAGCAGAGTGCGTATGGCGACAGTGGCGAGGCCCGCGAGCTCGACAACGCGCGTGCCATCGCCAACACGGAGCACAACACAACTGAGGAAGTGAGCGAGGAGCAGATGGCCGAGTTCCACGTCGAGGTGAAGCAGGGCGCCGTGCCAGAGGCGCTCCGGGAGAACCGGCAGCCTGGACCCGTGGAGACGTCCAATACGTCGCAGGAGCTGCGGGTGAACAAGGAGCAGCTGGCCGCGGCGCGTGCCGCCGGCGCAAACACGGCCAAGCTGCAGGAGGCGATTGCGCGCATCAACGCTGTGACCAACAGCCGGCGCGAGGGCGCAAACCTGGCCGACTTTACGCGCCGGGCCCGGGACCCGGACGCGACGGCGTTCCACGCCGTGGTGCCGATCAACGACTTCCCGCAAAAGGCGCGCTGGAAGGTGACCAACAAGGAGACGATGGCTATGCTGATCGAGTCCACCGGCGCCGCCATCACCAACAAGGGAGCCTTTTACGAGAAGGGCAAGGAGCCACAGCCTGGCGAGCCGCCCAAGCTCTCGCTGCTTATCGAGAGCAACGAGCAGTTCAAGGTGGAGCAGGCCGTGCGGGAGATCAAGCGCCTGCTGCTGGAGGGCACCCAGGCGTTCCTCGAGACAGACGCACGGCAGCCGGCGGCCGGCGGCCGCTACACGGTGGTGTAAGCCTGAGCGGGCGCTTACAAAATTCTGCCGCGTGTTACGATAGATTCCTGAGGCGACAGTCTTTTCTATGCTGTATCTATCCCTGGTTCGAGGAGCCACTGCCGTGCGGAAGGGGCACACGGAGCAGACCGGGGTATCCGGGCAAGACAAACTTGGGCTCGGCGCGGCGGGGAGGCCCGCTGCGGCGTCCGCGCCGCCCGCGCCGGTGCGGCGGCGGCTGTCGCTCAGGCTGTGCGTCTGGCCGGAGCGACGGGCGGCCGGGACGCGATGCAGCCCGGCCCGCCGCGGCGCGCAGCTGCTCAGCGACCTCGAGCAGGTCCCGCTGCGCCGCGGAGAAGTTGAGGCCGGCTTCGTCGCCGTGGCTGACAGACCGCGCCTCGTTGATTACCGAGTGACGCAGCTCGTTCCGCACGCGCTCGATCTGCACGCGAAGAGGCTCGTCCTCACGGCCGGCGCTCCGCGTCGCAGAGAGGATGCCAGCGGCGCGTGCCTCGCGTACAGTGGCGAGTACCGCGTAGGCATCCCGTAGGCACAGCCACTGGGTGCGGACCACCTCGGCGTACAGTGCCGCCGTGCAGCCCAGCACGTACGAGTGGAGGCCTGCGTTCCGCGTAGTCTCGTGGACGGCCAGCGCCATGTGCGGTGCATGCAGCCGGTCTCGGAGGGTGAGGAGAAGCAGGTGCAGTGCTGGCGCATAGAACGGCGTGTCCATACCGTATGCGGGGCGGGTCTCGGCAGCGCTGTCCGCCGCGTCGTGGGCATGCGTTCCCCAGATGTGCTCCTGCGCCCAGCGCCATGCGGCTGGCGCATCGGGCTGTGCCTGGAGCTCTTCCCAGATCCGGTCCATGCCAAGGTCCATCTCCTCTGGCTGCACCTGCGCAGCGATACCTTCGCGGAGCACCTCAAAGCGGGTGCCGACGCCACCGCCGCGTCCTTTCAGCTTGTTGTCCCGCAGCGCGTTGCGGGAGACAAACTGGTCAAGGGCCTCGGTCGTGCGAGGTACCGACTGCTCGCCGTCGCGGCTACCCACCTCGTTTTCCAGTAGCTCAAAGATGCGGCGGAACTGGAGCGACTCGGCCCGGGTTAGTGCCGAGGTGTCGTAGCCGCGACGGCGGCTGGAGTGCTCCGGCTTGGCTCCAGCGCGCTCCTCGGCAAAAAGCACGGATCGGGGGAGGGCGCCGTCGGCGGACGCGCGGTCATCGTTGACGAGCCATGACGGCTCGCGCACATTTGCACCAGTGTCGGTCATTGGGTACGCCGAGGGTCCCGCAAACAGCTCGTCCCACGGGTTGCCACTGCCCAGGGAGCCAGCCGACCCAGGCTCGGCGTCGTCCGTCTCTGCCGTGCGAGCGTGGCCATTGTGCTGAGCACGACTCAGTGGCGGCAGGGGTATAGGGGATCGTGTCGCAGCACCACGCGGAGCCTTGCCGGCCGCCGCGCCCACCGCCCGCAGCATGCGCCGGCCTAGCATGCTCGTTGCGTAGGTGGCGCTCAGGGTGTCTGAGGCTAATCTAGTGAGCAGGCGGCGTCACGTGCCTGGCAAAATTTCTTGGTAGCGCCCAGCACGGCCGTGCGCCAACCTCCGTATGGCGCTGCTCGTGGTGACGGGGCTCCCGAGCTCGGGGCGCTCCACGCGAGTGGCTGAGATCCAGCGCCACTTTGACGACCGCATTCGGGATAGCGCGCAGTTCAAGCGGGTCGTCGTGCTCACGGACGACGATGTGTATGCCGGGCGTGCCGTCTACGAATGTAGGTGGAGAGCCGCCCTGCGTGGAGCGTGCTGACCCGGCAGCCCAGCGTGACGAAGGGCGCGCGCGCGCCGCCTACAAGAGCAAGGTGCGCGGCGCGCTGGACCCGTCGACGATCGTTGTCGCCGATGGCGGCGCCGGTACGCACATTAAGGGGTTCCGCTACGAGCTGTGGTGTGCAACACGAGAGCTCGGTCTGCGCTGTGCGACGGTACGTCACAAAGACTCGGAATCCAGCTTACCGTACAGCTGCACGTGGACTGTGCTCCTGACATTGCGCGCGCATGGAACCGCTCGCGCACACCACCTGCGTACAGCGAGGCGAGGTGCGTATTTCCACGCTTTCGACAACCGGCTTATCCCACCCAGTATGGAGGAGCTGATTTCGCGGTTCGAGGAGCCAAAGCCGGACGCACGCTGGCACCGCCCGCTTTTTGTCACAACCGCGTCTGCCATGGACGGCGGCGTGGAAGTGAGCCCGACGCCGGTCGAGGCTCTCTGGGACGCTCTGACGACTGGCGCTGTGCAGCCACCCAAGGGCGTGACACAGCCGAGGCAGCACACGGCAAACAACAGCCTCGAGCTCCTGGACACGGTCACCCAGGCCGTCGTGGTGGCGCTGCAGCAGCAGCGGGAATCGGCCCTCGCTGGCGAGCGGCTCGTCCTGCGCCTGGCGCCGCCGCTTTCGCCGCCGCCCGTCGAGGTCGCGCTGAGCGCCGGGCGTGCATTCCCCGCTCCCGGCCGCCTGCAGACGCTGCGGCGGCAGTTTGTGCGGCTGTACGCAAGCAAGGCCGAGTCCGCGGCGGACCTCGCCCGGGTCTGCGGCGGCTCCGCACAGGAGTGGGGTGTAGAGCACCGCGTGGCGCGCATGTTTGCCGCGTGGCTCAGTGAGACACTAGGGTAAAATGCATCGGTACAAACTACGTGGATGCGGGGTGGTGGGAAAAAAGTACAGAGGGGAAACAGAGTCGTGATGGCATCCAGAAGCTGGTGCACTCACTGCTTCTGCGAGTTCGCAGCCGCGGCAGCGGCCGCCACCGCGCTGAGCGACGCGAGGTTGTCAGGGTTGCCCGAGCCGTCGCCGGAATTGCTCTCCCGAGCGTCCTTGTTCTGCGCGTTGCTGTCTTCGGTGCGCTGACCGCGACCCTCGCCCTGCTCGCCAGAGGCGCCACCGCCGCCGCCCTCGGGCACACGGCCCTCGTCAAGCGACGGGTCGATCATGCCCTCGGGGCCGCGCTGCGGCCCGGGCAGATCGCCACGTCCCCGCAGGGACTGGTCGCCGCCCTGCTGCTGCTGCTGGGCGCCCTGCTCGCCGCTGCCGCTGCCGCCGCCCATGTGCTCACCGAGCTGCGAGGGGAAGTGCGGCGGCACCTGGAAGCCGTGCCCCTGGTTGTTTGAGACGGCCTCGAGGAGCCAGTAGGGCGCACCGCCCGCGACGGCAACGGCGGCGGCCGTCGCGGGGTCCTGGTTCGAGTCGGTGCCCTCCGGCAGGCCATGCGCACCGCCGGCGCCCTGCCCACCTTCGCCGCCCTCGCCCTGCTCACCGCCACCGTGGTGCGGGCCGCGCACAGCGCCGCCCTGCGCCCCCGGCTGGAACGACTGCGGCAGGAGCGACGGTGCATGCTGTGCACGCTCGAGCGGGAGCGGCGGCGCGCTCGGTACCGCCTGGTGGCCACCGAGCGCACGCAGCGCCACACGAAGCGTGTCGTTGTCCCGCTTGAGGATCTCGATCGTATCGAGCGCGTCGTTGAACCGACGGCGGTGCTCTTCGGCGGCGAGCAGCGCGCTCTCGAGCGATGCAGCTTTGCTCTCAAGGTCCGCAATGTACTTGTTTTTCCGCTCCCGGAACACGCGCTGCGCGTTGCGGTTCTGCTCCGCACGGCGGCTCGTGCTGAGCGTGCGGGTCATGCCCGTCTTACCCCGGGCGCCCACCAGGCCGGTCGCCTCGCTGGTGAGATGCTTGGCGTCGGAGCCCTGGTGTGCCGGGCCCATGCCGCCGCGCGACGCGTCCTCCGGCACGCCCACGCCACCCTCCGGGTAGCCGTGGAAGGGCGCCTCGCCGTGGGCGAACTGCATCGCGTTGCCAAACGACGCGTTTTGGTCTTGCGGCGCACCGTGCGCATCGTGCGGGCCGCTGTACGCGGGTGGCGCGGTGGACGCCCAGGACAGCGCCGGGTCCTCGACGCCACCGTGCTGCTCGCCCTCGACGCGCATCTGCTTCGGCGCACGCCCGCTCTCCTGCATCTCGCCACGCCCACGGCCCTTGCCATGCGCGCCGGCGCCGCCGCGCAGGCCGTCACCGCCGCGTTCCGTGTCCCCGAGCTCGCCCTCGTGCCGCGACGCGGCCTGGGCCAATTGCATCACCGCACCGAGCGCCTCGTCGGCCAGTGCGGGCGGGGGGGCTGGAGTACTCTGGTCCATGCTGTCTCGACGCGCCGGTCAGCACCACAACAAACACGCTCACGACTCCACAACACACCTTGGTGGCGCACGGAATTTGCTAAGGATGACAAAAGGGGGGCGGATCGCAACGTTGTGAGCAGCGGTGGCGTTCGGCAGTGCGGGCCCGCGTCCCGGCCGAGGTCACGTGCACAACGCCGCGAGTGGCGCTAGCCCCACGCATCCGGGGCTGGGTGGCGTCGACGGTGCGCAACTGATTCGGTCGCTCTGCAGCTCTGCTGAGGCGTCCGGCGCCATGATGCGCGTTGTTCAACCGAGTGGCCTGGCGGGGCCGGGCGCTGCAGCGTCCATGATGGCCCCCACGGAGCCGCCGTCGTCCTCGTCGGAGCTCACGCCGGAGCTGCTCGTGCTGTTGCTCCCGCTGCTCCTCCTGGCGTTCGCCGTGCTCTTTGTGGTGGTCTCGATGATCTTTTTCGTGGTGGTCCTGCGGCAGGGCGGCGCAATCTCGCTGGGCCAGGACTCGCGTCCTGTCGATATCTCGCACGAAGAGATGCTCGAGAACAACGGCGCCTTTGACGGCGTGCTCCAGCGCTGGCTCGACCAGGCGGACCCCGAGACCCGTGCTGGCTACGAGCGCACTGCCGCATGGTGCGCGCAGAACCCGCCGGCATCTCCGCGTGACACGGACATCACCATGGCACAGTTCCTGGGGATCCAGGAGAAGGGGGTGAGTGCCTGGTGCTTTGACCCCGCATACGAAGCGAATCCGAGCGTGATGGTCTCGGCCCGCACCGAGATGCTCTTCTTGCCCGATGGCCCTGACATGGCACCGAGTGAAGGCGGCAGCTGCAGTGTGCAGAGCAACCTGCCGCTCCCGAAGGTGAATGATGTGTACTACTGGGAGGCCAAGATCTTTTCCAAGCCGGAGAACACTGAGGTGGCCATCGGACTGGCCACCAAGCCATACCCGTCGTTCCGTGCACCAGGCCTTTGCAAACACTCTGTGGGCTACTTCTCGCAGGACGGGTTCAAGTGCCACAACTACCCGTTCGCAGCGCAGTCCTACGGTCCTCCGTTCCTCCAGGGCGATGTGATCGGCGTCGGCTTCCGCCCGCGGACCGGCACCGTGTTCTTTACCCGCAACGGACGCCGTCTCGACGATGCATTTACGGGCCTGCAAAACCGCAACCTCTTCCCGACCGTTGCGGCGAACGGTTCTGCCGAGATCCACGTCAACTTTGGCCAAGCCGGGTTCGTGCTGATCGAGGCCAATGTGCGTTGCTGGGGCCTGGCGCCCATGGTCGGCACGCTCGCGCCGCCACCAGCGTACGGGCAGGACAAAGGCAGCATCCTTATCGAGGCCGGCTACGAGCCGCGCACCGGCACCGACACGCCGCCGCCGCCGCCGAGCGGCCCTAGTCACCGTGCAGCGTCTTCCCGTGATACGCCTCCCTACACGGCCCTCACGATCGAGCCGCCGTCGCGCTCCGGATCACCGCCGCCGCCACCGCCGCCAAGCGGCATCCGCATGGACACGCTCCACTCCACGCCCGGCTCGGCCAGCCGGCGGGTCCGGGGCGCACACCGCCCGGCGTCTGCCAGCCCGCCGCCGTACCCCGCCGAGGAGCGTCCGGCTGAGCCGCAGCACACTGGGGACGGCCCAGGCGAGGTCTCGGCGGACTTGGGCGACAACTCGCAGAACATGGAGCGCCACGAGGCGCAGAACGACGGCGAACTGCGCGACGTCCGTGTGCAGCCCTAATTGCACGAATCTGGGCCACCGCAGACTCGGCGCTAGGACGGCGCTGCGCGCTAAAATCCTTTTGGGCAAGTTGCAAGACTACAACGTACATACGACCCTGTAGACTCTCGGTGCCTTTGTATAGTTGTAAATGGTTTCCCACCGCACCTGGTGCTTGGCGCATGGATTCGGCCTGTTTTCGGAGCTGCCGGGTGGAACCTCCACATTTCGAAAACAACACACACCACATTATCCCACGGCCTTCGGCCTCTGTTCGCATGTCGGAGCGGCCCATCCCGTTTCCGCCGCGCGGCGAGACGCGCCCGTGGGATGCGTACACGCTGGTCAAGCGGCTAGGCACCGGCAGCTTTGGACATGTCTACCAGGCGGTGCACAAGCCGACGTCCGAGCCGGTCGCCGTCAAGCTCATATCCCTCGAGCCTCCGCCTCCGCCGCCTGGAAGCACGCACGCCGGCTCACAGATGCAGGAGATCTCTGAGATCCAGCGCGAAGTCGCGAGCCTGGCACAGTGCCGGTCTTGTCCGCAGGTGACGCGGTACTATGGCAGTTTTGTGTGTAAATACACGCTCTGGGTGGTGATGGAGCTGCTCGACGGCGGCTCCTGTCTGTCGCTGCTTCAGCGCGGCGGCCCACTGGAAGAGCGGGTGATTGCTTCCGTGTGCCACGAGCTCGTATCTGGGCTCGACTACCTGCACGCGCAAGGCATCATCCACCGGGATATCAAGGCGGCCAATGTGCTCCTCTCTCGGGATGGCCAGGTCAAGCTGGCGGACTTTGGCGTGGCGGCACAGCTAGCACACCGCGGCTCTCGGCGCAACACGCTGGTTGGCACACCCTACTGGATGGCACCCGAGGTGATCCGCCAGTCCGAGTACAATGCCAGTGCAGACATCTGGTCCCTGGGCATCACGGCACTGGAGCTGGCCACTGGCCACCCTCCGCTGTCGGAGCACCATCCAGTCCGGGCGCTCTTCCTTATTCCGAAAGGCAATCCGCCGCGCCTGGACCGGCAAGGCGGCCGCTTCTCTGCCGAATTTGCCAACTTTGTCGACCGCTGCCTCGCCAAGGAGCCACGCGACCGAGCCACGGCCCGCCAGCTGCGCTCGCATCCGTTCGTACACCATGCCCCCGGGCTCAGTGCAGTGCGGCAGACGCTGGATGAGCGGGGTCGGGCACCCGAGTCGAACAACGCTGGGCTGCCGCCCAGCCTGGAGCCGTCTGTGCTCGACACGAGTGGCTTCAGCGACTGGCTGTTTGACGACTCACAGGACAGCTCTTCAAGCGCCGACCGCTCTGCCATTGCCGCGGAGCGTGCGGCTGCCATTGACCGGCTCGATGGTAAGCACCGCCGGCCCGAGCCGGACTCGGCCGGTGCCGAGCGCCACTTCTCGCCTGCAAAGCGTGTGGTGATCGACGCTGCGGAAAGCGAGGCGCCGTCGCTGCCTGTACCGACCGAGCCCGCCCTTGCAGAGACGCCGCGCACACCGCGAGCTCGTCCACACTCGCTTGAGCCGCCGTCATCTGCACGGAGCAGTCGCACCCCCTCGGCCTGGGCCACGCCACGGTCACGGCCACCCAGCAGGCTGCAGCCGCGGGTTCAGGCGGCGCTGGAACAGCTCGCGTACAGCGCCGGGCATCAGGCGCATGAAGGTGACTCGGCCTCATCACTCGTGTACCAGCTGCGGAGCAACCTGAGCCAGCTGGGACGCCACAATCCCGAGCTCCTTGACCAGTTTGTCGAGCTGCTCGGCGGTAGCCCACAGGGCGGGCTGCCCAGCTTTCCAGATTCGCCACCACCAGCTGCAGCCTCACGCCTCTCTTTACTGTTGTACGAGCGCTGGCTCGAGGGACTGCGTGGTCGGTGGAACTCGCTTCATGCTCAGCGCTAGGCCGAGCACGCCACAGTCCTACTTTGTAAATTAGCTACACTAGCACTCTGTTGACGCCACGGCCTGCCCTCCAAGCAGTTCAAGGAGGCGGTCGCCGCATCTTGTGAAACAGGACCACGGTCACTGCGTAGACGATAATGCTGGAACCGTGAGGCACACATGTCGTCATGTCTATTCACAAAGCCGCCCCATGAGGGCGACCGGGTCTACAACATCCCAGAACTCATCCTTGTGCCGGTGGTTCGGGTTTGCATGAGTGTGGTGGTGCGCCACATGGTAGTGCTGCGCAAGCGCCTTGGAAATGGGCGTCTCGGCAATGACGCTCTTGCCCGCTTCAGTCTGCTCGCTCGCAAGCACCTCGGCCAAGGCCCTCCGATCAAGCAGACGCAGCGGTGCAAGCTGGTCCAGCAGCACCTGGTTCCGCACCGAGTCGCGGTGCTGTTGCTGCCGCTTGAGCAGCTGGCGCTTGGGGTGCTCTTCTGGGGACCCGGCCTTCTCCTCGTCGGCCGGAAGAGCGGCCGTGTCGGGTGCCGCACCGATGGCAGTGGCCAGCTTGGTCGTGGCGCATTGCCGGGCGATGGACGCAATGGCGTCCTCCACCTCCCAGTTGTTGCCGGCACCGTCGATGCTGGTTCGCGGGCCAGTAAGTGCCTCGTCCGGTACCAGGAGCCGCTCCATGGTGCTCTGCCCGAGCGGCTCCACCACAGAGTGCGGCGCCAAGTCGAACACAAGCGACATGTCTGGCACCGACATGCGCAGTAATGCCTGCTCGCCAGCCTCGGCTCCACTGGCCGGCAGCGCAGACTTTTTCCGCTGTGATCGTACCTTGGCCAGCGTGGCGCTGATGATGTTGCGCAGGTGGTCCTGGAGAGCCGATAGTACGACGGCAGCCGCCTGGATGTGCACGCCGCCCGGCAGGCCAGCCTCGACCGCGGTGAGGGTCATGCGGTCTTGGATGCCGTATACGTCCGGGAGCGAGTGATCCTCGACACACAGAGGCGCCAGCACCCCGCGGGCAAATGCCTCCTGGGCCGCACTGGACAGCCGCGGGCGCAGGTTTTCTGCCTGCGACGCGGCCTGCAGGGCCATGGACTGCCATGACACGGCGCCAATCGCCGACTTGGCCTCGCGCGTGCGGCGCTTTTCTTCGATAGACTTGCGCTTTTCGTCCTCCTTGCGCTTCTTCTCGAGCAGCTCGGCGCCGGCGCCGGCCCAGCCGGCCGAGCCCGTCGCCACGGCAGAAGTGCCGCTGCGGGGCAGCAGCTGCAGGCGCTTGCGCTCCCGCTGGGAGAGCCCAGCAAAGAGATGGCGCAGGCGCTTGCGCCCGGCGCGCGCGGAGCCATCGACGGGTGGGTCCTCCCACTCATCGGACTCGTCCGGGTCGTAGAACGTCGACTGTGGGGCACGGATCGGGCTGGTCGGCGCATGGGCGCCGTGCCGCCCACGCATGCGGTGCTCGCCACCCGTCGCAGCCGTGCTCACCTCTGCAAGGATGCTGAGCACAAACGCGTTGTGCAGCGCGGTGAGTTCGGGCGTGATCCAACGCGAGACGGCGGCCTCAAATTCACGTCGGTCCAGCTGCGCGCGGCAGAAGGCGACAAGCGTCGCCCAGTAGTCGGACGCACCGTCGCCCAGCGCGGCCAACAGCTTCGCCTTGATCGCGCGCGCAGCCGGGACTTCTGCCCCGCTGTTGGGACCGCTGCTCGCGCTCCCCGAGCGCGCCGAGCGGGCCATGGCGCTGAAGAAGCGAAGCCGTGCGATCGGCGATCGCCCTAGCGCTCCACACACAAATTGCAAACGTGCCCACTCCACACAATCACGATCCATTCGTATATACCTGAGCACTAAGAGCCGCCACGGGACAGGAGGTACTCGAGAGCACGCTCCGTGCGGTAGTGGCACCGCTCAAGAGCGCGCACCACCTGCGAGCGGGAGAAGCCCATCTGGCACAGCTGGCGCACCTGCCCCACGTCCTCCGGCAGTGGTGGAGTCGGCCCCGACTTGGGCGCCTGCGCCGGCGCCCCGGCTGGACCGCCGGACGGCGGCACGCCCGCTGGACCGCCGGACGGTGGCACACCCGCTGGCCCGCCGGACGGTGGCACACCCGCTGGCCCGCCAGACGGCGGCACACCCGCTGGCGGGTGCTCCGGCCCTGGCGGGGCTGCAGACGGCGTGCCCGCCGGCGGTGCCGAGGTCTTTCCCGCGGAGCCTCCGGGCGCGCCCATGTAGGGCAGCGACGTGGAGATGGGCGCCGCCACACCCTGCCGGCCGGTGGGCGAGCTGAGCCCCTCGAGTGTCGAGCCCGAAAGAGGCACGGCGCCGCCGGACGTGCTTGGCGAGATGGGCGCTGCCGCGCCGCGCGTGCCTTCGGTCGCGCCGCCGATCGGGGCCGACCAGGCCGGCGCGGGCGGCTCGCGCGGCGGAACGCCGCCAGCCGCCGGAGTCGCGCTACCCGAGCCGCCCGTGTACGTGTTTCCAGACGGGGCAAGCGACTGCCCAAACGCGTCGTCAAACCCCGACTCCCTGGCACCAGTGCCGTCGGCTGCATTGCCGCCGTGCTGCACGACATTAGCAAAGCCGAGGTTCTGGAACGCCGAGTCAAAGTCGTCCAGCGACGGCGGCGCCTCCGTCTTGGCGTTGGCACCCGTTGGAGGGTCGGCACCCGTCGGGGGGTTGGCACCCGAGGGCACCGCGGCTGCTGCGGGTGCCGCTGCCGCCGCCGCCGGTGCCGTGGGCGCCGTCGCGGCCGCAGCAGGAGCAGCCTCCCGGTCAAAATCCCCCGGCAGACTGCCGGGCATCTCCTCCTGGGCGCCAGGGAACTGGCCAGGCACCGAGGTGCCCTCCTCGGCGGGCTTGTCCCCCGACAGGCTCGGGCGCGACTCCTCGGCGTCCACAAAGTTGTGGTTGTCCACCGTCACGTCCCGCACCGAGTCCGAGTCCGAGACCGGCAGATCGCCGCGGCCCTCGGCGGCCGGCGGGCGCAGCGCCGAGGGCTCCTCCGGCCCCTCGGTGCCCTGCGAGGAGACGCTTTCTGCCGGCGCACGCGCCGGCGCCTCCTCGCCCGCAGCAAGCGCCGCGCCGCCGCCGAGCGCAGCGGCGCCGCCCGCCGCGGCGCCCGCGGCGCCCGCCGCCATGCCCGACGGCGGCGTCGGCACCGGCGGCGTCGAGGCGAACCGGTCAAACGGATTGAACCGGCGCGCCGAGCCAGCGGTCGGTGTGCTGGCGCCCGACGAGGCAGAGCGCGCCTCGTTCAGACCCGAGCGCACCTGGTCCTGCTCCTGCTGCGCCGTGGCGAGCTGCTTCTGCGCAATCGACTGCAGCCCGGACTGGTGGCGCGCCTCGCGGCCGAGCCGCTCGAGCGTTTCGCGCAGCTGGCTCGTCTCGCTCTGCACCTCGGCGAGGCGCCGCTTCGACTCGCGCACGGACTCGCGGTCCTGCAGCAGCTGCTGCTCCAGCTCGTCCTTCTGCGACTTGAGCGAGCTCAGGTCGCTCTCGGCATGGATCACCTCCTGGCGCAGCGACTGCAGCTCGCTGTTCTGCGCACGCACCCGCTCCTCCAGCTCACGCACGGAGCCGGACTGCGTCTCGTGCTCCGAGCGCGCACGGGCGAGCTGCGCCTTGAGCTCTGAGAGCGCCGAGGTGTTCCGCGCAGACGCCGCCTCGGCATCCGTGCGCCGCGTCTTGAGGTCGTCCAGCGCCTTGTTCGTGTTGCCGAGCGAGAGCTGTGCGTTGCCGTACTCGGCGCCGCTGTCGCCGGGCAGGTCGCGGCTCTCGCCGCCCGAAGCGGCGCCGGCGCCCGCTGCGCCGGCAGCGCCAGCGGCGGCCGCACCCGCCGCAGGTGCGAAGAACTCGTCCTCAAACACGTTCCCGCTGCTGCTGGGCGGCGGGCCGGTCGCCGAGCGGCTCGGGGCGCCCGGCGTGCGGGCGCCGCGGGCGCCGCCAGCGCCCGGTGCGCCCGGTGCGCCGGTAAACGCGCCGGCCGCGACGGACGGCGACATGGCCGGGGCGTCGTCGTCGATGAGCGAGAACAGCTCCCGCTGCGTCTCGCTCTGGTGCACGTTGGGCCCCTCGGGCAGGTCGGTCGCACGAAGGCTCGGCGGCACGAGGTTCGCAGGCAGCTTGTCCGGCAGCGGCTGCCCAGAGATCCGGTTGTTGATCAGGCGCATGGCCACCGCGAACTCGTCACGCGAAAGAGAGCCATCCTGCGTGATGTCCGAAAGGTCCCAGACATGCGCCAGGGTGGCCTCGTCCAGCCCGCTCTGCAGGAAGAAGGGCACCACATTCTGGCCCTCGATTTTGCCGGTGCGCTCCGTGTCGAGCGAGTCGAAGAACCCGTCGAACTTGGCCTTGTCCGCCGGCGAGACACCCCACGGCTCGCCGCCCGCACTGCTCGTACCCGTGGCGGTGGGCGCCATTACCGGTGTGCCGGCGACCGAGGCGGCCGAGGCGCCCGTCGGAGCGGGCGACATGAGGCTGCTCGACCGGACGGGCGCCGGCGGCGCCGGGCCGCGCGCCGCGGCAGCACCAGTCGCCTGCGGCTGGAGCGGCGGCGCTGCGCCGGCACCCATCCCAGGCGCACCACCGAGGCCGGCGCCGCCCGCGGCCTGCTCGTACAGGCCGGGGGGAAGCGTCGCGGGCACCGAGGGAATCGTGCCGTTCATCGAGCCCTGGATGTAGTGCATGCCGATGATAAAGTCTGGCAGATCCATCGAGCCACGCTGCTTGGTGTCCGCCAGGTTCCAGATGGCGCCCAGCGTATCGTACGGCAGCTTGGACTTGACAAAGATGTCCTTCACCTGGTCGCCGGAGAGCAGGCCGTTTTTCGGGCCCGCCATGGCAAAGATGCGCGAGAAGCGCGCCTTGTCCTCGGGAGAGACGCTGTCGCCGGCTCCGGCGGGCGTCTCCGGCGCCGGGGCCGGCAGCGTCACGCCCTCGTAGCTCGGCGGCGCCCCAGGGATCTGCACCGAGGCCTCGTTCACACTCTCGCCACGCTGCGCGCGCGCAATCAGCCGCAGCGCCACGCCAAACGTGTTGGGCGTGAGGAAGCCATTGTTATCGCTGTCGGCAATCGACCAAATCTGGCCGAGCGTGAGCGTGGGCAGCTTGAACCCCTCAAAGAACTTGACCGCAGCATCGCCGTTCACCACCCCCGTGCGGCCAGGGTCCGCCATAGCAAACAAGTGTGCGAACGCGGTACGCTCCGCATTGTTGAGCACAAGTGGCGAACCGCCGGAGCTCATTCTGGAACCGGTGCGACCACGTCGTGGCACGAGCGGCGCTGCCCGCACACCCAAGAACGGGCTCGGGCTTGCATCACGTGATATCCGTGCGGCGTGTGGACCTTGCGTGCGGGGCTATGGAGCGGTTTTAGGTACCCGTGGAGGGGCCGAGGTGTGGCGGCATGGCTACAAGGCAGCCGAGGAGGTGGCATCGAGCTTCATCACGTCCGTGCCCTTGATTACCTCACTGAGCCGCGGCATGCGGCCGGCGCGCATCAGCGCGATCACCTTGGCCATTACCGGATCCGTGTTCATTGTGGCCACGGCGATGATGCGGTCGTCCTTGGCGTAGTATGCCACGAACTCGGCCTCGTCTGGCTCCCCGGTGACGTGCACCTGGTCAAATCCAGCGCCGTGGCCCACGTAGCGCAGCGTGCTCACCAGCCCGGACCAGAATACGGGCACGTGCGCAAACACACGCGGCCGGCCCGTTGCGATGGTGCGCCCGATCTCCCGGCCATGGTTGCTCGCCACGTTCCAGTGCTCGATGCGCAGCAGGCCATTGTTCGCGGGGTACGCGGCAATGTCCCCGCCGGCGAACACGTTTGATGTGCCGATCACCCGCAGCGCCGAGTCCACCTCGACCGAGCCGTCGGGACGCAGCTTGGGGAACGACGGCGAGTTCCGCAGGAACTGCGTAGCCGGCGCCGCTCCGGTCGCCATGATTACCGCGTCGGCGTGTAGCCAGAGCTCGGGCGAACCACGCGCACGCGGCTGCACCACAACACCCGAGACGCCGTGCCCGGACGCATCGACCTCAATACGCACCACGTCCACGGCGTTGAGCAGCTTGAGCCCACGCTCGTTCACCAGGGCCGTCTGGATACCATACCCGACGGCCCGGCCGAGCGGCCCCTCGAGCGGGACGTGCGTCTGCCCGAGCAGCGTCACGTTTGCGCGGCGCGCGAGCGCCACGCCCATCTCGAGGCCAATGAACCCCGAGCCAATGATCACCAGGTTCGGGTTCGGCCAGCGAGCGAGTGCATCGTTGATTGCACGTGCATCGTCCAGAGTGCGCAGCAGGTACACACCGTGCAGGTCTGCGCCCGGCACGGGCAGCCTCCGTGGCACCGAGCCCGGGGCCAGCACGAGCGTATCGTAGGTGACCGTGTTGCCGCCCTGGATTGCCACTCGGTTCACCGTGAGATCCACCGAGTACACCCGCGACGAGACGCGCAGCTCTACACCGAGCCGCTCCCGCAGGTAGCTCTCGTCGCGCAGCAGCAGGCGCGAGAGCGAGGGCACGTCGCCCTTGCTGAGCTTGGTCCGGTCGATCGGCGCATAGGGCTCGGCCGTCAGCATGGTGATCCGGCCGGCGTAGCCGCGGCGCCGCATCTCCTGCACACCGTGCAGCGCCACAGCACCGCCACCGACAAACACAGTGTGGTGACCCCGCGTAGCGTGCGACGGCATCTCCTTCGGCAGCGAGTCGACCGGCCCCTCGAGCTTCTCCGGGTCCACCATCAGATACACGTTGCCGTCCTCAACGACCACCTCGATCGACTTGAGCGGGTCCAGTGCGGGCGCGTCCTCAATGTCGCCCGTCGTCACACGGAAGCAAGCGCCGTGGAACGGACAGTAGAGGCGACCATCGCCCGTGAGCACACCACGCGCCAGCGGCAGGCCGTAGTGTGAGCACGATGCCGTAGTTGCATAGAATTTGCCCCTGACGTTGCTGAGCAGCGCATTTACCTGGCTCTCGTCCGTGCCGGCGAGCGGTACCTCCCGCATAGAGCCCGGCGGCACGTCGTCTACGGCCGCCGCAAACACCCGCGTCCGCTTCTCGCTCATGGGTATGGGACCAGCTGTTGAGCAAGACCAGGTGGTCTGAGTTCACTTTATGTATACGGCACTTATGATTGGCCCCACATCCGATCCGGCAACTTTGGCGGCCGGGCCCTGCGGGGGTGGAGGCACGTGGCAACCGCGTCCAGGCGAGTGCCAGGTCCTCCAGGGCAAAACGCATCATGTAAGCATGCAAGCGAGAACATGGACAGTCTACATAGACCCATACGGCGAGTGCGCCGCTATGCGCCTCCGTCTACGAGGTGTCCATCGCCTCCGCCGGCGCAGGCGGGTCCAGCGGGAACTCCTCCTCCCGCACAACCATATCGCGGATCTGCTCCTTCGTCCAGGCCGTCGTGCCGCGCGGCAGCTTGTAGCTGCGTTCCTTGCTAGCACGCTCGTTAGGCTTCACGTGGTTCCGGAGCATTTGCGTGCTCTTGTCCCGGATAATACACACGTCCACGTTGGAGCCCGAGCCCAAGTCGTTAAAAATGCCGGCCGAGATGGCTGCCACCACCAGGTCCACAGCCGCCTGCTCCTCCATGTTGGCGCTCCAGCCACTCTCAAACACGGACATGGCGGCCAGCGACCCGGAACCCATGGTCACATACGGCAGCTTGTCCGTGGACCCGTGCGGCGCCACAGTGAACAGCTGGGGCCCAGTGCTGTCGTACCCACCGAGCACCAGTGCGGCACCAATGTAGCCCTGGTACTGGAACAAGCGCTGCTTGAGCATGGTCATGGCCGTCAGCACACGTGGCCGCTTGCCCGTGTTCAGCTGATGCAGTTGCATGTTGCTCGAGATGAGCGCCGTGACAAACTCGGTGTCGGCTGCGGTACCCGCACCACAGCACCGGATGTTGTCAGAGATATAGTGGATCTTTTCACAGTTCTTGTCCGCAACAATGGGACCCTCGGTCGCACGGGTGTCCGCGCCGAGCACCACACCGTCCTTGTAGACAAGGCCGACGATCGTCGTACCCGTGCTCGTGGCACGCGGCAGAGCATGACCCTGCGTGCCGAGGTATCCGTTGCGCGCGTGCGCCGAGAAGTCAAACCCACTGCCGCGACCCATACCGGCCTCGCCGACCGCCATCGTCGTTGGCAGTTTCGCTGCCGCCGACGACGCGCGGCCATCGATCGGCGCTCGTGTGTCACGTGACATACCGCGCGTGCCACCTGAGAGGTGTTGCTTGCTAGCACTACTTGCCCATTGCGCTGTATGGTGACGTGCTTGTGTCAGCTCCGATGAGCGCGGAAGTCGAGCTGTTCACGACGTCCATCTTGGGGAATCCCAAGATCCGCGCACGCCACGAGCGCTTCGTCAGCGTTCTCGGCGTGCAAAAAGTGCGTGCGGTCCGCCAAAAGAAAGTTACTGACCTCAGATACCCTATGTCTATCACGATCTCGCCTCGGACGAGGATGCCAAGAGGCGCTGGCGCCGCAAGGTGCGTACCAGGAGGTGCATGCTGCGCTAACTCCGAAAGGCTCTGGACCCTCAGATCCCCGGCATCCTCGTTCACAACGAATGGCGTGGGACGTTTGAGGAATTTGAAGACGCCGTCGAGCATGGTGAGCTGGACCAGTTCCTGAGGCTGGACCCCAGTGTAAAGACAGCACCGAGCGTCGAGGACCCCACCCCGCTGCCGCAAACGACTGTGCGGGGTCCGCCGCCAGGCCCGGCGCTTATGCCGCGTATGGCCGCGCCAGGCACGGGCGCCCGGGATGAGCCAGACGCAGATAGGATGCTGGCCGAACTGCTTCCCCAGGGTACCGAGGTGTCCGATGCCGATGTGGACGCACTTCTCCAAGAGCTCGAGAAGCCTTTGAAGCGTACTCCTCGGCGCACGTACCAGCCGTCCTCGTCGCGCTCGGCCGCACCGCCACCCATGCCGCTTCCACGAATGCCCAACGCTCGTGACGCCCAGGGCGGATCCTCGGAGCGGTACAACCCGCAGGAGCGCAACTTAGTCGCCGAGGCGGCTCGTGCCATTGGTGTGGAGCCCAAGCCGCGCGCCCCAGTGCCGCGGATGGCGCTCAACCGGCGTCCGTTGCACCAGGTCCTAGAAGAGCGGCGGCAACGCCAGGCGCGGACAGAGATGGACCGGGCGAACAATGAGCTATTCGCAACGATGGGCGTGGAAAACCTGAAACTAAGTGACGCCGAGGCGGATGCTTTGCTAAACGAGGGCATCATCCCCGACACGGCGGGGAGAAACGCGCCTTCCGCACCGGCCACCAGTCGTGCGGCCGAGCCCACTGAAAAGTCAGAGCCGGAGGGCCATGATACCAAACCTAATGAGCATGAACAGGCGGAGACCGTGCCCGCCCGAGCGGATGGTGCTAAGGATGCGACAACTAACGAGGTTAAACAAGAGCTTGAAGAGGCAAAGGAGACACTGATGGAGGCCAAAGAGGCTCAGCCAGAGGATGCAGAGGCTAAATCGGCCATGCAGTCTGGAGGTGCCCGTGATGAGCTGGCGACAGAAGACGTTCCGGCCAATGACAATGAGGCTACGCCGGCCGCAGATGCAGCAGCCGCCACAAAAGACGAGGCAGCTGAACCTCTAAAAGATGATACCTCTGTGGTGAAGGAAACCAATGAACCGCAGCGCCCTGATGAAGGCTCACTGACGGAAGAGCGCCTCGATGAGCCAAAGGTCCAAGAGTCCACGGGGGCGGAGCCGAGCGAGCCTTTCGTGAACCGGTCCACCCAGGCCGTACCAGCGGAGGACTCGCATCTGACAAAGGCCACTGAAGGCGGCCAAGAAACTGCAGAGCAAGCCAATGAGCCAACTGGCGCAGAGGAGACGCGGCCCAGTGCTGTGGAAGAGGAGCTCCTCCCCGAGGAAGTCAACGAGCCTGCATCAGAGAGCGCCGAGGCATCTGCGGCAAAGGAAACAGCGACTACCTTTGAAGGTACTGAGACTGGTGTTACGGAAGAATCACTTGTGGATCTCTCCGAGGACACCCACGAGCGGGCAGCGGACGACAAGCGCGAAGACATGACACATGACGCAGCTGCACTTACTCCGCTCCCTGGTCAGCCCTCTGAAGGAAACCCAAGCGAGGCCGCCACTCTTGCTGCAGCATCAGACAAAGATGCTGAAAAGATCGGCTCTCAGCGCAATACCCAGGACAACAGTAAAGAGCGTCAAGAAGTGGATACGGGCGATCTGGGTGAAGGGCCTGCGCCGAAGCCCAAGGAACTTGACAGGGCAGCTGAAGATCCAAGCGTGGCTGCTACTAGTCTGCCTGAATCGGCAGACACGAACTCTGCGGAAATGCGCATTGAAGAGTCCAGATCGGACGCTCAGGGGCTGCTGGCGTCTCGGCAGGAGCACGAGGTGCCAGATATACAAGATCGGTCCATTCCCGAAGAGTACATGACCGGTCCCGAGACTGTCCCTTCCACGGATATGGAGACCACTAAAAGGCTTGACGAACTTAAAGCTCCTGAGCAGCCCTCGGCAACCGAGGCAGGGACAGGAGCAACCCGGGTTCCCTCAGGATCAGAACCGCCTGCGGCCAGCAATCTCTTCTCTGATGACGACTCACAAGACAATCTCTGGGAGCACATTGCCGATGAACAGGAGCAGGCCACTAGAGAGGCCGAAGCATCATTCGCAAGTCACGGAGGAGAGCAGAGTACCGAACAGTCTCTGCTGGACATCGAGCCTGAGGCGCACAACGCTGAGTCTATGCCTCATGTCGATGAGAGCCAGGAGCAAGTCACTGAGCAGCTCAGGGGAGTGTCTCTGAGTGCCTCGAGCTTTGAGCAGAGTAAGGACAAAGGGCCTTCCGCTCTTAAGGACGAGCGCTCCGAGCTTGCGCCTATGGACGAGTCGTTTCAAGACCCGTCAAAGACCGAAGGCTCTGTGAGCGCCTCTGAATATTCTCAGGAGCCTTCCACCGACAAGTCCTTTGACCATCCGGGGACCGACAAGGGACTTTTTGGTGACGATTCGCATGATAATTTGAACTGGGAGCGCTCCATCGCCTTGGAAAAAGACAAGGGCGCGGAAGAGTCTGACAAACCGGCTTTGGGCCTGTTTGGCGCAGACCCGGGTTTGGGTTCTGGTTCTGACGAGCTTTGGACGGAGGATCGTGCGCTTGACGACGATATCTCGAAACACGTTTGGTCCAAGGAAGATCCGTACAAGAACATGGTTGATGTGGCCCTTGGCGTGCAAGATTTGAGTATCGGAGACACCTCGAAAGGACTCGGAGGGCTGCCACGGGATACAGAGCTGGATGCCGGAGGAGCTAGGCGAGCTTCTGAGCAGGCTGCGTCCGCAGATTTTTTGAAGAACATGCAAGAGTCGGAGTCGGAGCGCCCGGCACAGTCCAAGGACACCTCCATGGCTGATCCCCCTTTCCAGCCAGTGGATGAGCAGGCGTCGGCGGATACTTCCTGGCATACCCAGCGCGAGGAGCCGTCGGTATTTTCGATCCCTTCGGCTGCCGAGGGCGATGAAGAGCCGCGTTCTGCTCGCTCCGACATGCAGCTTCCGTCTGTGGCTATGCCTGCCGGATCGGAGCCAGAGAGCAACACTGGAGCAGACCCTTTCTGGGCACCTTCATTCGAGACCAGCTCCAGCCCTGAATTTGAACCTCAGGACAAGAAGCCGGAGCTAGCGAGTGGTGCAAACCTGTCCAACGACTTCAGCTTTGACTTTGACGATGGGGAACCGTCGAGGGAGACGAGGCAGTCCAGTGGTCCTGACCCACTCCTCCTCAGTGCACTTGGCGTGACTGCGGGGAATGATGGCGATGCGAACCCGCCCTTTGAGGTGCCGGCGGCTCCACAAGAGCGGCAAGCTGAAACGGCTTCAACGGGTGTCATGGAAGGAGAGGACCTTGATAACGAAAGCGGGGGTCAACAAGTGTTCGAGCCTGGCATGCCCAAGGGGCCCATGGACTTGCCAGAGGACGAGCAGACCGGCGTGCATGCGAGCGGTCCTCGGGGCGAGGAGCCTGTCGAGCAGACCGACAAGGGTATCTTGGATCCTGCCGAGCAACTTGTCGAGCAGCACACCGAGTCGCCCACTAAACAGCCTGCTGAGCGTATTGCTGAGCCATCCAAGCAAGCTGCCGAACAGTCCGCCGAGCAGTCTGCTGGGCAACTCGATCCACAACTTGTCGAGTCGTACGTGGAAGGTCCGGTCAAGGAGCCCACCGAGCAGCCTGTTGCACATCTCGGTAAAGAGCCTACTGAACAGACTAGTGATAGGTCTGCCAAGCCTTTGCCCGAGCTCCCTGCCGAACGAACTGTCAAGCAGCCTGCTAAGGCCCTGTCCGAACAGCCTGTTGAGCAGCCCATCGAACAGTCTGCAGAGCAACCCGCCGAGCAAACAGCCGAGCAGCCCGAACCTGAGCTCATTGGTCAGCCCAAGCAGGAGGAGGACGAAGGGGCGGTGAAAGATCCTGATCAGCTCTCCTCCGCAGCTGGCAAGCATGACGACCCTGGTACATCTGAGCCTGTTGCTGAGCCACCCAACGATGAGGAAATGGCTGCGGCTAAGCAATTCGATGAACAGCAGCAGCGCAGTAGCGTGCAGCCTCCGGCAACCTCGCCATCGACAGCTCATCGAGCTGCAGAGACAGTCCACTCTACCACGAGTCCGTCGCCTGCGGAGCCTGACTTGCAGGCAAAGCAAGCGCAGGCGTTGCCCGAGAGGACATCACAGCAAACGTCTCTTCCAACGACGCCGCCGGAAACGACGCCACCCGTAACGACGCCGCGGAGCCAGACGCCGTCAGTGGCAGATCAAGAGGCCGCCAAGTCGCCCTCTGACTCGACTTCGCCAAGGCCACCAACGCTGCCACCTCGGTCCGCGAGCAAACCGCGTCAAGACTCTCTGGCACAGTCGCCGCCTGCGCCGTCGCGGCTCTACCCTAACCCACTGCTTTTGGTCGGCAGCAACCGCAGTCGCTCTGGCACGTACAGTCCATCGCAGCAGAGCACGCCGGAGTGGAGCACGCCCAGCCGGCCTGGGCAGTCGCACAGCTCGCCGTTCACCAACATTCCGCCAAGCCGGAGCGTGCCGCGGTGGCTGCTCGAGGAAGATGAAGCCCCTTGGCAGTCGCGCACGCCATCGGACCAAGTGCGTTCCCCGGCGGCAGACCGCTCAAGCGCCGGCACCTTCTCACCGAGCTTCTACCGGTCCACACCCAGTTTTTCCGGTGCTTCGCCGAGGACCGAGCACTCGGGTCCCGGCGCATCTTCGTCGGACGTGTCCAGGTCTACAAACCGGTCGTTCGACGTTTCTCAAACATCCCAGGCATCACGAACCAGTGAGACGCAGCGCAAGAGACTGAGTGACATCATGCGTGAGGCGGATGAGATCCTGCAAGAATGGTCGTAGATTACAATACGGAACAATAACCGATATACCGGTCATGGTGCTCCCTACTTTTCACGCGGCGGCAGGTCGTACAGCCGCTCGCTGCCGAGGAACCCACGGCCGGCACTGCCAGCCGCACGCTCGGGAATAACGTGGTAGAGTGGCCGAGGCGGCTCCTGCTCGCCTTCCTGCGCATCGCGGCCGGCGTTCTTGCGCAGCTCGATGTGGTCCGGTGTCTCGAGACCTTCGGGCACAGACTGGATACCAGACAGGGACTGCATCCCGGACGGCGTCTCGAGCCCCGCAGCCGGCGTCTCGATGCCCCCCTCCACAGTAGGTGCAGGCTCTTCGGCCTCTTCCTCGGCAGGCTCTTCCTCCTCGTCCTGCTCTTCCTCCTCGGACTCGTCCTCTTCCTCAGATTCCTCGTCCTCCTCGTCGGGCACATCAGGCTCAAGTTCGCCCCAGTGCTCCCGCTCAACAGGCTCGCTGTCCATGGCCGACTGGGACTCGTCCTTGCGCTCGCCAAATACATCACCATACAAGGGATTGCCCCTCTCATCGAGCGGCGGGCGGCCCCAGCCACCCGGGTGGAAGCCCCACTGCGCACCTTCGGGAATCGGAGCGTTCAGGCCTGGGATCTTGAGGTGCGGGTAGCTGGGTGGCGGTCCGTAGCGCTGCATGGCAATGAGCCAGGGTGGCGGGGCGAGCGGCGGGATCGAGAGGGCCTCTTTGAGCGCGGGCGAGAGGGCAGTTGGCCGGCGTGCCTTGAATTTGGACTCGACCTCCTTACCCTCGTAGTATGTCTCGCCATAGCCCGTGAGCGGAGGGCGGGTCTGGAACCGGAAGAAGGCATCGTGCAGCTTCTGGTAGTCAATGTCCATGCGACCGAGCTTGGGTTGCACACGCTCGCGGGTCTTGGCCTTGAGCGTCTTGTCCTGGTCAGCCTCGGCGATGGCGTCGCGCATCGTCGCGATGCCCGTCTCGGCAATGTAGGAAGGCAGTTGGTAATGCGGTTTTTCCACGCCGCGGCGGTGGTGCAGGTACTCGCGTTTGTAGCTCCAGTGGACAGGCACGGGCACTGCATTCCGGTAGCTCTTGAGGTGGATGAGCAGCTGCGGATCGGTCGCAGCCACGTCGTACCACTCAACCACCTCTGGCCGGCGCACAAGCTGCTTCAGCTCAGCGACGCTCATCCGCTGCATACGGCGCTGCTTGCGCTTGGACATGCGCGGCTGCGTCTCCTCCTCGTGCTCGCTCTCCGACTCCATATCGTCGTCCGAGTAGAACACGTCGCCCTTCTGCGGCGCCTGCGGTGCTTCGGCCTCCTCCGGCGGGGCATACCGCGCGAGGACGCCAGCAAACTGGCGCGCCATCTCGGAGTCCAGGTCCGGCGCCTGCACCGCGAGCGTAGCGACGTCGTTCGTGTCCACCTCGCCCGCACCCGCACGGTCCGCGGCGTCTGCGCCGTTCACGCGCGCCGGCTCAAGCCTGGGCGCGGGCGGCACAGGCTCCTGCGCTCCCTCTGCGCGCTGCAGCTTGCGCTTAGCGCGGCGCTTGGCATTCCTCGTCGCAGGCGGCGCCACCGCGCCGTCAGGCGCCATCGTTTGTCGGTGCGAGCGTGCTGGTGGCGACAGGCGCAGGCGGCAGCGCGGTGTCGGCCGAGAGCTGCGGCGATCTGGGAATGGCGCCAGGGCTAGCGCGCGGCCGAAAAGCAGATTTTCACCGTTCTTCGGCCGCACCCGACGGGCTTGACGCCGCCTACGATGCCGCCGGTAGTAAAGCCAGAAGCGGTGCTGAAGCGCTCCGAGGAGCTGATCAATGTGGGCCAGGCGCCTGCGGCGCTGCAGGCATTGCATGAGTTCACCTTCTCGCGGCGGTTCAAGCAGGGCCCGACGTCGTCGCTCGAGCCGCTGCTGGAGCGCTTCCTGGAGCTCTGCGTGGAGCAGCGGCGCGGCCGTGCCGCCAAGGAGGCGCTGCTACAGTACAAGAATGCATTCCAGAACACGGACCCGGCGTCGATCGAGCAGGTGATCAAGCACTTCCTGCGGTATGCGGACACCAAGGCGAGCGAGGCCCGCAGCCGCGCTGACGCAGCCGCCGAGGAGCTCGAGGTGGACGACCTCGAGGAGAGCGAGACACCCGAGAGCATCTTGCTGGGCAGTGTGAGCCAGGACCAGGAGCGCGACCGGACGGACCGCACCCTGGTCACCCCGTGGCTCAAGTTCGTTTGGGAGGCGTACCGCACGGCGCTCGACATCCTCAAGAACAACACCCGGCTTGAGACCGCCTACCAGCAGATTGCGGACCAGGCACTGCATTTTTGTCTGACGCACCAGCGCAAGACCGAGTTCCGCCGGCTCTGTGAGGTGCTGCGGCAGCACCTGCAGAGTGTGTCGCGCACTGCGCACCACACCAACGCGATCGACTTCTCCGACACCGACACGCTCCAGCGCCACCTCGACACGCGCTTCACCCAGCTCAAGTGCGCCGTGGAGCTGGAGCTGTGGCAGGAGGCGTTCCGCAGCGTGGAGGATGTGCACCATCTCCTCACGATTGCGAAGCGTGCGCCGCGTGCGGCCATGATGGCCGACTACTACGAAAAGCTCACGCGCATCTTTATCGTGAGCGACAACCACCTGTTCCACGCGGCGGCGTGGAACCGGTACTATGCGCTGGCACGCCTCACAGCGCGCTCCGAGGAGGAGTACTCGCGCATGGCGTCGTTCGTGCTGCTCTCGGCGCTCGCTGTGCCTGTGATCGCCTCGAGCGCGCCGGGCACCGGCAACGTGAAGAAGGGCCGCACCGACTTCCTCCAGGCGGACTCGGAGACCCGCCAGCGCACCGGCCGGCTCAACGCCCTGCTCGGGCTCGGGCGCACCCCGGTGCGTGCCGGCCTGCTGCGCGAGGCGCTCAACCGCAATGTGCTGCGCCGCGTGCGCCCCGAGCTGCGTGAGCTTTACAACATCCTCGAGGTCGAGTTCCACCCGCTCTCGATCTGCGCCAAGATCGAGCCGATCCTGCGGCAGATTGCGCAGGACCCCGAGATGGCGAAATACGTCAAGCCGCTGCACTCGGTGGTGCTGACCCGCCTGTTCCAGCAGCTGAGCCAGGTGTACGACTCGGTGAAGCTCTCGCAGGTGATGGAGCTCGTCTCGGCGTTCAAGCCGCCGTACAGCTACACGGCGGCGGACATTGAGAAGTTCTGTCTCAACGCAGCCAAGCGCGACCACCTGAACCTGCGCATCGACCACATCGCCCAGGCGATCACCTTCCGCGACGACGTGTTTGCCGCGGACACCCACCCGGCGCAGGCCGGCGCCAGCGAGACGGACTCGGTGCGCCTGCAGGCGACGCCAAGCGAGCTGGTACGCACCCAGCTCGCCCGGCTCGCCGAGGGCCTCGACGCCACGCTGCGCGTGGTCGACGGCGCCGCAGGCGAGCAGGCGCTCGACGCGCGGCGCGCGGCGCTCAAGCGCGCGATTGCCGAGGCACCGCGCGAGCACACCGAGGTGGTGCGCCGTAAGGCGATGCTCGAGCGGCGCAAGGAGCTGCTCAAGGAGATGGCGCGCAAGCGCGAGGAGGACGCGGCGCGCCTGCGCGCCGAGCGCCAGCGCCAGCACGCCGAGGCGGAGCAGCGGCGCTTTGCCGAGGAGGCACGCCGGCGCGAGCTGGACCACGTGCGCAAGGAGATGGAGGCCGCCAAGCTCGAGGAGGCGCGCAAGATGGCACAGTCGCTCCGCGAGCGCGGTGGGCTCAAGCTCTCCGAGGAGGAGTTTGTCAACCTCGACACGGACAAGCTGGTGCAGTTGCAGGTGGAGCAGATCGAGCGCGAGAAGCGCGAGCTGAACGAACGCCTGCGCACTGTGCAGCGCCGCATGGACCACCTCGAGCGTGCGTACCGGCGCGAGGAGCAGGGCCTCCTTTCCGCCGACTACGAGCGGCAGAAGAAGGCGGACCAGGAGCACCACCGCGCCGCGCACGAGGCGCGCCTTGTCGCGTCGCGTGAGCAGCACGAGGCGGACATGGCGCAGAAGAAGCGCCTCGCCCGTCTGTTGCCTGACTACGGCGACATCCGCACCATGCTGGTCGCCCGGCGTCGCGAGGAGCACGAGCAGCGGCGGCACCAGGCCGAGCAGCAGATCGAGCGCGAGAAGGAGCAGCGCCGTGCGGACATGATCCGCGCGCGCGAGGAGGCCGAGCGCCGCGCTGCTGCCGAGCAGGAGCGTGCTGCGCAGCTCGAGGAGCAGCGCAAGCAGCAGCAGCAGGAAGAGGCGCGCCGCGCCGAGCTGCGCCGCGCCGACGCGGAGCGCGAGGCGCAGCTCGAGGCCCAGAAGCGCGCCGAGATCGAGGAGCGGCAGGCCTCGCTCCGCGCACAGACCGAAAAGCAGGCCGCGCAGCAGGCCAAGGCACAGCAGCGCCTGGACCGCGAGCGGGAGGACGCGGCCGCCAAGGCCGAGTCCGGCTCCTGGCGCCGCGGCCCCTCGGCTCCGCCGAGCGACCCAATCTTTGGCGGCCCGCGCCGGTACCGTCCGGGTGACCTCGCCCGCGAGCGCGCCGCCGGTGGCGGCGCCGCGCCCAGCCGCCCCGATGCGCCCTCTACCGGCAGCGCGCCGGGCAGCGGCGGTCGCTACACGCCCGGCATGTTCTCCCGGATGCGCGCGAGTGGTGGTGGCGCCCCCGGAGCTGGTGCTGGCGGTGCGCCGCCGTCGCGTGCGCCGCCGTCGCGTGCGCCGCCGAGCCAGGCGCCGCCGAGCAACAAGGACGACGATGGCTTCCAGACCGTCAAGCCACGCACTGGCGTGTACCGGTATGTGTCGCCGTGATGATGTGATGGGAAATACTGACCACTTGCAGTCCGCCGGGTGCGCGCTAAGTCTGTGTGCGTGTCTGACTGTGTGCAAAGAGTAGGGGATTGCCACAGCGTAGGGTTCTACGCCTCCATAGCATACCCTAGTCGCGAGTACCCCTAGCCTACACCTCAGAAATACACCACATATCGCGAGCCAATCAGAAACCACTATTGCGTTCCTCGCTAGATTAGGATGAGACATTGAACCCAACGCCTTGCCCCAGAGCGACCGACACCGGGTGGGGCCCAAGCGGGGCGGGCTGGTCCACTGCCGAAGCGCGATGCCTCCCCTGTCTGCCGATCGGCCAGGTGCAGACCCGGTGGATGCGGATCCTGCGCGGCACCTGGATGTTCGCCTGCCTGATCCACCACCACAGAGCAACCAACACGCCGAAGACAGCGGCAGGCGCCAGGATCCGGCGCCTGGCGAGCTTGCCGTGCAGCTTGCAAGTCTGCACCGCGCCACCGAGGTTGCGCGCTACTATTGGCTCAAGGAGCACCGAGACCACGCGCTTCCTACCGACCAGGAGGCCGGGTCCTCTTCACTGCCGTCCACGCGGACGCCCATTGGCGAGCCGAGCTACGATGCATCGGTGGCCGCCGGCCACCCGGCTGGTGCGCCGGCCGAGGGCAGCTCCGAAGACACGGACCTCGAGCTTGCGGGCTGGGACCGGCTGATCCACGACCTCGACATGCGCATCAAGATGGTGACACTGATCGCTGAACACAGGGGAGAACCTGAGAACCATGCGCAGCTCACCAGCAGCAACCTGCGCCTGCACTTCCCACACCCGTTCTGGGCACGCAGATACCCCGGTCCTGCAGGCGAGTGGTTCCTCCGAGAGCTGGCCAGCCGCTCGTTGCTCTTGGACTGGGCACACGGGCAGTCGCCGCCCTCGCCACGGCCACAGCTTCCTCGGAACGACAGCAGTCTGAGCGACCTGAACCAGCTGCTTGGCATCCCAATTGGCTCCACCTCTGTCGAACCCTCGCCGACGCGCTCGTCCTTCCAGGAGCCTCCACTGGGTCTGGCGGCTGGCGCCGAAGGCATCATTCAGCTTCCGCGCCGCTCTGGACCGCTCCACGATATCGTGCACACGATGCCAGCCGAGACGATCCAGGCGCACATGCCCGCAGTCCTTCCCGTCACGACGTCAATCACTCTGCGTGCGCTGCTCGACGAGGAGCGCTTGGCTCGCCACCGACGCATGCTGCCACCTTCAGCGACGACGCCGAACCCACTGCGCCGCATGTCGACAGACGAGACGACCCTGCCCACGTCGTTGCAGTACTCGCCGTGGCTAGAGGCATCACCCAACTTTATGACGCGTTCGCCCGTCGAGGACATGGCTCCTCTGGGTATGGAAGGGAGCGGCATGTCGGACGACATGCCCATGTTCCCATCCCTGCCGGTGATGGCACATCATGCCGCTAGCAGCGTGCGTGCATCCTCTGGGCGTTCGCGCGGCGCAAGAGACGCGACTCCACACGGACACAATGTAGGGCCCAGCGGCGTTTCCAGCACCCCTGCATCGAGAGCCACAAGCCCCAGCGCGTCTGCCCGTAGTGCAAGACCGCATTTCGGGACACTGCGTGACCGGATCAGGCGGCAGATTTGCCTCTCGTCTCATTGGCACGGGAGCGATGCCGAACGTGCATACGAGCAGTTTATGGAGCAGCAGCTGCGGCCTCCACAGCGGGCGGCACACCACCCGGAAGCATGGCGCTCCCCGCTAGCCGAGTGGATCGACTTCCAGGCCATATCGCGTGGGATCGGCCAGCTGTCGTGCGGGTCGTCAGAGGACACACGTGTGCTCGCCCGGCTCGCGCCGGTGCCCACAATGCGGTCCACGGCGGACGACACGCAGTATCCCCTCCAGTTCGGTATCTGGAGCACCCGCGGCACGGTCTTTGACGTCTCGGGGAGCCAGCTGAACGAGCGGAGCAACCGGGCGGTGCGGCAGCGGGCCAACGTGCTGCGGGACGATCACGCCTGCTGGCGCACGCGCGGAAATGAGGTGCTTACTCTGCAATACCGGGGGATGCGCATTGACGAAGACAAGGGCGAGCCCACGGTGCTGCCGCACTGTGCGAGCGACGCGGACAGTGCGGTGTCCCAGGCCATCCACGCATGGGAGCTCATGCTCCCGGACCCGGCCAAGTGGCTGCCGATTCGGAGCTACTTGGGGCCGACGCAGGGCGTCGACGCGTCGAACGACACGGTCATGCTGCAGCGGCTCGTGCGGCACGAGGTGTTTGTACGCCGGCGTCTCGCCCACACCACATTTACGGAGCAGCAGCGCAGCGAGATCGACGCGTGCAGCGACGCGGTGCACCGGAAAGACGCTCGAGCCGGCGAAGCGCCGTCACAGATGCCCGCTGAGCACGACCTGGCGGTCCGCAAGCTCGTCAGCGATGTGGATGCGCTGATCGAACAGCGCACAGAGACGTACACGGAGCAGCTGCGCTCGCTTGCGGCAGACCCGCGCCTGGACGACGCGCAGATCTTCACGCTCACCCAGCTGTACATCCGCATGCCGCCATGGGCGGATCCCAAGGCACTCCACGGGCTCGTGTTCCTAAGCTACGAGCCCATCCAGCACGAGCACCTGCACTATTATGACGACCTGACCGACCTAGATGTCTACAACTTTGCACAGCGCTGGCACCTGCAGGGGCCCGGGCTCTCGCCGCCTGTGCTGCACTGCTCTTCAAGAGCCGTGCTCTCTTCCGAGCCCGCTGGGCACGCACCAAAGCGTCAGCGTCCACCGCTGCTTCCTGTGGCGTATTTTGCCCTGGGGATCGCCACACGCGATGACCCGAGCCAGTACACTCTGGACTTTTCCCAGACATACCGCCCCGGCAACGCACCGCGTCCATACTTCCGCCGCTCGGGCATCTCGGGTCGCTACCTAGCGATCAAGCTGCTGCGTCCCGCCGAGGGCACGAGCCAAATGTGGCCTGAGGTGCAGTTCATTGGCGCGCGCGGCTTTTCCGGGCCACGTAACAGCGCGCAGGGCGGCTGGTGTGACATGCCCGCATTCCTTCCTCGGACCACTAGGTAGCCTCGTACGCCAACGTGTCTATCAGATGTACACAGCCCACGATCCTCCACATGATGAAATTGGGCAAAAAGTGCCAAGGCTCAAAATTCCCCGCCGACACTCTTCACCTCATATGCGGAGATGGTGACGGAGCGAGGTTCCTGGGCCGCCATCCGATGGCCTGCGGACGCATGGCTCCTCTCTCGTGAGGCACTGCCGATGCTCGCGCTCGCGGTGGTGGGGCTCCTTGCGTCGGGGACCCTGCTTGAGCGACTGGCACAGTGGAACTCGTTCGTCAAGGTGGACAAGTTCATGATCCTCGTGCCCATCCTGTTCAACCTCAAGGGCAACCTGGAGATGAACTTGTCACTGCGCATGTCAACAGCGGCCAATATGGGCGAGGTGGACAGCCGTCGCACGCGCCGTGCACTCGTCACAGGCAACCTGGCGCTGCTGCAAGTGCAGGCGCTCATCGTGGCGGGTGTGGCAGGAATCATCTCCTTTCTGCTCGGGCAGCGCGCCCGCAGCGGTGTGTCCGCGGCACCGACTGCATCGCCGGATGCCACCAGCGCCGTGGCATCTGCCACTGCGCCGGCACCCGCGCTACTCCGCCGTGGGCTTGTTCATTCGCCCAAGCGGCCCGGCGGCGACCCGGCGCTGCGCTTGCGGGACGGCTACTTTGAGTTCGCCCTGGTTATTACCGTGTCTATGCTCTCTGCCTCCTTCTCGTCCGCGATGCAGGGCGCGTTTCTGTGTGCGCTCATCATCTGGACACGGCGGCTCGGAGGCAACCCCGACAACACGGCGGTGCCGATCGCCGGATCGTTCGGCGATCTGATCACCCTCACGCTGCTCGGCATCCTGGCGAACGCGCTCGTGCGCTTCGAGGGCACTTTCTTTTCCACGCTTGTGCTGATCCTGCTGGTGCTCGCCTGCGTCGCCTTCGTGATGCTCACGCTGCGGAACGCGTACGTGCACGAACTGCTCGCCGACGGCTGGATCGCCCTGTTCTCCGCAACGCTCATCAGCTCTGGCGCCGGCGTGCTCCTGGATGAGAATGCATCGCACTTCCCCGGCTTCTCGCTCCTTGTGCCCGTGGTGTCGGGCCTGCCGGGCGCTGCGGCGGCCATTTTCGCCTCGCGCATCTCCACCGCCCTCCACTCGGGCCGGACCAACGCACCGACGCGGCCGGCCCAAGATACCCGCGAGTACGTGCCGCTTACGGCAGAGGGCGTGCCTGGCGAGGGGACAGCGCCGCGAGTCCCACGGCGTAGCTTCCTCGGCGCGCTCGCCGAGTCCTGCGCGGTGCGCGCGCCCGCCGAGGGCTGGACGGTGCCAGTGGTACTGCTGGCCAACTCGGCGGTGCTCGAGCTTGGGTTCCTCGCGCTGATGCGCGCGGTGGGCAAGCTCTACTTTGGCGTGCCGTTCGCCCTGTGCTTTGTGGTAATGACGCTGGTGTCTAACGCCTTCTCTCTCTTTCTCGCGCACTGGCTGTGCCACACCCTGTGGTACTGGGACTACGACCCGGACCTGTCCTGCCTCCCGTACCTGACGTCGCTGGTGGATGTGGTGGGCCAGGCGCTGCTGCTAGGCACGTTTTCTACGGCTCGCGCCATGGGCGACCGCTTCGCCTCTACGTAGCTATGCACCGGGTACGTTGTCCACATTTTCCTGGGCAAACGCCTGCACAGCGCTGTTCGGGTCGTCGGGGAAGCGGATAAAGAGGCCCTGCAGCTCCGCCATGCTGACCCCACCGCGTGCGGCTGGGCGTGGCCAGAACTGCGGTAAGCCGCGCTGCGGCGGCTGGCTGGGCGCCTCCTTGGCCCGCCCGTCTGGCTCTAGCCCGAGCGCTCGCCGCCTCCGCTGCGTCGCCTCGTCGACCAGCGCGGCGAGTCGCGCGGCGAGTGCGTTCAGCTCGGTATTGGTCTCCCGCAGCGCTCGTTGGTAGTAGTCCGCCTGGGCGTCGGGCGCCACGCCGGTGGGCGTGGCAACCTCAAACTCGCGCGGATCGTAGCCGTGTTCCCGGCGGGCGCTCGCAACGCGCTCCTCGAGACGGTCTGCGTGGTAGAAGCGCACGAGCAGCTCGCGCACCTGCTCGGGCGCCGCGTCGCCGAGCTCGACGATCATGTCGACGCGGCCTGGGCGGATCAGCGCAGGGTCCAGCCGCTCGAGGTGGTTGGTGGTCATGAATATGATGCGCGACTCGCCGCTCGCCACGCCGTCGAGCGCATTGAGCAGCCCCGAGAAGGTCACGTTCGGCTGGTAGCCGTCCGCGTGGCGCTCGGGCGCATCGGGGTTGCGCCCGCGGAACGCCGCGTCCACATCCTCAAGCAGCAGGATGCTGCCTTCCGGCGCGTTCGACAGCAGGTGGGTAAGCCGGTCGTCGGTCATACCACGCTCGGCAAGGTTCAGCAGGCAGATGTTGAAGTCGAGGCTGCCGGCCAGGGCCGTTATGAACGACGTCTTGCCGGAGCCCGGCGCACCGTGCAAGAGGTAGCCGCGCCGGTACGGGATGCCACGGCGGGCGTACCACGAGCCACGGCTGAGGAAGCGCTGCACGTCGTGGACTAGCGCGTCTTTTTTGTCGGACTCGAGCACCACGCTGCCAAGGTCACGGACCCGGCGCGGGTGCCCAAACGGACGCCACTCGACGCCCCAGCTGGTGAAAATGACCGTTTTGCCCTGCGTCGAGGCGAGTGCGAGCTGCCGCGCCTCGGCAAGCAGGTGGTTGAACAGGTGCGAGTACGACGCGAGCGTGGTGAGAGTCACCGTCTCCCAGGGCGCGCCCGTGGAGAGGTCGACGAGCTTGCCGTTCCGCTCGCGCTGCAGCCGCATCCACACACCCCGGTACCGGAACCAGTGCGTGCCGGGTCCGGGCACAAGGGAGAAGGTCGCTTCGCCGCGCTCGCCGCTGCCCGAGCCACTGGCGCCGGGGAGCAGGGTACGCTCCTCGTAGTGGGTATCCACGGCGAGCTCCCGGCTGATGATGCGAACCGGCGAGACGGCGGCGCCCGTTGACATGCGCAGCGGATCGTGCTCTGTGCCGTTCGTGCCCTTGGCGCCCTGCGTCTGGCGCGGCGCGGTGAGCCCGAGGAACTCGAGGATCGACTCCCGCGGCAGCTCGCCTTGGTTCGCCTTCCGGCGCATAGCCTGTGCCTGGGCCTGTGCGCCCATCCAGTGCAGGAACCACGGGTGCGCACGGTCCTTGGACGGGATCTCGAGCGATACCAGCATATGCCGCTGCGCTGCGGATGCGCCGAACCGGAACGCGGACCGTGTGTAGGCCAACACGCCACCGAACAGCATGAGGCCAAAACCTGCGGAGAAGTATGGGTTGTCACGGAAGAGGAGATCGGTCAGAGACCCGCCGCTCCGCGGCGAGTCCGGAGAGGGTCTGGCCGCGGCGCTCGTGGGCAGCCCACCGCCGCCCGCGGCGCTCTCCGGCGGCGCCCGCATCTGCTCACTCATGTTGCGTCCTGCAGCAGGACGGCGTGGGGATGCTGCGAAGCGCAGCGCGCAGCGCGCACGTGACTACTATGTCAAGGGCCATTGCATCTTGGCACTGCTATGTCGTGTCATCCATTGTAGCGTTAAGTAGGAAGGAAAGTGTAGCGTGGTGGGAATCATGGTCGTCTGCGCGCAGCGCAGCGGCCGTGTCGGTAGCTGCCGGTCCGCTACTCCTCGGCCTCGAGGCGGCGCATCACATGAGACCACGTCGTATCGTCAAATGGTTGGCTCGAGCCCGGCTCGCCCTCCTGGTCGCGGGAAGAGATGCTGCCGGGGTCCTGGAACGGATTCTCCTCCTCCTCATGCTGCGCGCTGGAGCGGCGCCGCCGGGAAGACGAGCCGACACTCAGCGGCGACAGGTACACGTCGGCCGGGCCCATGAGGGCCACATCGCCGTTCTCCTCTGAGCGTGGCGTCGAGGGCGTGCGCAGATGCAGGCTGCCGCCAGACATGTCCGAGGCGTGGTCGGGCGAAATGCCGCGGTGCACCACATCCGTATTGAGCCAGAGGTTCGGCCGCCTGTTGCGCTGCGGCGAGCCGGCCTCGCTCTCGACTGTGATGGCTGGGATCCCGTGCTCGTCGCCGCCCGGCACCGCCACGCGGGTGAACCGTGCGCCGGCGTGCGTTGCGAGGAAGCGGCGCCGCAGGTAGACCATGCGGAGCAGCCCACGCACGCGCTCCAAGCGGATCGCATTGTCAATGCTGTCGAGCAGCTCGCGGCGCTCGATGAACTCGGCCACCTCCATGTTGGTCGGCTTGGAGCACATCTTGTGGTATGCAATCACAAAGAGCATCGAGGTGAACGACACACCCTTGCCCTTGTCGGTCGCGAGTGCCTCGTGGTACATGCGGTTGAACCGCTCGCGGCGCATGCGGATCTCCGTCACGTTCATCCGGCTCAGCAGACGGCTCAGCTGCGTCATGTCCACCCCGCTCTCCACCAGGGGCGGCGCCTGCACGTGCTGGTCGAACCAGTCGTGCGCGCTGCTGTGCGACGAGACGCCGGTGCGGCCCGGGCTGTGCCCCAGGTTGCGGCCAGAGCTGCGGCCTGGGCTTGCCCCGGGGCTCGGGCCTGGGCTCGAGCCCGCCTGGCTCATGAGCGGCGAGCCCGGCGGGCGGGGCGACAGGGGACTCTTGAGCCAGTTCAGGTTGAAGTGGGGGCGCGGCGAGGAACTCGGCGAGCCGGATCCCGTGCTGCCATCCGTGACGCGGGAGCGCTCGAGGAGCACGGGAACACGCAGGTCTGGCGGGTAGATGCCGACGTCAAACATGCCCTTGAGCCGGGAGAGGAAGGGCGCCACCTGCTCTGCGGAGATGTACCCGGAGCCCTCGGCGTCAAACTGCGCCCAGGTCTCCTTGAACAGGCGCATCTGCGTCCGCGAGAGACGTGTGCTGCCCTGGAGGTGGAACACGTAGGAGAAGTTCTCCACCACGGTACCGGTGAACATGTTGAGGAAGATGAACATCGAGATGATGTTCCAGGTGATAAAGAGGAAGTAGGCCCACGGCTGGCTGCCGCAGTCCGAGTTGAGGTACGTGGACGACTCGGTGCAGAGCGGCGACTCGACCGCATAGTCGTGCATGTACTGGTTCCACCCCTCGCCCGTGGACATCATGGAGAGCACAATGAGCGTGCCCCAGAGGGTGGTGAAGTTCTTGGCGTGCGTCTCGTTGGCGCCCCACTTGGTCAGGCCAAACACTTCGACCAGCATGATGGCCCAGACCAGGAACATGGTCAGCCAGAGCAGAAACAGACTCACAATGGCCGGCACACTGCTGATCGCCGTCTTAAACAGCTGGTTCAGCGCGTCGTTCCGCTGCACGAGCTTGAGCGACATGCCCGTGAGGAAGATCTTCTGGAGCTGCACGTGCGCATCCGCCGTTTTCTCGTGCACCAGCAGCGGGACGGTGGTGCCGATCACGCCGAGCACCACCACCACGTCGTACAAGTTCCAGAGGCTGCGGCGGAACGACGTCCAGCCGAGCCCGATGAACCGCACGAGGATGTCCAGTGCGTACACGAGGGCGAGGCCCAGGTAGATCGAGTGGCGCACCAGCTCCGCGTACGCCGGCTCGGGGTAGTGCTGCGTCATCAGCACGATTAGCACGGCGAGCGGCACGATGAGCATGGAGCGGAGCCACCACCCCTGCTTCTGCGTGGCGGCCATGTAGCACCAGCGCACGTACGGGTTGCTCGGCATCGACTTGGGGCGCTTCGACGCCCGCTGGCCACGCAGCTGCCGCTTCAGGTCTAGCCACTGCCGCTGCTGTGTGGTGAGGTACGCCGCGCCCGAGTACCGCTGGAAGTTCTCGATGATCACCGAGACGAACAGGGTGAGCACCGAGATGGCGCCGATCAGGTTGTAGACGAGGAAGAAGAGGGCGTTTACCTCCTGGGCGTCCGGCTGCGGCTGCTTGTCGCGCCCGACGATGCTCATGGCGGCGGTCATCACATCGACCCAGCCCTCGAGGGACATGATCTCGAAGAGGATGAGCAGCGCGCTCTTGAAGTCGTCGAACGAGTACTGGCTGCCCTCGGTCGGGTTCCGCCAGGTGCGTGGCGCCAGGAAGGTCCAGTGCAGCGGCTTGGCGGAGAACTCGCCGTGGCAGTCGAGCTTGGTGGCGATCCCGGGGCTCTGGTCGTTGCACGAGTAGAGCAGGCCGGCGAACAGGTTCTGGCCCCACACGGCGTAGGGGATGATGTACAGCAGCGAGAGCACCGCGGCGTCAAAGATGCGGCCAGCGCCGGCGATGATCACCGCGTGGAACGTGTCGCGGAGCAGCGCGGAGAGGTTGATCAGCCGCAGCGCACGGAACGCCTTGAGCGCTCGCGTAAAGTGCGACACACCGCCGTAGACCACCAGCTCGCTCACCACGTTCACCACCAGCGAGATGAGCACGAACAGGTCGAGCCAGTTCCACGGGTTCAGCAGGTACGCGTTGGGCGTGAAGGCGAACCCGTCCGCGATCGTCTTGACGAAGAACTCGAGGATGAATAGGATCGAAAGGCTGATCTCGAGGATCGAGAACCACGACGCGTAGAGCGTGCCGTGCTTCGCCACCCACTTCTTCCGGTACAGCGGCGTGGCAATGCCGGCCACCACCACCGAGCCCACGATCGCCAGCAAGATGGCCGTCTTGAACACATACGAGCCCAGCTTCGATACCTGTCGGCCGAACAGGCGCTCGCCATGCGCCGGCGGCGTGAGGCTCTGACAGAAGCGCCGGATGTGGCTCCGGTTCGAGAAGATGAACCAGGTGCGGTCGAAGCTCGGGTGCTCGGCAATCACCCGGGCGAGCCGGATGCGCGGATCAGCGTTGGCCCGGTGCACATAGTTTTCCTGGAACTCGGCGTACCCCTGTGTTGGGTCCGTGAGGCCCAGGTCCGAGCGCATGTTCCGCAGCTGCTGCCGCCCACTCAGCAGGCGCTGCTCCTCGTCCTGCTCGTAGTAGACGTGCTCGAACTGGTAGAACGTGCGCCGGTTGGCGTCCAGCGTGGCGTCGCGCGTCTCGCCGCGCGCCGCACGCTTGGCCTCCTTTTCGTGCGCGCTGTCGAGGCGGAGCATGCGTTGCATCGAGCTCACGGCCATCCCTGCCGCGTCCGGCACCACCATCTGCCAGAACATGCTCTGTCCCTTCTTCGGGTTCGCGTCCGCGGGCGGGCCGGCGATCGGGTTGGGCTCCTCGCGCTCGTTGCCGGCCTCGGCCTCGGCCTCGCTCATGGCGGCGACCGCCTGCCGCTGGGAGCGGAAGGGGCTGAAGTAGCGCAGGAAGTGCTGCAGCCGGGAGAGCCGCGGCGGCTCGGTGCGCTGCAGGTACCGCTCCATCTGCTGCCGGTACTTGTCGCCCTCCGCCACGCGGAAGTTCTCGTTGATCACGGCGATGAACATCTGGAGGATGATGAAGTTGGCAAAGAAGAACCAGCCAATCAGGAAGATACCCGAGACCACCGGCTGGCCAAAGCGCCGCTCGCTGCCGATCACATTGAACATTGTGTCGCTCCAGTTCTCCGAGGAGAAGATCTGGTACACGGCGAGGAACGCGTTGAACAGATGCTTCCATGTCATCTCCACCGTGTTGCCCTCAGCCTCCTGGTCAATGTCGCCGCGGAAGATCTGCACGCTGAACAGCGCCGCGAGGAAGATGGTCATGGTCAGGAACACGACCATGTTGACCAGCGCGCTCATCGAACCGACCATGCGGGCGAGCAGCACACGGAGCCGCGGGATCGCTGCGATGATCCGGTAGAACCGCGCGAGCTGGAAGAAGGTGAGCCAGGCGTACACGCGGGAGTGCTTGATGGCGCCGATCTGGATGATGCTGGTGATCACCGCGAGGAACAGGTCCAGTGAGTTCTGCTTCGACCGCAGGAACTCGCGCGGCTCGCTGTCCAGCAAATAGGCGAGGAAGCGCAGGATGATCTCGACGTCAAACGCAATGGTGAGCGCCTGCTCCGCACGGTCCCGCATGCGCCGCTGCGCGGGGAACTGGTAGGTGGTCTGGGACCCCTGGAAGCCCACGCTGAGCAGCACGGCGGCGAGCCAGAGGTACTTGGTGTAGCCCCAGTACCGCTTGTAGTAGCTGGCGATCCGCCGCCGCCGCATGCGGAAGGGCGTGACGTACTCCTCCTGCTCCGCCGGTGCCGTAGGCCGCATGGCGATCGCGGCAAAGGCACTGTGCTCCGTCTGTGCGCTCAGCGCGGCGAACGAGTGGGTGATCACGGCAACGAACAGGTTGGCGAGCCAGAAGTTGAGCAGGATGATGCCAACAATAAAGAAGATCACCGCCGTGTAGTAGTCCGCGTCCACCATGTCGTACATGGTGTCTGACCAGCCATTCAGCGAGATGACCACGGCGATTTGGACAAGCGAGTGCACCACCGAGTCAAAGCTCTGTGCGTTGTTGTACGGGTTTGAGTCCTGCTCCACACACAGCTGGCCCGCCGGGCAGATGAAGCCCTTGCCGGTCTTGGACATAAGTCGCCCGTCCTGGGTATAGTGGCCGACGGTGCGGCTCCCGTCCGCCGGGTCGACCGAGCCGCCGCAGATGTGGTCGAGCGTGTAGTTGAAGCCGGGCTCGTTGTTCATCGAGCCCACCCAGATGCACGAGCGCCGGTAGGAGCCCTTGAAGCTCTGGATGCCCACCACGGCGAAGAGCACCATGGCAAAGATGACAAAGTACGTCACGCGGAGCAGCAGCGGCGCCACACGCTTGATCGACGCCAAGATGGTCGCTGTGCCGTTCGAAAGCGTGAGGATACGAGCACACCGCAGCACGCTCAGCGCGCGGAACACAAAGATGTGGTGCCGCCGCCCGTCCCGGTGCGACACCTCGAGGGCCATGGCCACCCAGTAAAAGACCACTGCCACGATATCCACCCGGTTCCAGCTCTGCCGCAGATACGCCCGGTCCGTCACAGTCCGGTCCTCGGCGGTGATGGCATGTGTCAGCCGCGAGGCGCTTTGCCGGAGCCAGGCGACCATGGCCGTGTACCACGTGCGTCGGCCGCCCTGCGGTATATGCACATCCTGCGGCGGCACCAGCACATGCTGCACAGGCGGGTATACTTCGCCGGGCGAGTTCGTCACGTTGCCCACCGCGTACTCGAACGCCGGCATCTCCGGCGCGGGGTCCCGACGCTTGCTGTACGGGTGCAGTTTGCGGTCGAGCCAGGTAAACACCCTGTGCTGCAGGCGGCGCAGCTCCGTACGTGTGTTGGAACGAGCGTACCAGGGCGTGGGGTCCGGCGGCAGGTCCATCGGACTCTCTTTGGCCGAGGCTGTATCCAGCACCGGCTCCGTCACGTCCTCTGGCTTGCTGGGTGGGTTGATTACCAGCCCAGATACAATGATGCGCATCAACACCTCAACCGTGTAGACGCAGAACACGGCTAACAGGATCACCTGCTCCGAAGAGGTAAGCAGGTCAAAGTTTAGCGGATGTGTGTAGGCGTCGCGGGCGGCCGAAGCGCAGAGCACCACGAGGTTCACGCCCACGAGCGCAAGAATTAGCGGTTCGAACCATGGAGAGCTGATAAGCTGAGCGGCCCACTGCCGAAGAGGATGCGTGGGCCCGAACAGGCCGAGCGACTTGCCGCGCAGCTTCTTGGAGATCGGGCGCTGGTCCACGTCGATGCTGGGCGTCTCTTCCTCCGAGTCGGGCGAGTCGTCGCTCTCCTTCATCTGGAGCCACACCTGGCCGTCGTGTTGCTCGGTGCCGCTGAGCCGCTGGCTCGCCCGCCGCACGCGGCGATACGCGCGCTCGAACCCAGAGCGCATGTTGCGTATGCCCGAGTTGAGCGCCGAGCTCGCATACGCCGCACTGCGCCGTGGCGACGGAGTCTCTAGGCGTGGGTTTTCTTCGTCGGTGCCGCCCGGCACCCGGAGGTGGTTCGCTTCGGCGGGCGGCACCTCGGCGCCGCTCGGCACCTCCTGGTGCTCCATGAGCCGCGCCTGGTCCGAGTCCTCGCCCTCGTTGTTCCACTGGATGTGGAACGCATCAAAGGCGTCGCCGAGCGGAGAGCCGTGCCGGCGGATCCCACCGTACTCGTCCTCGAGCACGTGCGAGTCGAGGCTGCTGCTGCTCGCCCAGGGCGCCGGCTGCGGCTCAGGATTGCCAGGCTCCGTCTCTTCGTCAGACGCCAGTCCCTCGTATGGTTCCTGGAGCCCGAGCGGGTCGTCCGGCGGGCCATGCGCACTGTCGCTCTCGCCCCGCGACTCGGACTCCTTCATGGTGAACGGCAGGACGCGCGGCGATGCAAGCGGCACCGAATCCATCGGCGCTTCGTTGCTGAATGGGTCAAATGCCATCCCCAAGACGTCTATGCTACGCCGGGGTAGCTGTGGCGTCTGGTCGGCGCCGGGTCCGGGGCCCAGCCCGTCACCGGCGCCGTCCGCGGGGCGGCGCGGCGGCGGCGTATGCGGCGGGCCCGAGTCCATGCCCTAGGATATGAAATGAGTGCGCTAGAGTCAAGCGCCTCGTTGCTGCCACTGCCGTAGTGTGTTGCGTTGCACGCTCACTGGTACTGCACGCCTTTCGTAGAGTGTGATTATTTGGTGATGCCCGTGGACTTCCCTGATTGGCTAGCGCCGCCTCGCCGCCGTGGCACCGCCCTCCACTTGCAGCCCCGCGTAGCGGTTCCCTCAAGATTCGGCGCCTCGCGAGATTCGGCCAGTTCTATCTATAGTACAGGGGAGGGGCAAGCTACACTGCTGGTCGCGCAATGTCTGCTGGGTCAGTCTGCCGTCTCCTGTGTGCCTGGGCACCTACAGTCGTCGTGCTCGGCGCTCCGGTACTCTGCCGCGGGTCAGCACAGCCACGCCCAGCGCCGGCAACGTACCGGCCATGAGCTCCGAGAGCGTTTCGCGCGCCTCATCGCTGGCGGTCAGCATCATGTGCACAGAGGGTCAGGACGTACAATTCGGACAAATCGCCCGAGAAGAGCGCCTCGCGCTTGTACATGTCGAGGAACGCGTTGCGCTTACGCAGCCGGTCGTACTGGTCCGCGGTGCGCTTGAACATGCTGGCGATGCCCGTATGATTTGCGAGCATCAGGCCGCTCACCCGGTGCGAGCTCGCCACGTAGGGGCTGCGTCGCGAGAGCGCCACTTGGATGCTCGCGGGACCCCAGGGCACAAAGCTCGCCAGGTGGCGCTCACGGATACGCAGCAGGCTCTTGTGAACGTCGCGCGGATCCACGTCGCCCTGGATAATATTCATCACCGACATGTAGCAGCTGGTCTTGTTTGCGCCCGAGATGCTGACCATGCGGTTCTTGGGCTGCAGAAGGCGTCGCATCACATCTAGCACCGTGGTCTTCATCGTCGCCTTACCCCGGTCGACGTTGTCCGAGGTGAACGGCGTGTAGCTGGTCATGAGGAAGTGTGCGCGTGGAGACGGGATCAGCGACGCAAGGATGCCCACCAGGTCGTTGTTCATGTACCCCGGGAAGCGCAGCGTCGTTGTCGACGCGCCCATCACAGTGCTCACCAGCTGGTTCGTCTGGCTGTACGTCGGGTTCTGCAGGTGCAGCCGGTCGCTCGCGATCCGGCTCAGCGCCGCGTTGTCCAGCACCACCACGCTGTCAGCATTGTTGGCCAGCCGCTTGAGCGTAAGCACCGAGTTGTACGGCTGCACCACCACGTCGGACGTCTCCTCCGAGTTGGGGAACACACTGTACGTCTGGACGAGCTTCTTTGGGAAGGCCTCGTTCAGCCGCTCCAGCAGGAACGAGCCCAGCCCTGAGCCCGTGCCGCCTGCAATCGAGTGGAGCAGGAAGAAGCCCTCGAGGCTGTCGCTCCCGTCTGCCTCGCGGTCCAGCATCTCGATCAGCTCATCGGCAGCCTTCTCACCTGCAGCGTAGCCCTGTGCCCAGTTGTTCCCGGCGCCGCCGCCAGACGTGTTGCTGTAGATATTCTCTGGGTTGTATAGGCTCTTGTACGGGCCACTCATGATGTTGTTGATCACTCGCGGCTCCAGGTCCACGAGAATCGCCCGTGGGATATAGTGCTCGTCATCCGCCTGGTAGAAGAACACATCCTTGCGGTCGCCCGCCATCCCCTCGGTTGCGTACTCCTCTAGCGTGCCATCCTGTGCGATTCCATGCTCACGACACAGGTACTCCCAGAACTGCGAGCCAATCTGGTTGCCGCACTGCCCCGCTTGCAGCGTGATAATCTCACGCGGCATGGCGTTAGCTCGCGTTGTCGACGCCAACCCACGCGCGCCCCCGCGACGCGTGGTGGTACGCCAGGTCACGTGCCCAGCCATGTGCGAAAAGGAAAAAAGCCTCGGCTCGGGCCCCGGCATCTGTGCTGACGGCGACCGACGCAGTTGCCGACGTCTAGCGAATCGGTATGGCCTTTGCAGCTCGTGGTGGACGTGGTGGCCCGCCAGGCCGCGGTGGACGCGGCGGCCCACTGGGCCGTGGTGGAATGCGCGGCGGAGCCCGTGGTGGGCGTGGCGGTGCCGGAGGCATGCGTGGACGTGGTGCCCCTCGTGGCGGCCGCGGTGGCCGTGGTGGCGGCCGTGGTGGCGCTCGCGGTGGCAAGGGCGGCAAGGGTGCCAAGGGTGGCTCCAACGTGGTGGTCAAGCCGCACCGCCACCCAGGTATTTTTGTCGCCGAGGGCAAGGAGCACCTCCTGGTGACCAAGAACATGGCTCCGGGCGAGTCGGTGTACGGCGAGAAGCGCATCTCTGTCGAGACGCCTGGCGCTGCTGATGACGAGACGGGCACCACGACCAAGACCGAGTACCGTGTGTGGAACCCCTTCCGCTCCAAGCTGGCTGCTGGTGTGCTTGGCGGTCTGGACAACATTCACATCCTGCCTGGTAGCAAGGTGCTCTACCTCGGTGCTGCCAGCGGCACGAGTGTGAGCCACGTCGCTGATGTCGTGGGCCCAGAGGGTATTGTCTACGCTGTCGAGTTCTCGCACCGGTCAGGCCGCGACCTGATCAACATGGCCAAGAAGCGCACGAACGTGATCCGTATGTTGCTTCTGACCACGCTCCAGACTTACAGCTAACACACTGCAGCAATCATTGAGGACGCTCGGCATCCCGCGAAATACCGCATGCTTGTCGGCTCCGTGGACGTCATCTTCGCCGATGTCGCGCAGCCCGACCAGGCACGCATTGTCGCTTTCAACGCCGAGTACTTCCTGAAAAACGGCGGGCATGTGGTCATTTCGATCAAGGCTAGCTGTATCGACTCGACCGCCCAGCCGGAGGCCGTGTTTGCCGAGGAGGTGAACAAGCTGAAGAAGATGGTGTGTTTTGCCTCTCTGGTCTATGCCGCCTGTGCTGACCTATACAGTCCTTCCGGCCCCGGGAGCAGCTCACTCTCGAGCCCTACGAGCGTGACCACGCCATGCTTGTTGCACAGTACCAGCGGGTACGTGGCTAAACGTGGATGTCAGCAGTGTGACTGACCTGTCTCAGTACAAGTAAACGAGTAGCCAGCTCGCTCTCACGTAGGCTTTACGACACGGACCTAGATCAGCTCCTGTTCCTAGCAGAATCGATTCCTTCGCTCATCTGCAACGCCCGCGAAAAAAAATAAAAAAAAGAAAAATTTAGGTGCGACCCGTACTGGAATCGAACCAGTGACCTTAGAGTTTTATAGTCGGAATGCCGACCAGTTTAACAGCTCCACGTGCTAACCACTGTACCAACGGGTCCAAATACCAATAATCCTTTCCAAGTCGACCGTACATAGAGTATGTTACAAGGCGCGTACTTCAATGAACATGAATGCCGTGAGACCAGGTGGGACCAGTCGGTAGCCCGCTGGCGAGAACAGGTCCCTCTCTGCAGCGTGGAGCTGTGCATCGAATTTTTTCATGCACTGTGCCGTCAGAACTCAGGACACGGGAGAGCATCCACGCACTTTAGTGTAGTGGGTACCCCAAAGACCGGGGGACAGTTGAAAGGTTATGCTTGCGAGCAAATTATCAAAGAGCCCGTAGGTCGTGTTATGGGCATCCTTGAGCGTCTCGTTCATCTTGTGCATGGCCTGCGCAAATGCAGCCTCGTCCACCTGCACTGGTCAGTGACGTGCGAGCGAGTCTCGCTTGTCTTACCTCTCCACGGAGCTCTGATGGTAGCTCTGTAGAGAACTGACAAGTCTCGAGGCCGTCATAGTGCCTCGGTATCCTGTGCGACCTGGTAAACACCTTCTCTTCGGTGGGTGTATTTAGCTTACCGGACAGAGCGATTTCGCGGCGCAAGTGTCCTTACTTGGGAATCAAAAACGGACAAAGGGAGGGTTCCGGAGTTATCGTGCTCTGACAGGGCCTCAGAGCTGGGTGCATGGACTGTTGCGGCCTCTGAACCCCCCATGGCCACGACGTTACCTCGGTCACGACATTGAGCTTCCTGGACCGTGCTCGATTAGTCAGCACTAATCCGTTTCTGGGCGCCTGGCACGCCTAGATTAACACTGGGCTACTTGGACTCCCATGAGCGCTGGCAAGGACGGTGGCAGTCCTAGTACCAAGCTGCCTACTACCCCGGAGAGGGTAAAGGCCCCTGGTACGATGCGGACACCAGAGAGTAATAATGCCCCAGATGGCTCGAGCCTTGTTCTCGGGATAGCCGTGGTCGATTTTGTAAGTGCTTCAGGTCCTGTGGCATCCGCTCATTCGGGACCAGAATCATCTTGTTGGACCTCAGGTGGAGTACTCGTATCCATCAAGCCTGATTGAAAATGAGGAGCTGAGCAGCAAGCTACCATTTCTGGCGCTACCGGACGGCAGTCATCTGGTATGTACACATACCTGACGTGCTCCGCGCTCACACCGCAGTCCGACGAGGACTTTTGTTACTTCCACCTGGAGTGCAAGTCACTCTCGCAAACCACACTATTTGGCATATCCTGCAACCGACAAATTACGTCGGATTCGCTCATCAACAAGGGTGCTCAGGTGACCCGGAGCACCGTTCAAAAGGCCGTGGTGGTGCTAGCCACACAGCCCATCTTTGGCCCTATTCGGGAGAAACTGGGGATGGTTACGCGTGCTTTTTTCGCCCAGCGAGACCTCAGCAATCTGGAGCTGCTGGAGGAGTTCTACGACACGCTCAAGTCCGGGCTCCGCGGCTATGCAGAGGCCGGCATGCCTGTTTCCAGCGACGATGAGCTGAGCTTGTATATGGGTACGTTAGCATCCGTTTGTGGTCAGTACTGACGTCGAAGGGACCTCTCTGCGTGAGTTTGTATACAAGTTCCGGTTTAAGACGCTGGTCCTGCTAAAACTGCTGCTTCTACAACGCAAGGTATGTGGCCCATGTCGGGTCTTTCGCCGCTCACCTGCAGATCATGTTCTTCGGCTATCCTGTGGAGCGCCTGTGCACGTCACAGTACAGTCTTGTGTCACTTGTTCCAGGCCTTCTTCCGTCGCTTCAAGATGCTGCCATGCCTGACATGGACCATTTGTCTACCGGACGGCAAAAGGTGGAGTCGCTCAAGATGTCAGACCGACGCAGCCTTATGGCATTCATGGGGCTCCCGCTTCCCCTTTTCGGGGAGGGCTCTTTCTTTCAGCCATACTGCCCTTTGCAACAACTCGACATGCTCTCTGAAGACTCGTGGCTCATCGGTACAACCAACCGCATCTTTAGGCAACAGCGCAAGTTGAAGCCAGACGTCTTTGTTGATCTCGAGCAGACGTCTCTGGACTTTGGCGACTCTCCGTGGAAAGATGTCGTCGCCCTTACGCCCTCGGACCGCAAGTGGATGGACGACATTATTCAAGTTGTAAACAGTACATGGAACGAATCTGACCCGTCTCAGCCTGTGCAGATGCAATACGCTGGAAGTGATGACTACATCCGATCCCGGTTTGAAGAGTACATTTTTGGATTCCTCTCAACGGCGAAACGAATGGGACAAGATGCATCGACAGACTCTTCGCCCGCAGCAACCGAGCACGAGCAGTGCCTTGCCGCTTCCATGTCCCATTTTGGTGCCGATTTCCTACACGCATTCCGCAAGACCCGTGTGTTCAAGGTCTGGGATGGACTTACGGACATCACGCTTTCAGACCTCATCGACTACAAGCATCCATGCACCGGCAAAGTGACGACCATGTCTGATGTGGCCCTGCGTCTCTCTGCCAAGGTTTATGACCTGCACCTTGAAGAAAACCTTGGACCCACACGCGAGGCGATCGGAGCAGCGATCCAGGCCGGCAGTGCTGGCCTGTTCCGGGTAGCGAACACCTGGCGCAGCGACTTGGCCCGGTTCGCGAACAACTCTCCGTGGACCAACAAGGTGGTGGGAGGTACAGAGACATTTAGCACGCCTCGCACGTCTACCGACGCCACTGGCCCAGGATCGCCGGACCAGGCGCGTAGTAGCGCCGGCGAGAAGGACAAAGTGCCAGAGTCCATCGAGAGGCCAGAGAAGGCCAAGGAGCCAGGCGAAGTGCAGAGCGTCGGGGCGCAGGCGTCTGCCGCATTTGGGAACATCTCGTCATTCCTCTCGTCGCAGCACAAGGCGTGGTCCTCGGCGTTCTCGAAGAGCTAGCCACATGCGGTCTCTGCTTCGGGCAATACAGCGTGGGCATTTATATCTCATAGTTTTTATTATACCCCTGACGTTTAGGTATACAACGTGCTGGAACGATCGTTTACCGCTGAGACTGGGTCTCGGCCTCTGCACATGTGAGTGGGCGCCGCTACTCTGGATGCCAACGTACCCCGCCGAGTGGCATCCTCGAGGAGCTGAGTGTCGACAGCAGCCGGCGGGATGTGCACATAGCGAACCACAGAGCCGCGAATGAACGTAGACTTGACAGCAAGCTGTCGCGTAAGCGAGTGTCGTATACGGTGCGTACGCACCATATGAGGGTAGCGCGCCTCGTTGAGCACGCGGATATCGTCCAGCTTAAAGTTGAGGAACTGGTCCACGCTCTTGAGCGTGCCCTGGATCGCCAGGTCATTCTTCAGCTCGACGGTCACGGTCTGTCCCGTGAGCGTCTTGAACGCAGAGAACATCAACTGCGGGTGTAAGTTACGCGACACAGGCAGTGTACTCACCATGTTGCTGTGATCGTCGGCGGCGAAGAAGTGGCCGGTGGTAGATCGGGGCGATCGGCTGCGGCTTAATTCCTCCGCCCACCCCTCCTCTCTCCTGCACTTTGCGAAGAATGGAATCACTGGCGACGGCGCTGGACAAGACGTCGCTTGGCGTCGACAACCCGGGCGCAGGCACCGGAAAAGACGAGACTGCCCAGAAAGTCAACGACGTTGCCCAGAAAGTCACTCCCTGGGACGTCGAGGGTGGCTACGTGGATGGGAAGCAGGTGTCCATCGACTATGAGAAGCTGATCAAAGAGTTCGGCACCAAGCACATCGACAGTGCTCTGCTGGAGCGCTTTGAGCGCGTGACGGGCCGCAAGCCGCACCCGCTGCTGCGCCGTGGCAGCTTTTTCAGTCATCGGTACGGCACCTCGGCGGCGGCTCGGCACAATGACTAACTTGCAGTGATCTGGACAACATCCTGACCCGGTATGAGCAGCGGAAGCCCTTCTTCCTGTACACGGGGCGAGGCCCGAGCTCCTCGTCGATGCATCTAGGCCATCTGATTCCCTTCATGTTTACTCAGTGGCTGCAGGATGTGTTCGACGTGCCGCTGGTGATCCAGCTGACAGACGACGAAAAGTTCCTGTTCAAGTACGACCTCAAGATCGAGCAGGTGCAAAAGTTTGCTTTCGAAAATGCGCGCGATATCATTGCTTGTGGCTTCAAGCTGGAGAAGACGTTCATCTTCTCGGATCTGAACTTTGTCGGCGGCGCATTCTACCATAACATTGTGCGCATCGCTCGCCTGATCACGGTGAACCAGTCCAAGGGCACGTTCGGATTCAATGACAGCGACAGCATCGGCAAGATGCACTTTGTTTCTGTGCAGGCCGCGCCGTCGTTCTCTAACTCGTTCCCGCAGATCTACGGGACGCGCTCGGATGTGCCGTGTCTCATTCCCTGCGCTATCGACCAGGACCCGTACTTCCGGCAGACCCGGGATGTGGCCGTGCGTCTCAAGTACCCGAAGCCGAGCCTGATCCACTCCAAGTTCTTCCCGGCCCTGCAGGGCTCGCAGACCAAGATGAGCGCGTCGAATGAAAACTCGAGCATTTTCATGCATGACACGCCCAACCAGATCAAGAACAAGATCAACAAGCATGCCATCTCTGGCGGGCAGGAGACACTCGAGGAGCAGCGTCGCCTGGGCGGCAACCCGGACGTGGATGTGAGCTTCCAGTACCTCACCTTCTTCGTCGACTCGGATGAAGAGATCGAGCGGCTCGCCGCCGACTACCGTGCCGGCCGTCTGCTGACCGGCGAGCTCAAGAAGCGGTGCATCGAGGAGCTGCAGCGCGTTGTGGGCGGCTTCCAAGCGCGTAAGAAGGACATCTCGGACGAGCTGGTGCACCAATTCATGGACCCCACGCGGAAGATCGATGCCACGCCGCCTGAGCCGCGCGGCGCGCCGGCGGCGAGCGCCGCGCCCCCCTCGTAGGCACAGTAGGTATAGCCCCAGTGGATCACGTGATCTGTACCGCTGGCCATCGCGTCGCAGGTGCCGATTGGGGCCGGTTGCTCGACGTTCCGTGCACACCTAATACCGTAGCTGCGAAGCGCGCGAGTGAGCACGTGCGATCACCAGGATGCCCATGCCTGGCGTGAGCGTGGCACGGGTATACGCGGACGCGAATGAAAAGCGCGGTCGCTCGTGGTGGGATTATGGTATGTGGACCGATCCGCTGGACCGAGCTAACGGCTTCGCAGACAATCTCGCACTGCAGTGGTGTGTAGTGTGGCCGGGAGTGTGGCGGCTGCTAACCTCGCAGGGGCACGCAGGACAACTACGAGATCCTGCAAAAAGTAGGTCGCGGCAAGTACTCGGAGGTATTCGAGGGTATCAACGTCGCCTCGCCCAACTTCGACAAGTGCATCATCAAGGTGCTCAAGCCCGTAAAGAAGAAGAAGATCAAGCGAGAAATCAAGATCCTGCAGAACCTGATGGGCGGCCCGAATGTCGTCCAGCTGATCGACGTGGTGCGGGACCCGCAGTCCAAGACGCCGTCGATCATCACCGAGTACGTGAACAATACCGACTTCAAGACCCTTTACCCTCGGTTCACCGACTTTGATGTGCGCTACTACATATACGAGCTGCTTAAAGCGCTGGACTTCTGCCACTCGCGTGGGATTATGCACCGGGACGTGAAGCCGCACAATGTCATGATCGACCACGAGAAGCGCAAGCTGCGTCTGATCGACTGGGGCCTGGCCGAGTACTACCACCCGTATACCGAGTATAACGTGCGTGTTGCGTCGCGGTACTTCAAGGGCCCGGAGCTCCTGGTCGACTTTCAGGAGTACGACTACTCGCTGGACATGTGGAGCCTTGGATGCATGTTTGCCAGCATGATTTTCCGCAAGGAGCCGTTTTTCCACGGCCATGACAACTACGACCAGCTGGTCAAGATTGCCAAAGTGCTTGGCACGGACGAGCTGTTTGCGTACCTGGAGAAGTACGACATCGAGCTTGATGCGCACTACGACGGGATCCTCGGGCGTTACCCTCGCAAGCCGTGGGTGCGCTTTATCACGCCCGAAAACCAGCGGTTCATCTCCGAGGAAGCCATCGACTTTCTGGACAAGCTCCTCCGCTACGATCACCAGGAGCGTCTCACTGCGCTCGAGGCACAGGAGCACCCATACTTTGCACCCGTCCGCGCTGCTGTGGCCGAGGGCTCGGTGCCAGACGCCGTTTGACTACCCTAATCAATGCTATATGGACCTTGGTTAGAATGCGTGCGCCGTGCCTGTTCATAGAGGTAGTCCAGGCTCGGCAGTGGCACACGTGTGTTCCCGTCGAGCATTGCCGCGGCTGGGTGCCAGCCGCCGAGCGGCGCTCCCCCGTACCAGAGCAGCTTTCCGCTCTCGTCCGCATGGAACAGTGCGCCTGTCGGGTCAGTAATTGCCAGCGACACAAGGTGATACATACGTGTAGCTGGAGGCACCTCGGCAAACGTGGCTTCTCCGCGGTTGGCTGCCAGCACCGCAGCGAACCCCGGTGCGGTCGGCTGGCTCGGCTCCGGCGGCGACCCCGAGAGTACGCCGGCGGCTAGTGCGGCGTCCCGCAGGCCAAAAAGCAGGGCCTCGGGTACGCTGCAGCGTGCAGCAAGCGCCACTAGCTCAGGCCGTTGTGCAAATGGATGCATCGTGAGTTCCCGCTGTAACGTGGCATAGGACTCGGGGCTTGTGCGCGACGCGAGGTTACGGGCCGCTTCGTGAAACGCGATGTACGCACGTACACGGTCAGGGTGATTTGCAGGCATCCCAGCTGGATATGGCTCTCGCTGTGCCTGCTGAGGAGGGGCGCCTGGCCCAGTGTCGGGCGCCGAGCGCAGCGCGTCCGCATCGAGGGCATCGTGGAACAAGTCAACGTGTTCGTGATCTGTCTCCTCAGCAGGCCCTTGGTCCAGCAGCTCGCCGGCTGGGCCACGTACCCCTTCAAGGAGCGGCGACGCCTCTTTCGGTGGCAAGGCGCTCGGCTTCGGAAACACGTCCATGGGGGTGTGTACGCTGCGAATCTCGGACGGCACACAGCTCGCCCAGCTGTTGATCCGCGCAAACTGGTGGCGGGCTGGGTCGTACTTGGAGTCCACCACATAGAGGGGCGTGTTGCTGTCCCAGTACGGTGCCCTTGGACGGCCGAGGGTGTACTTTGTGCGGAACAGCACGAGTATGTTTTCGAGGATGTCCTCCATGGCATGTTCCGCATACACAGAGGACTTGACAACTTCGGATGGCATGAATTGGCGTGTAGCTGCATGGCTGGTCTGTTCTGGCCGGTAGTACCAGCAGGCGGTGAGGAAGTCGCCGGGGACATCTCGCCGCTTGTACAGCCGGAAGACCTGGGCCACAATGGGGCGCTCTGGGTCCACAGGGTTCATCAGGTGTACCCAGTCACCCACACCATACGTACAGCCCTGGTACACAACGGTGGGCACGTCGATGCGTCCGGAAATGTCCTCGGCTGTCGTGGGAGGCTCCCGGAGTGGCCCGTAGTTGCTAGACGCAAACATATTCGCGGCCTTCGCTTCCGCCCGCTGCTGATTGACCACGTCAATGTCCGATGCACGGTGGCGAATGTGGCGCGTTCCCAAGCCGTCGTGCAGGGACGTGCGCGAGCGGGTCAGCTGCTGGAAGAGCCTCTGAAGGATGCACGTTTCCCCGTATCCTTCGGTGCCGAGCCCGTACCAGGTCCGGGCGTTCGCAAAAAGCTGCAGCATGTCCTGCATAAACAGCGCAGGCTCCGCGTACTCGCAGCTAGCGACACGATGAGTGATCGTCTGCAGTGATGTGGGCCGCTCAATCTGCTCGTAGTACTCAGGGTTGTCCTCCGGCTCGGGGCAAGCCTCAAGGGGGTCACTAAGCACTCGGCTGCCCTCCTCGCCGCCCACGTCCGGACGCACCTCATGCACTTCCACATCGCGGATAAAGTGGATAATCTGGGCATACATGCGGTGCATCGCTTCCGCCTCCCGGCTGCGCACCCAGACCCAGCCTTCACGCGCCTCCGCACTCTGGCTCTCAACACGCTGCTTGACCAAGCCACTGCCGACACATAGGCCCAGGGTGCGCAGAGCACTGGCCTGCTCGTCCTGCTCCGCGGCCACCAACGCCGCGTTGGCGCCGGCGGGTGCAGCCGACGTAGACTGCTCACCAACCATACACCCCACTTTTGGACCTTGAGCTCCAACAGCGTGTTGGACGCCTCGGCTAGGCCGCTTACGCGATCCGCGACGCGGTGCGCCCGATCCGGGCGAGATCGGGCACCCTGCATATATGGCTTGGCCGGAAAAATGGAGCTGTCCTGGAAGGGGTCATGCTAGGGCCGGCGCATTACCGCCGGTACCTGGCGGGAGTGGCACTGATCCTCCTCGTCGATACACTGTGGACCGCATCCAACTACTTAGCCAACACCATCTTGTATGCACTCCTGTGGAAGCGTGCATTGTGCTCTGACGCAGTACAGGACCCATGGATACAATCAGCCTTTTGCTGTCACCTATGCTAGCACGGCGTCGTTCATCTTATACCTACTGCCGTTCGTCGTGATGCATGCAAACAGGGGTGATCGGCTACGCACCCGTGCGCATGGTGAGTCGCAACACTGGTGGGAGGCCCTCGGGTTCCGCTTGCCACCGAGCCGAGGGTCCCAAGCGTACGTGCCACACATCCCATTAATACGCTGACATGCAGCGATGTGGAAGAGCTATCCACTCAGGGCGAGCAGATACCCGAGCCTATACCACACATTCCTGAGGGGTCCGCGCCGAACCACCAAGCTCGCTCCGGCCTAGCCGCCTCCCACCGACGTGCGGAGACAGATGACCAAGCGGCATTCCATGCTGACGACCATGCGTGCGACGAAGCCGACGAAGATCGCAGCCTCATCGAGGGTGAGCCGGACCCCATTGTAGCGCACGCGGCAAGGCTCCCACCACTCAGTGTGCGAGAGACAGCCAGGCTTGCTATCCCATTTGCCACCGTGTGGTTCGCTGCTAACTGGTCGTCCGTTGCCGCCATGGGCCTCACCAGCGTTGCAAGCGGGACCACCCTGGGTAGCACCAGTGGCTTCCTCACGCTGCTTTTGGGCACAGTGTGTGGGACAGACCGGATAACCCCCGGCAAGCTGTTCTCGGTGGTGCTCAGCACGCTTGGTGTGTTTCTCGTTACTCGCACCGATGCCGCACAGCAGCAGCCACAGGCAGCAGGGGCACATCCAGTGCTTGGCGATGCACTAGCCATCTTTTCCGCGGTTTGCTACGCGGTGTACGCCACGCTGCTACGAGTCCGCATCGGCTCAGAGGAGCGCATCTCGATGCCTCTGTTCCTTGGGTTTGTGGGCGCATTCAGCGTGGCGGCTTTCTGGCCTCTGGGTGTGCTCCTGGATCTGCTGGGCATCGAGCGCTTCTCCGCGCCGATCGACAAGCTGACCTGGACGGGCGTTCTGGTCAACATGCTGATCACCGTGGTGTCGTACGTGGAAGCGGCAAGTCGCCATCCACTAACCAACGCAGGGACTTCGCCTATCTACTCGCCATGCTCAAGTCGTCCCCGCTGTTCACGACGATCGGCCTTTCGCTTACCATCCCCATGTCGGTGGTCGTGGACTGGTGGCAGCATGCACACAGCACGCGGCTGCAGAGTGCGCTAGGCAGCGTGCTAGTCCTCGTGAGCTTTGCCGGTATCGCCTGGGAGGAAAACCACGATCTATAATGTTCTGGAAAAAAAATTGGTGGATTGCAAGGATAGACTGGGTATCATGCTATAATGCAGGCGGACAAGTGGCCACTGCTGCACGCGGGCTCAGCCACCGGAGCCACATGCAGCCTGGTAGCATTTCTGTGCGTGCTCCTGCTGGTGCAGGAAACGCACATACTCCACCAGGAAGCGCGCCTGCTCTGCAGTCTCAATGGCCTTGGGACTGCGGCGCTTGCGCACAATGTCAATCACCTTAAGCACCACCTGTAGAACGTGCACAGACTCGTTTGCTGCCCGCGTCGCACATGCGGATGCGTCGCTAGCGGCGGGCGAGGCAGACGGAGGTTCAGTGCATGCCGAAAGGGTGGCGCACGGTCCATCACTTGGGCCCGAGTTCATCACCAGGCCCATTTTCAGGATCCAAAGACATGCGACGATCCCAGCCCGACCGACGCCGCCTCGGCAGTGAACGAGGATGGAGGCGCCTCGAAGCGTGTAGTTGAGCACAAGCGTGCTCATGAGGGAATCGATCCGCCCAATGTCCATCGGTGCAAAGCCCTCGGCAATAGGCAGGCGGATCAGGTCAAGGCCCTGAGCCTGAACCTCGGCCAGGTACTCCTCGCACGGACATCCGAGGAACTCGAGCTCGTCGTCGTCCAGACAGCAGACAATGGTGCGGATCCCCATCTGGCGGAAGCGCGCGAGGTCCATCTTGAGGTCTCTGCAGATGCCGCCGCGCCCGTGCATGCGTCCATCGAGGCGCACCTTCTTGCCGGGACACGAGGACAGGTACAGGTTCCCGATAAGCCCCGTCGGGGAGGAGCTGCCGCTCTCCACATGCTTCTTTGCCAGGGCGCTGTCACCCTCGGGCAGCGAGCGAGAGATCGGGGTGACCATCAGCTGCGGGGAGCTGCTCGCCGCACTCGGCGGAGGAGTCACCCGGGCCGAGTCCTGGCGCTCCCCCAGCGCATCAATAAGCTCGTCGAGCGCCACAGTGCAAGGGAGCCGGATGAGCTGCTCCCCGCGCACCTGGGCGAGCAGGTGCGCACGGGACTCGCGCAGGGCGCTCGCAAGGTGCTCCGGCGCTTCGGAGCGCGGCACCGCGAGCTGCTGCATCACGTACATGCGCATCTCGGGCGGGAGCGTTTCCCCGGCCGGGGTCGCATCCGAGGAGCACCCGTTATCGGCCGCAATGGCCGCGAACGCGGGCGGAAGCGCACGCATCACCTGTGCGGACAGCGATGGGAGTAGCTGCTGCGGCAGGATGGCACTCACGTTGATCGGGTGGGAGTCGCTCGTCTTGATGCAGCACGCGTCGTCGGCGGTGCGTAACGGACGATCCCACGCCGACACACCAAGGTGCGACTGCATCGCATCGTGCAGCGCATCGCGCAGGCCCATGCTACCGTCCGCAGGCACGCTGGCCGCACGGCCACGGCAGGGCTCGCTGCCCCGCACAGCGGCATCAACGCCACACGTGCATGCCGCCGCTTGTTGGCCACACGGGCAGGCCTCGGGACGCTGGTTCACCACCCATTTCCAGCGATAGGCCTCGTTTGCGCGCTGTCTCGAGAAGAGCGTGTCCATCGCCTGAGGCTGCTGGAGCGACATGGGCAAGTATGCATATGGAGCACCTGTAGAAGCACGTGTAAGCTACGCCACAGTGGCGGTCGATATAGGAACGTACCCATGCCGCCAAACTTGAGCAGACTGTACGCACTCAGATGGTGCTGGCTGGCCAGCGGTGCATAGTTGAGTAGCTCGAGCCAGTCGCCACGCCCAGAGCGCAGAACTGCATGGTACGTGTCCATGGCCAGACGGTCCCGCTCAAAAACACATGCGGGCTGTGGCGCGACAGAGGCATCTGCCGCTCGCACCGAGGCCGCGCCGCCATTGCATGGCGCGGATGGTGCTGCACATTCCGTCATTGCGGCGCGCTCCAGACACGCTGCTACACTCCAGTGTCGCTCGCCACCGAATCTGGCACTTGCCACACTGCAAGCTCTCCACAGCGCGCCACTGCACGCAGCGAAACCCCCATGCCTAGGGGCGCAGCTGCTCACGTGATACGCATCGGCCGAGCATCGCGTGCGTTTTGCCTAGGGCAGTCAGGTCGCAACGCTCGTCGCGTGGTGGCAGCCGCCATGTTCCCGCAGCTGACTCGGCACCGCACGACGGCCAGGTCGTTTGTGCGGCGGCCTGACGAGCCGCATGGCGACACCGCGATCCATATACCACATGGAGATCCACCGCCACTGCGGCGCCCGACTGTGCTTGCGCGCTCCAAGACGCTCTCGCGCCCTGAACGCAGTCACCCCATGGAGCCGCTGATCAATCCTGATGGCGACCCGGCCGATCCTTTTGCCGGAGAAGAGTCGCGCTTCTCGCTCCGCAAGCAGTGGTGGCACTACCTGTCGCTTGCGCTCACGTTCTGGGCGCCGCCCCCGCTGCTCACGCTGCTCGGCAAGCATACGCCGGCGGTGCGCCAGGCGTGGCGGGAGAAAATCTCCCTGGTGATCATCTTTGCCATCCTCAGTGGGATTGTGATTTTCATCACCATGGGCCTGCACCCTGCGCTCTGCCCGAACGACGCCAATGTGTTTGCCAACGTCAAGACACCGAGCCGTATGGGCATCCTGGGCAAGGTGTACGACAGCACCAACTTCCGCATCCCCGAGGAACTCGAGCCCGTGGCACACATGCCGGGCCTGGACCTGACGCCGTATTTTGATCGCTCCGCCGTCTCGTACCCCTCATGCCGTGGCCACACGGGCCGGTACGCCACTGTCTCTACTTGCATCGACACGGACAACAAGAAGGCGAAGAAGTGCTTCCTAGGTAAGCTCAACCCGCGGGAGATCGGCAGGACCGCTCTCAAGCCCACGGGGCAGCGGCTCGGCTTTGACTGGAAGGACCTCGGCACAACGCACCGCGAGTATTTCATCTCCGTCGACGGGTACGTGCTCAATATGGCACCCTACCTGGCGCAGTTCCCCGACCCGCTGCCCGGCGACCGGGTGGACGCGGCGATCCGCGCCGAGACAGGCCCCGGCTCGAGCACCGACGCCACGCGGGTGTTCGCCCGGGACCAAGAGGCCAAAGACGCGCTGCCCTGTCTCAAGGAGCGTTACCTCGCTGGGCGGGTGAACTACGACTCGGCCGGCTGCTTCGTCGCCAAGCTCATTCTCTACCTCTCGCTGATTGTCATTCTGGGTGTTGTGGTGGTCCGGTTCCTCATGGCCATCTGGTTCTTCTACGTGGGCTCCCGCCGCCTGGTGCAGCGCCCCTCTCGCTCCACGGTGCCGATGGGCAACAACAAAGTCGACCCGCTCGCACACAACATGCTGCCGGCGGACGCAACGCTCACCCGGCGCCGCAAGGCTGCGCCGTGGGCGAAGAAGCAGATGCGCGCCTCTCGCGTGGTCCCGCCGGCGAGCGACCAGAATGCGGGCGCCGGCGCTGCTCCACCGATGCAACGTGCCACGGCGGCGCCACCGACGCGGCTGACGCAAGCCGAGATCGGCAACGAGCCGTACGTTATATGTCTGGTCACCTGCTACTCGGAAGGCCGCGACGGTCTGGCGACCACGCTCTCCTCGCTGAGTGAGACCACATACCCATCGAACCGGAAGCTGATCTTTGTTGTCGCGGACGGTATGGTGAAGGGCGCCGGCGAGAACATGAGCACGCCGGACATTGCCGTGAGCCTGATGGAGCCCGACCCGCGGTTCGGCACGCCCACACCGATGAGCTTCCGCTCCGTCGCGGCCGGCAAGCGCGCACACAACATGGCCCTGGTGTATGCCGGGCACTACGCCAACTCGCCGCCGGGCAACCCCGTGCCGATGGTCGTGGTGGCCAAGTGCGGCACGGCGGCCGAGGCTGCGGAGCGCAAGCCGGGCAACCGCGGCAAGCGTGACTCGCAGATGGTGCTGATGAACTTCCTGCAGCGGGTCACGTACAACGACCCTATGACCCCGCTTGACTACGATCTGTTCCGCAAGATCCACGCGCTGATGGGAGTGACCCCCGACTTCTTCGAGCTGTGCCTCACCGTGGACGCGGACACCAAGGTATACCCGCCGTCACTCCAGAGCCTCGCCAACGCCATGATGGGCGACCACATGATCATGGCCGCCTGCGGCGAGACGCGGATCAGCAACAAGCGGCAGAGCTGGGTAACGGCCATCCAGGTGTTTGAGTACTTCATCTCGCACCACCAGATCAAGGCGTTCGAGTCTGTGTTTGGTGGTGTGACGTGTCTGCCGGGCTGCTTCAGCATCTACCGGATCAAGGCACGCAAGTCCTCGGACGATGACTGGGTGCCGATCGTGGTCAAGCCCGAGATCATCCGCGAGTACAGCCAGTGCACCGTGACCACGCTGCACCAAAAGAACCTGCTTCTCCTTGGTGAAGACCGGTTCCTCACCACGATCCTGCTGCGCACCTTCCCGCACCGCAAAAACGTGTTCGTGCCGGCGGCGCGCTGCCGCACCGAGGTGCCCAAGACGTTCCGCACGCTGCTCTCGCAGCGGCGGCGCTGGATCAACTCGACCGTACACAACCTCATGGAGCTGGTGCTGGTGCGCGACCTGTGTGGCACGTTCTGTCTCTCGATGCAGTTTGTCGTGTTCATGGACCTGATCGGTACCGCGGTGCTGCCGGTCGCCATCGCGCTCACCTACTCGGTGATTATCAAGTCCATCATCCAGCCGCCCAAGGACTTCTCCGGTGCCATCCCGCTCATCCTGCTGGTCTGCGTGCTGTTCATGCCCGGCTTCCTCATCACTCTCACGCAGATGCGACTCTCGTACGTGGGCTGGCTCATCGTGTACCTTATCTTCCTTCCTGTGTGGAACTTTATCCTACCTCTCTACTCCTTCTGGCACTTTGACGATTTCTCCTGGGGCGAGACCCGCAAAGTCGAGGGCGAGGCGAAGCAAGCGCAGCAGCACGAGGCGGACGAGGAGTACAACGCCATCACCCGTGTGCCCATGCGCCGCTGGGACGAATGGGAGCGTGCTCGTATGCGCAAGCAACAGCGCGACGAGCGCCGGCGTATGGAGATGGAGCGCCGGTTCGGCGGCGGCTTCTACAATGATGTGGACAAGCCGCGCACACACGAGGTGGGTCTCGAGCCGGAGGAGGTGCGCCCGGCAGCGGCGAACCGCTTCAACGACGACCAGTCCACCACCGTCTCGATGGACGAGGACGACGTGGACCGCTGGGGCGACCAGATCGGTGGCTACGACGAGAACCAATACACGCCACCGGAGCTGCTCACCGTCGACCCGCCCACGATCAACGCCAACCGCTTCTCGTCCATGCTGGACCGCGAGCAACTCGAGGGGATGCTCGAGTCTGGCTGGGAGGACGAAGACCGCGACTCGTCGATCGACATCGACTCCAAGTCCAACCTGGAGCTGCCCGCGCAGGACGGCGTGCCGGCGCTCCAGCGCCAGGGCTCCAGGATCCATACGCTGCTCTCGCCAGACAGTGCTGGCACCAGCAGCGACCCTCTCTCGGCGGCAAACAGTTCGAACAACTTGGGCGCCTCCTCGGCCATCGGCGGTGGCCAGACTCATGCGCGCAACCGCTCGCATGGCAGCGCCACTCGTCCTGACATCATGCGCCCCAAGTCCATCTTTCACCGCTGATGGCGGCGGCCACTAAGCTCGCGCTGCCCAGCGGTCGGGTCTGCTTGCAATGTAAGGTCTAAATAGTTCATGGATCATGTTGGAATACGTAGCACTCTTTTATTATATGTGGAACCAACCCTCCACCGTCTACGAACGGTTTGGCTGCATAAACCGAGTCTGCCGCACTCGGTTCACTGTGCTGGTCAGTGCGAATGTCCACATGATTCGCCCAGTACGTACGTGCAAAGCCGATATCCACGCGGCGTGGGCGGGCTAGGAAGCCATCGAAGCGGCCGTCCGCTTGGATGACATCCAGACCCACCTGCTCAAACAGGCGGTCCAGCTCGTCCACCATGCGACGGACATCCATCATGCCCTGCGCAACGCTCGCCTCGCCCAGGTGTGCACCGAGCGCGTTACTGCTCGAGTTGAGCCACCCGCGGAAGAGCGTCTCGAGCGCGCGCGTCTGGCTCGGGTGCACCACCTGTGGAATAGCACGCAGATCCAGCACTTGTCCGTCGGCGAGCTGGATGGTGAACTGATTCCGCGTGGAGGACTTGCCCGGCGGCGGCAGCGAACGCAGCTGCACACTCCGCGCAGCCGTGTGCAGGGCCGACTTGTCAAACAGCGGCGCCTTGGATGGCGCCGCGGGCATCTGCGAAGCGTACGCCTCCAGGGCGACGGGCTTGACCTTGTCCGTCACGTCGCGGATCTCGTACTTGTTCATCTCCACCACGGTATCCGCGATTGGCAGGAACGACGAGGAGGAGCCGCACACCAGGAACAGCGTCGCGCCCGTCTGTGTAACCAGGTCCCGCGCCCGCTCTACCAGGGGCGTAATGGGCTCCTGAGGTACAAACCGGTGCATGAGCGCGTCGCGGACAAGGAAGTTGGTCGCAGTCGAATCTTCGTCGATCAGGACAAAGTCGGACCCGAGCTCCAGCGCCTCCATCAACCCGGACGCACACGACGTGCTGCCCGACGCATTTGTGGTGCTAAATGAGCTGGATGTGTCAGCACCTAGTCCCACAGTGTGCAGTGCATACCTGGTGTCGCTCCCATTTGGCAGATTGGTAATAAACGGCGAAATGTCCACACTCCCCACTGGGCGCCCATCCTCGGAACGCACGCTTGCTGTGCCCGGCACGCAGCTAATAAACTCGCGGCCGTCGCCGGCGACGTGGTTGTAAGCACCGAGCGCTAGGGCCGAGAGCAGCGTCGACTTGCCGTGGAAACCGCCACCAATGCACACCACAATGCGGCCCTGCCCAATACCCATCCCGCGAATCTTGCCGCGGTTGGGCAGCTCAAGCGTCACTGCGAGCGAATCGGGGCTCTGAAAGCGCACCGCTGGCGGGCTGCGCAGAGGCTTGTCTGAGTCGCCGCTAGCCCTGGGCAGCACGGCCCCGTCTGGTACAAACGCCACAAGACCCCGCGACTTGAGCTGCTGCCGCAGCGCCTCCTGGTCTTCGACACAGTGGATGTGCGTGTGCAGTGCCTTGGCGTCGTGGCTCCCGTAGCGAAGTGCATGCGAGACGAGCGTCGGCACGTATTGGCACAGCACCACGGCGGCGAGCTGGCCCATGATACTCCGCCCACGGGCAGGAAGACCCACCTGGAGACGTGCCTCGATGTTTTCTTCACGGACCACGACCGAGGTACGCTCGAGCACCTGCTGGCCCGGAGAATCCACCTCGATCTGCCCGCCCTTGGCACCGCCCCAGCCATGACCTTCCTGCTTCGCGCCGTAGCTCCGCTCATCGCACTCGCGGCGCAGCGTACGCGAAAGATAGTCGGCCAGCGCGGTGCGGCGCACGCGCGAAGCTAGGAGCTCCTTGGGGAATGCAGCCGCCGCATGACCGATGCGAACGCGGCACTTGCTGGGCGCCGCGAATGGATCGGCCTGTGCATGATCGAGAATGAACGAGAAGTCGCTAAAGTCCCATCGACCCTCGACGTCGTGGTATGCGGGGTACGGCCGGTTATCGCGCGCAAGCAGCGTCTGGCGCAAGTCCTCGGCAGAGCCTGCAGTTAGTACAGTCGCGTAAGCGGCGCCGACGTACCGAGGCGAGACTCGTCCAGACGCGTACGTTTGGCAAAGTCGGCGCGCGGCGGGCCGCCACCCACCGATGCACCGCGTCCACCGCCACGGCCACCGCCACGGCCGCCTCCGTACTTGGCCTTGAAGTATGCACCTCGCCCACTCATGCTGCTTCCAAAACCCGCCCGTGCGCAGAAGACCGAGCACAATTGCTGTTCATGTGACAAGTGTCGGCCGGGCGATGACGTCACCGGCCATCGGGTGAGGGCGCACAGGCCCGAGCACCGGTCGGATAAAATGCGCGGACCCCCACCAGGTGGCCCGTGGTTACCAATTCTATCGATCATGTTCCTGCGGCCTGCAACGACGCTGTCGACGACTGCCTTCCGTTCTGCCGGTTGCTCGGCGCGCCAGCTGGGTGCGTCGCGCCTGTACTCGACTGGCTCGCAGCCGAAGAACTCCAACACTCCCCTTTACCTCACGCTGGGGGGCATTGCTGGCATCGGCGCCTGGTACGGCCTCGGCGGCTTTGACGGCAAGTCCAAGCTCGGCCAGGTGAAGGCCGACGGCGGTGCGGCGCTGGACGGCAACGAGTTCCGTGGCTTCAAGCTGCGCGAGGTGAAGCCGTACAACCACGACAGCTCCGTGTACGAGTTTGAGCTGCCCAAGGACAAGACCGCCGGTCTCTCGGTGTGCTCGGCCATCCTGGTGCGCGGCGCCGAGGATGTGCTGGACGACAAGGGCAAGCCTGTGATGCGCCCGTACACGCCGATCAACACCGTGGACACCCCCGGGAAGATCAATCTGCTGATCAAGCACTACCCGGGCGGCAAGATGACCCAGCACCTCAAGTCGCTCAAGCCGGGTGACGAGCTCAAGATCAAGGGCCCGCTCCCCAAGTTCCCGTACAAGGCGAACGAGTTTGAGCACATCACCTGCATTGCTGGTGGTAGCGGTATCACCCCGATGTGGCAGCTGATCCAGGAGATCTCGCGCAACCCGTCGGACAAGACCAAGGTGACGCTGCTCTACTCGAACAAGACTGAGGAGGATATTCTTCTCCGCGAGCGCTTCGACGAGCTCGCTAAGAAGGACGACCGCTTCCAGATCGTCTACGGTCTCGACAACCCCCCGGCGAAGTGGAACGGCGGCTTCAGCGGCTTCATTACCCCCGACGTGGTGAAGAAGTACGTTGACGGCCCCGAGAGCAGCAAGTTTAAGATCTTTGTGTGCGGTCCCCCGCCGCAGATGAAGGCCGTTAGCGGCATGAAGAACAGCGCGACCGACCAGGGCCAGCTCACTGGTATCCTCGCTGACCTGGGCTACAAGGCCGAGCAGGTGTACAAGTTCTAAGTGGACGGTCTGCTTGAGACGCTTTGACTTAGTGTCTAGAATGCATACATTACTACCATCTCCTAGTCCGTGCTCCGTGCGCAACAGTCGCCAACAGGCAGAACAATGTCAAATCCGATCCTTTGTCAAATTCCGATCCTTCATATGAGCATTTTGTAAAGGGTAAGCACCAGGTGACCCGTTGGTACAGTGGTTAGCACGTGGAGCTGTTATACTGGTCGAAAATTCGACTACAAAACTCTAAGGTCACTGGTTCGATTCCAGTACGGGTCGTTTTTTTGGACCGCCAAAATTTTTGGTGCCTGTCTTAGGACGTGCATGAGGAAGAGCACAGAGCGCCTTGCGCTAGAGAGCTTTGTAGTAGCACAGTCATACTATGAGCCGGTCTAGAGACAGTGTCGGTATGCGTGCGTATAATTTGAGCACTCGTTACATCATCTATACGCAGATGCGGTATGAACAGTACCGCCCACTGGTCTCGGAAGCTGAATGGGTTAGCCACGTTGTGATGCCGCCCGTACATACGCCGTGTGATTTTAACCACCTGTCCGCGAGTGAGACCAAAGTAGCGAGCGACAGGGTCCACCTGCTGGATACGCGGCAGCTGCGATTCCTTAAGACGGCTGAGCACGGTCAGTATGCAAGGAGCAGCACCGGGGAGGCTACGCACTAGCGCTGAAGGAGAGCCGTCTTTTCTTCCGGGGTAAGCACCTCGTGCTTGGGCACGAGCTGGTGATGCGTGATGTTGACCAACAGGAACGCCTCCTCAAAGTCTTCCAGCACGAACTGGAGTCGCATCGCCTCGATGACCTGAGCACCGTGTGAGCAAAATCCCCGTGGCACAAGAGCAGGCTCGCTTACCTTCTTCGCAGCGCTGGTCATCTTGTCGCTCCAGACAATGATCCCGCGCGAGATATTTTTCTCCTCGAGGATGCTAATGAACTGGCGCATGGTCTTGACGCCGACGTTGCGCTCCGTCGAGTAGAAAACAAACAAACGCTCGTCAGGGTTGTCCCGGTGCGAGGTGAAAAAGTTCATGCGGTTGCGCTCCACGACGCCATTCGTGGCCATCTCGGCCTTGAACGTATCGAGGTCCATATTAATCTCCTCGTCCGCCACCTCGTACCCCTGAGCCGGTCAATACCCCTGCGCCGCACACACCCGCTTGCACACGTACCCGGTCAGCGACGAGCTCGTGCATCGTCCGGTTGATGCGCCAGAGCCGCGACGTCTCACGCTCCTCGTCCATGGTGCAAGCGGCGGGAGCCAGAAAACCAAAAGGCCGGCGTCGCAGGAGACGATGTCGACCGCGCCGAGGTTGCACATTCGGTCACGTGACGGCGCCCGCCAGTGGGTAATCAAAGGTATCTGTGCCGGGCAGCGTCGTGCACGGCGCTGCCCACAAAGAACTACGTAGGGGAATACGGTGCGAGCCGGAAAGACAAACGGGTATGAAGCAAGCAGAGCCAGCGACGCGACTCACCTCTTGTCGAAGGCGATCTGCGCCAGGACGCGAGACACCTCGTCCATGCCGTCAGCGTGTGTGCTGAGGCTGGGCGAGATGCGCGAGGCGCTCGATGTGCCAGGACGGTGGTGGCCGCTGTGGCGCTCCGAAGAGCCGATGGGTCCGAGCGAGGAGACGGGCACACGGTCGTCGATCGGCGCAAAGCCGTCAATGTCGTTGCCCAGTCCCCCTGCACCCGCGCCGGGCGGCGCATGGTGGAGCGCCGTGGGACGCGAGGCCCCGGCAGAGCCGCCGCCCAGCTCCACACCCTGGGCAGAGGACATGCTGCTCGAGTGCGGACGCTCGATCGGCCGAGGGGCGTGCATCGGCGCGCTCGAAACCGAGGGTATCGCGCCGGGATCGCGCAGTGGGAAACGGAAGGGTACAGCGCTTGCCGAGAACGGACTGAACATGGAGTTCGAGGATGTGCTGTTCCCGCGGTTGGGTATCGTGGGCAGCGGTGCTCCCCACACGTCCGACGAAAGACCACCGCTCTCCGAATAGCCCGGGGTATAGAAGGGGGACATGAGATGCGGGCTGGTGCTCGCCGGCTCGTAGGGAGCCGAGCTGGGATGCGTGTTGGGCTGCTCGAACAGCGCCTTGATGTCCGTCGGCGCCGGCGCGGTGGGCACCGGCTCGTCGTGCCGCGTGCCGGCCGCCGCGACGGACGCCGCGGTGGCCGCGGCGCCGTGATGGAACGTGTCCACCCCTGGGGCGGCAGGCGCCCCGAGGCCCTGGCCGAGCGCGGCGTTGGGCGGCGCGAAGCGCGAAGCGAACGGTGGGGCGCTTCCAGGCGCGGCGCTTGGCGCCGCGGAGGAAGGCGCGGTGCCCGGCGCCGCGCTGGCCGCGGCGCTGGCGCTCGGCACGTGCATCGGCACGCTGTGCGCTGCGCAGAGCTCGTCGAGCATGGAGCGTGCCACGGGCAGCATGCCGATGCCCGCCCTAGACAGCTCAAAGCGCAGCAGGCACTCGGGCGAGCGCGCGGCGACCGAGACCGAGACGCCGAGCTCCTTTTGTGCGCGGGAGACATACGAGGCAAAGTCGGGTGCATCGAGCAGCTGTGCGAGCTCGCGCGACGGCGGCAGGCCCAGCTCCACCACGAGCGGCACGTGGCGGAGCAGCATCTGCACCGCCGCGGGGATCTGCGACTCGGGGCCATAGACAAGCACCACGTCCGAGGCCGCCTCGCGGCGGGTGAAGCGGATCACACAGCGGGTCACACGCTCCGTCTCGCGTAGGGCCGAGGCACGCTTGCCTAGCAGCATGCGGTGGTATTTGTGCGGCACATAGACGGCCTCGGTGACAAAGTCCTTGTCCTTCGGGGAGACCAGCTCCATCACAGAGTTTTTGAGGTTCTCGAGGTTCATGGCGTTCTTTGACGGGGTGCGTGCGATCACATTGTCCTCGTTGTCAATGTAGCCACCGAGCGCGGCAAACTCGTCTGCGTTGGAGAACTTGACATACACGCCGTACTTCTTCATGATGCGCTGGATGTTCTTCCCGCCGACGCCGATGATGCGCTTGTGGTACGCCTCGGGCACGTGGAACGACATCTCGGCGGGCAGCTCCTCCTGGAGCAGGCCCAGGCCCTGCAGCGTGCCGTCCAGCTCCGTGCCGGACACCTCGATGAAGAAGTTGTAGTCGTTGAACGGCTCAAACTTGATGCGCACGTCGCACTGCTCCATGATTTTGTTGATCTTGCCGTTCTTCTTGCCACTGATGAACTCGCGGTGCTCGTTCGCAAGCTCCAGCTGGAAGCGGAACTCGGTCTTGTAGTGCTTCAGGGCCGGCGCGCTGAGCAGCTGCTGCAGCGCGCCGCGCACCTCGGCGTCGTGGCCCACGAGGTCGATACGCCGTTCGTGCAGCGCCACCTCGGCGCCCGAGTGCGCCGCAATGTGCACAAGGAGGGCGGTAATCACACTGGTATCCGCATTGCCCGTGCCGAGGCCGAGCGGGTCGTAGGTGCCTACGCCGAGCCAGACGCTCGCCACGTAGTACGGCGAGACGAGCTGCATGAGCGAGCGGATGCTGCGCTCCACATCCACGCGGCTCGTGCCGTACACCACGGTCTGCGTCCCCTGGCTGCCGAGCGGCGGCATCTCGATGAACGTGCCGTTGTCCAGCATCACCGCGCGCAGCTCCTCGAGCTGCTCGCCAAGCAGGCGGTCCGCCTTGCGCGGCAGCAGCACTGCGGAGCGCGACACGAGCGACTTGCTCGCACCGCTGACCAGCTGTAGCAGCATCTCGCGGGCCCGCTGCACGTTGTAGAATGCGCCGGAGACGTACACCACGTTCCGCTGGGACAGGATGGCAGGCGTGCACGTGCCGCCGAGCAAGCCGGCAAACGGACACGTCATGTATACGCTCGTCTCCGTGTCCTGCTCGATCGCCTGGATCGCCGCGCGCTTGCGTCCGCTGCTGGCGTACAGCAACTTCCGGTCGAGCTCCACGCTCTCCACGTGCAGCTGGCTCAGCTCGTCGAGCAGCACAAGCACACGCACGCGGGCGAACTCGATCGCCTCGACGCTGCCGACGATGGTCAGCACGGCGCTCCGGTCCGCCTCGAGGCCCGCGGCCACGTCCACGCCCCGCGTCTCGAGCTGCGAGACCGAGATGTTGGTGCCGGACGCCTGCATGATCTCGCCCAGCCGCTGCCGCACGTCGCCGCGCAGCACATCGCTGCCCGGCGCCGTGCCGCCGCCGGGCGCCACGAGGTCCGTCCGCGGCACCTTGAGCACCACCTGGGACGGCAGCGGCATCTCCTGCAGCACGATCCCACGGGCGTGCGCCACCTGAGCAGGCGTGCCGCCCAGGTGGAAGCAGAGCCGCGGCACGGGCCGGGTCGGCACGCCGCTGCCTCCGTCTGTGGGCGCCGGCGCCGGCGCCACACCCGCAGCACAGTGGTCCACTTGCATCGCCTTGGCGACAAGCTTCTGTGCTGCGTCCGTCAGCTCGGCACGCGGCGCGCTGCCACCAGCGCCGTGGCTTCCCGGTGCAAAGTTGCCGTTGTTACCGCCGGCGCCGGCACTGCCGGCACCAGCCTCGGGCGAGCTGCTCGCGAACATGTGGCTGCTCGCCGGCGACACGCCACCAAACGAGCGAGGCGGTGATACGGCCGTAGCACTGTCCGAGCCCTCGTGTACAGCGTGAGACACGGAGTGCGGCATAAGCGTGCTACCGCCATCAAGAGAGTCGGAATCACTGCGCGGGGCGCGGCGGGCGCCGGGCAGCGGAATGGCCCCCGCAGGGGGCGCAGCGGCGCCACTTGGGTCAATTGCGGCGCTGCGCGGCGGTACGCCGCCGCCGTACACGCGGACCGGGTGCCCGGCCGCGGCGAGCAGCGGCGGTGGAACGCCGCCATAGGGCAGAGTGAATGAAGTCAGATAGGGCTGCTCCATCCCGGCGGCGTCGTCGCCGGGGCGATGTGGGGGCGACTGCCACGCCGCACTGGCTCTAGGCACGTGAATCTCTGGGTATTTTGCGCTCCCCACGCCAGGTGCCTCGACGGTGTCACCTCCAGCGGCACCTGTTGGCTTGCAGTGCGCAAGGCCGGTTGTCAGGAAACGAGTTGAGAGAAGCCGGCCGCCCCGCCCCAGCAGCGCGACTTTCGCGTCACGCGGCGCCGTCTGCCGCGGCGCCCCCGCCCGCTGCGCCGTACCGCGCCACTGCACTCGGCCGAGTCATGTTCGGCCGAGTAACCCCTGCAGCCTGCACGCAGGCGGCGCGTGGCGCCGCCGGGGATGCGTTGCGGGGCTGACCCAGCTGTGACGCTGGTGCCAGGGCGAGGACCAGGGTGACGCCGCCCCGCTGAGCGCCACACACTAGCACGACGAGTCTCTGGTGATGGCGGCGGTCTCGCCGGCTGCACGCGCGCCCCTCGGCGCTACTCTGGCGCACGCGGGCGGCGATGCTGGCGACGGCGCCGCCGGCGCAGCAGCCGTCGTTGCCAGTGGCGCCGGCGCTCTGCACACGAGCAGCGCCGGTGCCGGTGAAGAGCGCGAGATGCGCGCTCCTGCGCCGATGCCACCCGAAGATGGCACGCTCGAGGCGCTCCTTCCCCAAGCCATGCGGTGCACGGCGTGTCAAGGATCGATCAACGAGGAGGAGGCTGAGGCAGGCGTCGTCCGGATGGACGCCTGCCTGTGGCACATGGACTGCTTCCGCTGCATCAAGTGTGGCGGCGACGTGCTTGGCGAGCAGGAGAATGTGATGCTCGTCGGTGGGCAGCCCATGTGCTCCGCTTGCACGTTCACCTGCCGCGCGTGTCACGAGCCCATCGCTGAGGAAGCCGTCATGTGCGACCAGGAACCGTATCACCCGGCATGCTTCCGGTGCAGTGCGTGTGGGCGCCAGATCGACTCGAATGTGTTTGCGCGCGCACCCGACGTGCTCTTCTGCATGACGTGCCATGAGCAGGACCCGTCTGGCTCCGCGCCGCCTGAAGAGACGCAGCAGATCGCCCACCAGCGCTCCGTGAGCGGGTCATCCGAGCAGGCGCTTTCGGTGCCACATTCACCGCAGCGGAAACGCGCCGGAAGCGTGGGCAGCACCGCCACTGCGACATCTACCGCGACCGGCACATCTGCCGGCGACGCCGACGCGCCCGCCAGTGATGTGCCAGCCAAGTCGGAGCGGTTCTTGAGCGCCGGCAGCGCCCGGCTCCCCAGCGGCGATGCGTCGCCATCGCACCGGCGCCTCCCGGGCGACTTGTCGCCGCGTCGGCGTCTGCCGCGCCGCTCCACGTCCAGCACGATGCGCTCCGTCGAGGAAGGCCAGGCCACACCGCAGGATGACTCGCTCAGCTCGCAGGCCGATGCCTCAGTACCAGCCCTGGAGCCGCCGGCGGAGCTGCGTAGCCCACAGGCACCACCGGCGCGTGACACAAAGGTGCGCCAGGCGGAAGTGCAGACGTCCCCCTATGTTCCGTCGACACACCAATCGCCAGTCAGCCGCCGCAGCTCCGAGATCGACTCGATGCCGGCTGGCGAGGCGGCGCGGCGCTCCCTGCAGATGGCAGAGCGCTCGCTCCAGCGGCTCCAGCAGGAGCTCGCGCAGGAGGAAGTGGCGGCCATCTCTCAGACGGACGTGGCGCCCGGCGCGGAGCGGGAACCGACCATGCCAGGCTCTTTTGCTCTACCGGACGAAGATGCAGCGGCGCTCCGGCGCGCCTCGCTTGGCGCACGGTCCTCGGCGTCGTCGTTCGACCGTGCGTACGACCGACTCTCCGAGATGCTCCACCTCGATATCCTGCAAGAGTACAGCTCCATGGGCTCGCGTCCCGACTCATTCGCCCGCACAGAGGCGTCCGAGGCGGAGACGACGCAGGCGGCACAAGAGCCGCCCGCGACGCTCGACGCCGCCCGCGCGCTGCGCGCAAGCACCGAGCGGGAGCTTGCGGGGCGCACGCAGCCAGGCTCACGCACAAGCCAGCGGCTGTTCAGCTCGCACCGAGACCCGGCCCGGGCATCGGCACTCCTCCGCGCTCGTCCCAACTCGGAGGTGGATGTCCTACGCTCCTTTAAAGGGTGGGATGCCGAGTGCGACAGCCTATTGGCTGAACTGGGCGTCCTCACGCCCAATCAAGTGCAGCCGGCAGCCTCCACCCAGCCAGACGCTGAGCGAGGCAGGACAGCACCGGAGCCTGTGGATTTGCCACCTGGTGACACGGCGCATGCCGCAACGGGCGCCGAGGCGCGCACCGCGACAGCTGCGGCCGCGGACGCCGCCGCAGATGCCACTGCTGCTTCGGCAGCCGCCGCGGCGGACAGCTCGGTGGATACTCCGGCGACAGCGCCACAGCCGGCACCAAGCGCCCCAGACTCTGCTCCGTCTACGGGCGCAGACTCGACCTCTCTCGCCCACCTCGAGATTGAGCGGTGCCTCGCGCTTGCCGAGCTGCTCGCCATCGAAGACGTGGCTGCCAAGCCGACGGACCCAGCGCAGCCAAATGGCGAGGCAATCCGCACCAAGGTGGACCTGGTGATCGATACCCTCATGGCACACCTCGACACGGTCAAGCAACGCTTCCGCGGCGAGCTGCAGACGGTCGTCTCGCTGCACTCGATGCTGCACCAGCAGACACAGCAGATGCTTCAGGTGCGCAACGAACTCGTGCTCGAGAACCAGCAGCTGCTCGCCCGGGCTCAGCAGCTCTCCTCCTACACGACGGACCTCGAGAACCGCGCCGCCCGGCTGCGCACACCGCAGCCCGCACCGGCTGCGCCAGAGGCGCCCACGCCGGACTCGTCCTCCACCGCCGCGTCCTCCACGGCGTCCAAGTCGCAGTCGCGCCTGGACGCGTCGCTGCCACCCACGCCCATCTCGCGGCGCTTCCGGTGGATCAAGCCCCGGCTGATCGCGAGCCGCGAGCTGGCGGCTCTGCGCCCGCTGCTGATGCAGGGGCCCGTGGACGCCGCGGCAAGCCTCGCCGAGAACTCGCCGCCCGTACCGCCCAAGGAGTCGAGCAGCGGCAGTGTCGCCTCGGGGGGCGCCTCGGACGAGGCCGCCTCGGGACGCAGCGCGCCGCCGCCGCCGCCGCCTCCCGAGCCGATCCGGGAGCACCTGCACGTGTTCCAGCCTTCCAACGTGCTGCGGCCGACCGCGCGGTGCCTTGTGTGCCAGCGCGGCCTCTGGGGACAGCAGGAGCTCCGGTGTGCCAACTGCCAGATGGTGTGCCACACGCGGTGCGTTGCGCACGTGTCAACCATGTGCCCGCTGCAGCCGGCCTCGGCGGCTGCCGGCTCCGGCACTGCCGCGTTCGAGGCGGTGGCTCGCGGGCCGCGAGACAGCCTGCCGCCCGTCCTATTCGGACGCGCACTGCAGGAGCAGGTACTCGCCGAGGGTGGCGTCGCCGTGCCGCGCCTCGTGAACGCGTGCATCGAGGTGGTCGAGTCGCAGGGTCTGCACTTCGAGGGGCTCTACCGCAAGTCGGGCAGCCACCAGCAGCAGAAGCTGATCCAGCAGCTGTTTGAGAGCGGCGTGCCGTTCAACCTTGCCGACCGGGCGTATTTCAACGACATCTCGGCGATCACGGGCGCTTTGAAACAATACCTGCGCATGCTCCCGGACCCACTGCTCGTCTCGGCGCTACACGACCAGTTCCTCGAGCTCAGCTCCCGCGTGGCCCGCACGCCGGCGGCCGAGATCACCGCAGCGCTCCGCGAGCTCTGCGCAAGTCTGCCGCCGGCGCACCTGGCCACGCTCCGCCGCTTGGTGCTTCACCTACACACGGTGCAGCAGCACGGCATGCGGAACAAGATGAACTCCAAGAACCTCGGCCTCGTGTTTGGCCCCACCATCATGCGCAGCCCCGACCCTGCTCGCGAGTTGCTCGAGACGGGTGCGCAGTCGCGACTTGCCGGCTTCCTGATCGAGCATGCACCAGCCGTGTTTGCCTAAGCTCGCGGCGTGCTGGGACTATGTCCTCTTCTTCATTCACTTGCGCGCATGCGCGCTTTTTAGCATAGGCGGTCTGGCCAGACCGCACGCTGTACATACTCCTATCGGTCTGCCAATCATCTGCCTATCCGTGAATTGGCGTGGCAAGCACTTCTGGGCCGGATGGCGACGGCCCGGCCGGCAGCTCCCAGAAGGCACCGTCGGCAGGCGTGAGCGCCGCGACCTCGGGCGACGCAGACGCCCCGCGCCGCCGCCTTGGACGCGACTTGCGCATGGCGGGCCTGTAATTCCAGCTGTCGTCCTCCGCCTGCTCCCGGCGCACAGCGTCCCAGATACCCGCCGGCGAGAAGAAGCACTGCATCGCGCCGTCCAATGCGCCAGCCGCCGTGGTTGGAAAGTGCGGCAGGGTGCACGGCGAAACGCACGCGGCTGCCCGCAGCAGGCAGGTGAATGTGCTGCGGTCGCCGCCCGTCAGCGCATATCCAGAGAGGTCGTTGCCGCATAGCACCATGCGGGCAAGCGCATCCTGCGTCCAGTTCGCACGCAGCAGCGCCTCGTACAGTTCACGCGGACAATGTGGCATATACACAAACGTAGGCCGGGGCAGCGAGTATCCCCCGCACTGCATGTGAGCAGGACGTCGACGTCAGACATACGTACCAGGTTTTCGGCCGGCAGCCGCATGTCGAGCTGCGACGCAACGGCGACATCCAGCGGGCCAAACAAGGGGTCAAAGATGGTTGTGCACAGACCCTCGTCATCTGCATGTGCTTCGATGGTGCACTGCGCAAGGCGGTCCCTCAACTCGAGCAGCAAAGCAAGCTGGTACTGAGCGCTGGTGGTCTCCAAGGCACCGACGCCTAGACACAGCACCTCGCACGGCTTGCGATCGGCACGCACAAGCGCATCCAGCATAGCTGTTTAAGTGGTCAGCCTGCTCTCGCAACCCTGCACTGTGCTGCGTACATGCAAGTTGCTCCCAGGCATCCTGGTGCTGAACCAGCTCCTCCTGCTTCCTCCGCACGGCAGAAAGCACTTGGTGCACGCGCTCCTGGTCTACGGGCTGGTCCACGCGGACGCTGCGCTCGTCGCTGTCCTTTCCCGCGTGATGAGGCTCAGCGGAAGCGGACTTCGACCCAGATGCCCTTGTTTGCGACCCGGCGAGCGCCGCCATGTGCTACTCCCTGTGTCTTTATTACAGCTGGAGGACAACTTTCAGTGGCGTCGCCTCCACATCGAAACACTGCCCCTCGTAGCGCCGACGATCATCCACTGGGCGTTGCGATTCCCGAGTTTGCGTGGGCGGGACTAGCACGTACGCATGGACCATGCACCAGCTGCATCTGCGCCAGCTTCCCGGTGGCGGTAAAGTAGGTGCACGCGCACAATGTGGCTCGTCACTGACAAGCTAGGCCCTGGCCGCATTCGCGCTCATTCTGCTGGCATTCACGATCCAGACCGAGAGCATCCAGTATGTGCAAAAGTCTTCCGGATACCACAAGCCGCTCTTTCTTCTGTTTGTGACGCACAGCAGCTTCCTCTTCCTGCTTCCGTGCTACCTGATGGTCCTGCGCATTGCCACGGGGAAGCCTATAACGTACTTCCTGGAGCAGCTCCGCGCCGGGCTCATCCTGCAGGCGGACGATTTTATCTCGCGTCCGGCCTTTCTCCGCCGAGCGGCCCGCCACGAGCAGTTGCCAACGCAGGAGACAGAGGAGAACGGTACGCCTGGCCCATCCGGCGGGCACGACACGTTCACCCGTATCATTGCGCTCATATTCATTATTGTGGCGCTCATGGTGGGCTTGACAATCCCCTCGGTGAGCTGGTTCCTCGCGGTGCCACTCACGAGTATGGCCAACATTACTTCTATCTACAACACGTTCAGCATCTGGGCGCTTGTGCTCTCGGTCGTGGTGCTTGGCGACCCTTGGCAGTACCGACAAGCGTTTGCCGTGCTGCTGGCGTGCTGTGGCGTTGGCATCGTGGCCTTTAGCAGCACGCATGGCCGCGAGGAGCGTGCAGAGCACGCCAAGGTGCCGTTCTTCTCCCGCGCGCTCGTCGGGAATATCCTTGCATTCCTCGGTGCTGTGTCGATGGCGTCCTACGAGGTGATGTACAAGGTGATCGGCACATTGCCTGAGCCCGACGAGGGGCCGGCCGACAACGCCCCTGTCGCCCAAACCGAAGGCGAGAGTACGCACCTAAACCGTGACCCTGATGTCCAGGAGGAACCCACGGTGGACGAGGTAAGCAAACCATCGGTGGACCTGCCGTTTGGGCTACACGCCATCACCATGACCACAGGGATTGGCGCTGCAACGCTCTCGCTGTTTTGGATCGTGCTCTTGTTTGCCGACATGTACGGCTTTGAGACTTTGGAGTTGCCGAAACAGGTATCCACCACACTCTGGATCCTGCTGTCGGTGGTGTGTGGCGTGCTCTTTAACGGTGCTTTTAGTACGTATGCGTATACCGATACTGGTGACTGACCCTGCGCAGCGGTGCTGCTCTCGCTCTGGGGCCCCGTACTCGCGTCTGTGTCGTGTCTGCTGACCACCATCCTGGTGCAGCTGAGCGACATTATCCTTGGCATGTCGTTCACCTGGCTGAGCCTCCTGGGCTGTCTGCTCATCGTCATTGGCTTTGTTTGTCTGCTGCCACAGGACGAGGCATGAGCGATGAAGTTTGCATAGATGCAAGGTAGGATATACGGTTGGTATGCTGTGGACGATGGGCAAAGAGCCAGTCGGCTGCCCTTGGTCTACGCCTCTTCATCTCGCAGGACGCAAATCCCCTCGACGTGGTGCGTCTGAGGGAAAAAGTCAAAGCCCTTGACGCTCTGGAGCCGGTACGAGGGACACATGCGAATCAGCTGCCCGATATCCCGAGCCTGTGTATGCACGTTACACGACACATAGAGGATGTGAGCTGGGCGCAACTGCACGAGCTGCTTGATGAACGCCTCGTCGCAGCCGCGGCGTGGCGGATCGATCACCACCGTTGTCTGTTCCCGCGGATAGCTGATGTTGGCAAAGATGTTCTCGGCACTGCCTGCGAGGAACGTGGCGTTCTCCACGCCATTCAGCCTCGCATTCTCCTTGGCGCACTCGATCGACTGTGCACTGATCTCCACGCCGGCCACCTGGTGGAACAAGGGCGCAAGCGTCAGGGCAAACAGCCCGGAACCGCAGTACGTGTCCACCAGGTACCGTGGCTCATCACCCGGCTGCTCAGTAAACGCTGGCTGGGAACGGATATAGTCGATCACCGAAGGAATGATAGACCGGTTGTTTTGGAAAAAGGCGCCGGCGGGCGAATCGAACTTGGTGGGGCCCACCACCTCATGGACGGTGGCCTTGTGGTCCGTCACTACGACAGACTCGTCACTGTCAAAGCTGGCGAGCGAATCCCGAAGCAGAATAGTGGCGCCATTTTTCCGTGCGGCGATGCCGTCCCGCACTGCCTGGCGTTCACGTGGCAGAGCCGCATTGATCGTGTCCGTGCCGATAGGGCACTCTTCAATGTCCATCACTCGGCCGGTGCTGGCATTGTCAAAGCCAATAGGCAGGTCGTTGGCATCGATAAACTCACCCGACTGGGCCTTCTTCCGCACCGCCTGCGGCAGGTCGTAATGCGGCGTCAGCTTGGTCCGGTACCGCATCTTGAGGGGCGAGCCCATGGTCGGCTGGACTGGCGGCACGAGCGCCGCATCGAGCCCTGAGTAGTGCGCGAATGCATTTTCCAGAACACGCTGCTTCAGCTGCAGTTGCTTCTCGTAGGGTATCATCTGGTACTGGCAGCCGCCGCATGCGCCAAAGTAGCGGCAGCCAACGAGCTCGTCGTGGCGCATTTCCTCGTTCCGCTTTAGCAGCTCCAGGATGCGCGCTTTGAAGTAAAGCCGTTCTGACGCATACGGAAGCACGCGTACCACTTCGCCCGGCAGTGCAAAGGGGATCACGAGCAGCCGGTCACCCTGTGGCGTCCGCGCGAGGCCGTCGCCGTGGGCGCTGAGGCGCTCGATCGTGACCTGGACCTCCTGTCCAAACGGCGGGACACGGTCGAATTCGGCATTCCTGTGAAGGATCTCGTCTACGCGCGCAGCGCCAAGCATCTCAGCGATGTCAAACGTGATGGGAGGCGGCCCGTTCTTCTCGAGCTGCTTCGCATAGGCCTTCTGCAGGTTGTGCAAGCGCTTCCGCTCGCGCTTCGGGGCGCCCCGATCCGGCGCATTGCCCACACGGGGCTTTTTCCCAGGCGGATGCGCCGCAGATGGTGGCGAAGTCTGGCGCGCCGCGGCAGTCATGGACCTGGTCAGCGTCGGAATTCGAATCAGTGGTAATGCTCGGTTCCACCGAGCATGCATAAAAAGGTTTGCAACGCACGAATCCAAACTAGTGGTTCACTAAAAGGTTTCGAATACCTGACTGTTTTCATATTGCGCAATTTCCGCGCACCTGGGCATCCCCATGTCCAGCAATCCTGGACAAGTGCTCGTCGTCAGTGGCGGGAGTGGGTACAATGACCTGGTGGGGGCGACGCCCGATGCTATCTATGTGATGCCTGGTGTGTTAGCATCCTCTGCAGCATGAACTGACCCGCCAGTCTCGGACAATGGCGGTACGTGACCGGGGCTTGGTCTTAGCAGCAACTGACACGGTGGCGGTGCCGTGACTGACTAGGCTCCTCCTCTGGTGCGTACGCCGACGACCGGGACCAAAGCTGACTGTGGCAGAGATCATTCGTGTCATGGGTACGCTGCGGGGCGTGTGCCATAGGCGAAGTGCTGACCGTCAGGGGGACCGTCCCTAGGCGATCTACGCTCGCGGCTGATCCGGCTTGCCGCGATCGCCGCCACCCGGCATAAAGGCCGCTCACTGCTGAGCTCGCCATCGTCAACCGCGGCACTGCATTCGCTGCTGTCCTACCGTTTGCCAACCTTCGGCTCCTCGCGGGCGGTGAAGCAGGAGTGGATGGACATCATCGAGGGTCGCCACCCGCTCTGGGAGGGGATCGACGCAGAGAAGCGCGAGTGTGTCCGTGGCTTTTTGGTTCAGTTTGAGAGCGATGTGCTGCACCGTGCGCACCGGAACTTCAACTTCCGCGGCGGAAGCATTGGCAACTTCTTCCTCGCAGCGATGCAGCGTTTCTTCCGCTCGATCCAGAGCGCCATCTTCCTCTTTGCCGCAGTGACCGAGATCCCGACTGGCATGCCGGGATGCGAGGTGCTCCCGGCTGTAAATACTAACAACACGACCACGATTGCTGCTCAGCTGGCTGACCAAAGCATCCTTGTGGGTCAGTGCGAAATTTCGCACCCGCCTCCGAACCGGCGGGCACCGTTGCACAACTGGACGGGCGAGTCGACGCGGCCGCCCACACCCGAGATGCCAGACACACCACAAGCACGCTCGTTTGCCGAGCGTGTTGGGTCGCCCGCGCAAGTGCCGGTGCCGCCCGCTGTGGCATCCTCGGCAGCGTTCGCGCCATCGAGTATGGACAGCATGGACGAGGCGGACTGGAGCGACGAGGAGGCAACCGAGCGCTCGGAACTTGGCGGCGTGCGCGGGAGCCGGGAGGCCAAGGTGCGCCGCGAATCGGACGCGATGGGCAACATTGCATTCTCCAAGGAGGAGGAGCAGGCCCCGAGGCTCCCGGCGCCGATCGAGCGCCTCATGTACGTGAACGCGTCCCGGAGCGACGTGTACCCAACACCGAACCCTGCCTACACCCTTGCACTCCAGCGGTCACGGACACTGGTGTACTCGTGCGGCTCGCTCTGGACCAGCATTATGCCATGCCTCGTGCTGCACGGGATCGGTGCGGCCATCGCCCGGTCACCATCGCTGGAGCACAAGGTGCTGCTGCTCAACTCGACGCACGACCGCGAGACGCATGGAATGACGGCAACAGACTTTGTGCATGCCATCTGCCGAGCCATCAACGATGTGGCGGAACGGTACAGTAACGAGCGAAGCACGAAGGAAGACCGTGGCCCGTTCGCAGTGAACGAGCTTATTACCCACGTGGTGTATGTGCGGCAGGGGACGGTTCCGCTCGACGCGGATGAGCTCCAGACTCTTGGCATTCAGTGTATCGGCGTGGATGCCGCACCAGAGGCCGGCCACACCCCACGGCTGACCGAGCGCGCGCTGTTCGAGGCGCTGGAGCTGATTACAGGCGGGCCGCCCGAACGTCCATGAAACCTCAATTAACGATTGCCTTTAGTGTACACTGCGGAACGAAAGAAGCGCGCCGGGCGACTTCTTCGGGGTGGCACTGGTGGCCATGCAAACCATCTCGGCACCTAGGGTGTGCTGGGCTCGTGTATGGATGAGGGCCGCGCATAGCGCCCCCAGCCCATGCGGGTAAGACGGCCATGGATCATGAGCGATTGTGTGGAGTATGCGGCAACTGCACGGGCCGCGTTTTCGTGCGAATCAAGAGTAATAAATGCAAAGTGGCGCTCTTCGTGCACCTCGGCCTGCAGCACGCGGCCAAAGCGCTCGTACGGGGAGACCACATCGGTGATGGTTACCTCCGCCGGCAGGTTGCCGACGTACACCGTGGCAACGTGCGCGGGTGCGAGCCGCAGCGCCTCCTCGTATCCGATGGCCTGCTGCGCGCTCGCGCCCGGGCTGCCGGAGCCAGCGCTGGTACTGCCGTCCTCGATGGAGAGCACTGCTGGGCGCTGCCGGCGGCTCGCCCAGTTGACCCGCAGTGGGCGGCTGCCAAGCCAGTGGCCGGTCATGGTGCTGATACTGTTGGAGGCGTCCGTGGCGTCTGTGAAGCGCACAAAGCCGAATCCGCGAGAGCGATGGGACTGCAGATCCCACATAATGCGGGCGTCGTACAGCGATGGGAAGATGGCAAAGGCCTGTGCGAGCGCAGCGTCGTTGATTTCAGGCGCAAGATCGCCCACGAAAACCGAGTAAAGTTGCGGCTCGCCAGTGCCCGTGGAGCTCACAGGCCGCGGCACTCGCTGCTGCCGCGACGAGAAAGGAGAGCTCAAAGGCAGCGAGGAGCTGTCGAGCGACGTGCGCCTGAATGGTGGACTGCCGAACGAGGTGCTTAGGGCCTCATCTGCCTGCATATCGCCGAGCTGCAGCTCGCCAACCCACTGCTCCACGCATTCCAGGGGCGATAAGGGCGTGTTGGACGAAATACTGTCTAGCGAGGTGCTGGCAGGATCGAGCAATGCATTGTTTGTCATTGCCTGCTGCCTTTCACGCTCACGTGTCTGCGCTGCCGGCTCGCCTGCATCGGCACCCTGGTGCGCCCAGTTGAGGCGTAGGCGGCGCCCGCCGATGCGGCGACCCTGGAACTCATGCAGGGCCGCCTCTGCAGCCTGCAGTACGGTGTACTCGACAAACCCGTATCGTACCGGGTCACGCTCGCCATCGCCCCTGGGCGTTCCTGTGACGATCTTGACAGACCGGACCTCGCCGACATCGGCGAAGAGCCGTGCAAGGACTCGCTCCGTTACGCTTGGTGCAAGGTTTCCAACGTAAAGATACGGGCGCTGTGACTGCCTCGTCATTCCATGACCCGTTCTCGGGGTGCTCTGGCGCTCGAGATCCACATGGCGCATTACAGTTTCCGTAGAACCCGATCGTCACCCACTCCGCCTGACATCTGCAGCCAGCCGCTAATTCCGCCGAGATGTACGCCACCCCGCATTAATCACGTGAGCATCGGTGTCCTTTCTCGCGTCTAAGAGCAACGGTTGGCTATATTTAAACGGCCGATGCAGATTGATGCGTCGCAGCACGTAATGCCTGGGGTTGGGGACCCGGCAACGGCAATAGTCCTCCGGGTGTGTGCGCTAGATTCGCTCGTGGGGGATGTGCGTGGCGCGCACGCCTGCGCGGAGACCCGTGCTGCTGCGATTGCTCAGCGGCTCGACGAGCTCGGCGCAGCACACCCGTCGGTGGCCTCCCTCCGGGATGAAGCAGACACTATCAGCACTCTATTGGAGGGCGCCAGCGTGCTGCGCGATGCGCCTGATGAACGCCGGTTGATCGAGGCCCCCCTGGACCCCGAAGCGCAGGCGTCGCTCGTCCTCGACGGAGGCGCGATGATGCACACCTTTCTCCGGGAAATGGACGCCTGCCGCGCGTTGGACGAGCGCGGCGTGTGCGGAGCGGGCGAACTCGGCTGTACGCTTTTTCAGGGAGCTTTGCATGGATTCTGACCCTGCAGCCGCTGTGGCGTTAGAGCCGCGCGTCCGCGCCTTGGAGCAAACGCAGGAAGCACGCGCCACAGAGACCCGCGATGCGCATCGACGCATTGTGCAGCTGCTTGCACAGTATGGCGACTATGTGCGTAGAGGTCATGCGCCTTGCGGCACTGACTGTCAGGTGGATCGTGTGTCCAAGATCTTTGTGGGTCTGGACGCCACTCTCGCCGAGCTGGAGTCGCGCGTGACGCAAGAGGAGAAACGTCGTGCAGCCACTGTGTAGATAGCGACGCGCAGATAACAAGATACCCGGTTGATTCGCTTAATTGACGTGTGGTCACTACCGAGCGGCACGGCGTACGCCTATCTCGTCGTCGGCATCGTCTCCCTCGGGCGCAGCCGGCCCGGCCTCTCCTGGATGTATGGCCTGCAGATGCCGCAGCGCCGTGAGGAAAAATGGGCGCACCTCGGCCACTTCCATTGACGAAATGTTGGTCATCTGTGCGGGTGAGTAAAGGCGGCGGGGCTAAGCGGGCGAAACGCACCTCGATGTGCGATGGGTTTATTGACTGCAGACCGGCCAGCACCTTGCTCTGCCGAGCCTCGCGCAAGTCCTTCAGCAGCGCGCGCACCCGCGAAAGGGACGGGATATCCTCAGAGGCGCTGCAGAGGGGTCAGTGGTAGCCGCACGTAGCAGGGCGACGCACTGTTCCAAGAGTAGCTTGGCAATCGCCAGATAGTGCAGCGGCACGGGCGCAAAGGCCGCGGCCGTGGTCTCCTGCCGCACGTATGAAGAAAGCACGTCTACGCTGAGCCAATCAGGCGGCACCACCACGCACTTGAGCTTTTTGCGCAGGTGGATCGCCAGCCACAGCGGGACCTCGGCATGGGCCGGCGGGCGGAATGGGCCATATGTGCCGCTGAGCAGACGTACACGGTCGATCGACGCTAGCGGTAGGATGCGGACCATAGTCTCGGTGCTTGCGAGATACTCCATCTCGCTCGGCAAGAGACCATCCCGCGCCACGCTCGGTAAGGCCATGGCGCCGGGGTCGCGGTGTGCTGGCTGCTTCGCGTCGCGCTCGTGAAACCACCGGCGATCGGGCGAATTGATCGGGGCGTGCAGCGCCTCCGCCTGGCCGGGGGAGGCGGCGCTTGCCACACTGGCGAGCATGTCGCTGGGGGCGCGGCTGCGCAGCGCAGTGCGCGGCGGCGTTGCGCACGCCCGCAGCAGTGCGGAGCGCACACGCGTCAGCATCCTGTCGATGTCGCGAGCGCAGTGGCGGATGTTGGTCTTCTTTGCGCTATTCTATGGGGCTGTGACACTCGCGTTTGTGTTGCTTGGTGCCGACCGGCTCTTTCACGGTACGTGGCGTCTCTGCCGGCAGCTGCTGACCAGCAGCCATCGCAACGGCTGCATCGTGGCTCGCCGCATCGCCGGTGGGGATCCCGCTGATCTACGCGGCGCTCACGGTCACGGCTTTCCCGCCTGTCGTCGGCTTCGGAATGACTATCACCGTGTGCAGTATGGCGTACGGCAGCGCTGGTCCGGAGCAGGACCGGCGCTCGATGACTGTGCAGCGCGAGCTCGCAATTGTGCTGTACGGGTGGCTGGTCACGGCCGCTGGGTACGTGCTCAGTGCAAGCATATGCTTCTTTGGGCTCCGCCGCCTGCTCCATGCGTGCCATGGCCACTGGAGCGTGATCGAGCAGGTGAAGCAGGATGCGCGCTTCCACGCCATGCAGGAGGCCGTGCGCACCCGAGGGCTGTGGATGGCGGTGCTCATCCGTTTTTGCCCATTACCGTTTTGCTATTCAAATCTGCTGTTTGCATCACTCGACACCGTGACCTACCGGACTTTCCTGACGGCTACGGTGGCGACCAGTCCACGACTGCTGATCCACGTGTACACGAGTGCCAAGATGTACGAGCTGATGGACCGTAACGTGCGTGCGCAGCTTGCGCCGGCGGCCCGTGTGCTCAACGGCGTGGCGATTGCGCTGGGAATGCTCGCTGGTGTGGCGACCACCTGGATCTTTTGGTCCGAGACACGCAAGCTGCTGCATCTGGGTGGTGACGATGGTGGCGCACGTGGCGAGTACCACGCGCTTGAGGAGGGTGCGGCGGGCGAACCGGGCGAAGTGGGCGACGACGCGTTCGTGCTCGAGGAGCGCGACGGCACAACCGCCGCTCCAAAGCCGGCCAGCGACGCCTAATTGGTCCTTCCCCCGGGCATCCACCAACGGTGCATACGCATCGCGATACCCTCAATGGTGTCCGGGGCGGGACGCACATCCAGATAAAAGCTCACTTTCCCCTTGTCCTTCCCGGCGTTGGCCAGCGCCTGCGCCGAACCGGCGGAGCTGGAGGCCTGCCCCGCATAAAAGTCGATAATGTACCGCATCCGCTGAGGCTCCGCGCCCGGCTCGCTGCTTGGGCGCACGATGGTCCAGTCGTGCCGGTCAAACGGCGCTTGATATCCCATAAGCGAGCTTCCCCATGCCCGCCACGTCCGCTCCCGTGGGCGGCCAATAAAGTTGACCAGCTGCGGCCCGGCGCTACCGTGGCGCCACGTCTGCTCCCACTCGACGATGCGGCGCCACGCCTCCTCGTTGACCGCGTTGTGAATAGGCACCACCACATCCATGTCCGCGGCGTCTGCCTGGTGGTTCTTCCGGCGTACAGCATTGTAGAACTGCGAGGGCGACGGGTACACCCAGCGGTCATCGCGCTCAGCGCCATCGTCCATCGCATGCGTGGACGCCGGTGCTTCGTCCTCCGGATGCTGCCCCTCGGGATAGTACCGCGGGATGGACGAAACCACACGCTCGTTTGACAGGTGCGCGCTGGCCCCGCCGCCGCCGGCAGGCGCCGCGCCGCCGCGGCCGTGCTCCTTCAGGTACGCGTCACGTGTCTCATGGTCCACAGGACACGCAGAACGCCATGCCTCGCGCGTGCTGTGGTCGACAGGACACGCAGACGCCGGCGCCTCCTCCCGCTGTTGTGGCTCCTCGCGCTTCGAGAAGAACCACGACATCAACGCACGGTGCACAGTCGCCCAGTCCGTGAGAAGCGACGCCGCATGCCGCCACGTCTGTTTAGTCAGCAGACCCGCAGAAAAGTGACTGTGCAGACCCTGGCCAACTTGGTTGCGGCGCTCTAGCCAGCGGCGCGTGCAGCATGAGCACGGCGCACTCGCGCGAGAACGCGGTTCTGTGCCAACACATTGTGCGTGAGCACTTTGGGCCTGTGGTATCGCGGGTGGCGGGGCAGCTGCTGCAGCGTGGACGGCTCTCTGTGCGCGAGATTGCACGCTACCTCAACATGCACTCGTTTGGGCGGCGCAGCACGGATGCTCTGACCCAGTGCCCAAGCCACGTTGGTGCGTCGCCGTTTGCCGTCGAGACGGACTCGACCAAGCAGCGTCCGCTGCCGATGCGCTTCATCCAGCAGGCGCTTGTGATCCTCATTCAGCACAACTGTGTGCTCCACTCGAGCTCGGCCAAGGCGCAGGACGGCGCCGCGCCACCTGCCGAGGAGTACTTTGAGGCAGACCAGGACGAGATCCTCGCGCGCTTGCGCTTTGGCACGTACCAGGAGCTGATGCACCAGTGGGGCGGGCGCAGCGCCGAGGCTGTCATCCGGTACATTCTCTACCACGGCCAGGTGCAGGCCGGCGCGATTGTAGAGCACCTGTCCCGGCACCCGGACAGCGGGTGGACGCCACCGTCGGGCCGCGAGCGCGAGCAGCGCGAGGTGCCCGACGAGGCGTCCGTGCAGCGCCGGGCGGCCAAGGTGCGCTCGCTGCTTGTGCGGATGCTGGACGATGCGTTTGTGCGGCCGTCGACCATGGTGCAGCATGTGTCGCCGCAGGACCGCAAGATGGCGTATGAGAGCTCGCTTCGCCGCACGTACAAGGGCGTGCCGACGGCCAAGATGCTCCGGGAGATCAAGATCAAGGTCGCGGCCATGGTCAACGAGGAGGACCGCAAGGACTGCGAGGGCACTGAGCAAGGGCCAGATGCGCCACGTCTTGGCTTCAAGCGGAAAGCGCCGCAAGAGGCGGGGCGCAGCAAGCGCCAGCGGAAAGATGACCAGGCGGATGCGGGCGCATCGCACTATGTGAACGGAGCTGCCCAGACGGACGAGCTGGATATTGACGTACGTGCCCCACAGCAGAAAAGTGTGCTGACCCAGCAGCCAGACGTGTGGCTCCGTGTGAACCACGACCGCTTTGGCATCATGATTCGAAACCAGGTGCTGGTTCACGCGGTTGCGCGCAAGTACAACGCGACGACCGGCGAGGTTTTCCGCCACATGCTCCAGGAGGACCAGCAAAAGGACGCGTGCAGTGAGCGCGAGGAGCGTTCGCGCCCCATTACGCTCAGCACGCTCGCACAGGCAATCCCCGCAGGCGCCAAGATCCAGCGCGGGCTTGACCGGCGGTCCATCCTTGCCGAGGACCACGGCCACGCACAGGATGAGGGGCCGACGCAGACAGAGCTGCTCGCCGAGTACGTTGCGATTCTCTCGTCGCACGACAATGTGTCGTCGGCGGCACACGCGACTCGGTTTCTCGCGCCATTTGGCAGCTCGACGACCACGAGCGCTGGCGGGAGCGCCCAGGTGGCCACCAGCTTCACCATCGAGTACAGCAACATTATCCGGCAGCTGCAGGTGCAGATGCTGCGCCAGATGGTCGTGGAGCGTTTCGGGCCCGTTGCCGGCCGCATCTTCAGCATCCTCACGGAAAAGGGCAAGCTGGAAGAGAAACACGTACGTGGGCCCGCGCGCAAGCCATGCTGACCACACAGATCTCGAAACTCGGCCTGATCGCCATGGGCGAGACGCGCGACGTGTGCGCACGGCTGTTTGCGGCCTCCCTGTTGAGCCTGCAGGAGATACCCAAGGGCAACGAACGCAACCCGCAGCGCACCTTCTTCCTCTGGTTCGTGGACATGCCCAAGTGCCGCTCGTGGATGCTGGACCACCTCTACCGCACACTGGCGCAGCTGAGCGAGCGGCGCATGGCGGAGCAGGAGCAGAACATCGGCCTGCTACGCAAGGCGGAGCGCTCGGACGTCAAGGAGGACACGGTCGGACTGCTTGCCGACTGGGAGCGGCGGAGCCTCGCGCGGCTGCAGGGCGTGCTCGAGGCCATCACCGTGGCCGAGGGCCGTGCCCAGCAGGATGTCTTTGTGCTCCGCCACTTCACCGTGTGAGGGAGCTCCACCTCCACATACGCGCTGCAGGCGTATGTAGATGTTGAATATGTTGCAGCGCGTGGCGACGGAAAACACATGCGGCCAAAGAGGCCTGGCGCGGTCGCACCGCGAGGAAACGCTAGCCACCATGATCGCGGAGGAGATCGACGCTGCGCTGATCAACAGCGAGGCGCTCTACTGTCTGCGCCGGCACCAGCTGGTGAGCCTGTGCAAGCGGCACGGCATCAAGCCGCGCGGCAAGGTACGTCCGCCGCACTAGAGTGCCATCCATGCGCTCACACAGCAGGACCGGCAACTTGCCGACGCGCTGCGGGCGTGCATCCTTGCGCGCCAGCGGGAGCGCGCTGAGCGGGAGCCGCAGACGCCCTCACTGCCGCACGAGCAGCCGGGCGGCCCGTACTCGCTGCTCTACTCGTGCGTGGAGCGCGCCGAGAGTGTGAAAAGCTCGTCGAGCGGCCTGGGCGACTCGTCTCACCGCTCCTACGAGACCGACCAGGAAAATGTGCCGCCCCGCCCCGCATCGAGCGCCGGCTCCCAGAGCGGGTACGGCTCGCTGCCCCTGTTCCGTCCCGCCGAGGACCCGGACCAGTCGCAGTCGTCGAGCAAGTGGGACCGGTCCGGCAGGCTCCAGCGGCACATGGGCTCGGTGATGCGCCGGTTCCGCAGCGTGCTGCGCACCCCGTCGCGCGAGTCGACGGAGCAGGTGCCCGAGCCGCCGCGCGACATGTCCACGCCGGCGCCCGAGCCGGTGGAGGACGCGATGGACACGGAGAATGTGCCGCCGCAGTCCCGCGCGCCGCTCGCCCCGCTGCCGCTGGACGGCGCCCGGGTGGAGCGTCAGAACGCTGCCGGTGATACCATGTACAACACTGTCGACCTATCCAAGAAGCCGATGCGGACGCCCGCAAAGACGCCGCATTCGTCTCGCAAGACCAAGTCTTCCTTTACCACACACAGTCCCGTCGCGGGGCGTCCGCGGGAGATGCCCAGGGCGAGCGGCGCCGCTGGAGCGTCGCCCAGTGCGGCCCTGGCCCGGATGCAGCTGTACGACGGACAGCCTGCCTACCCGCCGGTGCCGCTGCTCAACGAGGAACAGCCGACATACCCGCCGATGGCGCCGCCGGCGCCTCCGGCCAGCTCTGGCGTGCCAGCGTCGGACTCGGCGCAGACGGTGGTCGGGCACGGCATTGCCCTGCCGACGTACAACTCGGCCTCCTTCGAGCAGCCGCATGGCCCCGGGCGGGCCGGCCTGGGCGTCTCTCGCTTCGTTGTGCCGGCTGGCCATGGGCGCAGCCTACTCCGCTAGGTGTTCCATAGTCAACCAGGCCAGAGGATTCGTTAGGGTATGAAGGCGTAAAGAAGGGCGACTCTCATGACGATGCACCCTGCTTGTCCACGCTAGATGGCTCGTTCTTTAGCGGTGTCTCGGCCGCGTCCTGGGGGGAGGGCGTCCCATTCGCGCCCTGTGTCTGGGTGCCGCCACTGATGGGGTCGACAAACTGGTTTAGGAACGAGTCCAAGTCGAACTCGGACTGACCCGGCGCCGCCGAGTACCCCTGGGCGCCCGCGTCCGCCGGCGCGCCGAACGACGGCGTTGAGGGAGAGGCGCCCTGTGGCATGGACACGTAGGAAGAGGGGGAGAATGCCGTGCTGAGCGCCGGCGCGCTCGTCGCGGGCGTATTCGTCTCGCCCGAGTTCTTGGCCATGTCCAAGAGTGCCTGCAGGTTCGGGTCCTGGACCTGCCCGCTGCCAGCCTCGTTGTTGTTCAGATACATCTGCAGCATGTTCGGGTCGAGCCGCATGTTTTGTACGAGCGAGAGGATATTGTTCTGCAGCTCGTTTGCCGACTCGGCATTGGCCTGAGCGTCGCGGTTTACCCGCTGCACACTCCGCGCAAACGCCTGGTCCGGTGAGAAGGCGCCGCCCGGGCTCGCGCTGCGCACCATACTGCCCCGTGGCGAGTCCTGCGCCGGTATGAGTGCCTGCGACTTGAGCATATCCTCTGGCCGCGAGTTCGCGTAGGTGCCTTGCCAGCCGGGGAGCGGCTGCTGCGCGTTCCCGCCGGCATAGCCCGGGTTGCCGCTATTGCTGCCGCCGCTGGCACTGCCGCTGGCAATCGCACTCTGCAGCGCCTGGAGCAGCTGCGGATCGAGCTGTGCGCCGCTCGCATTCGGCGAGCCAGGGAAGTGGCTCTCGCCCTGCTCGGGCTGCACGCCACCAAAGAGTGCCTGGCTGCCGCGCTGCGGCGCATCGTCGCTCTGCGCAGAGCGTACCGAGGCGGGTGACGGGTGGCCGCTGCGGCTCCGCGAGGGCGACTCGGGCGAGAACGTCTCGCGGATGCCCGACCAGGAGTTGGTCGGGCTGTTTTCGTTGTCGCTCGCATTCACGTCCTGGAAGCGGCCCTGCGTCCCATTATTGTTCGAGTCCGCGCTGCCGACCGCGCTGCTGCTGCTTGCGTGGCTGGAATCGCCGATCAGCAGCCGTGCGCGCTTCTGCGGGCGCTGCCCCGTCGCGTCCCGCGGCATCGGAGAGGACCGCCCGGCATAGTGCCCAGAGCCGCTCTGCGCATGCGCCGGGGAGGCGATCGAGTTTCCCTGGTTGAGGATGTCGCCCATGTTGGAGGTGCCAAACACGCTCGCCATGAAGCGCAGGATCCGATTGATCGTGTCCTGCTGCCGCCGCGTCTGCTGCCGGTTCTCCATTGCCTGCTGCCAGAGCCCCTGGCTGGAGCGCTGGAGCTGGCTGATTTCGTCAGTGAGTGCGCGCTGGTTGTTCTTGATGGTCTGGATCGCGCCGAGCAGGTTGGCGATCTGCACGGGGCCCACCGCCGAAGAGGAGAGCCCGGGGATGTGGCTCAGCTGTGCGCTGTAGTCCGCCTGGGTCAGCGCGTTGCTCGTGGTGCCCGGGAGCGATCGGAGGATCTCCTCGGCGCCGTTGGAGCCTGTGTGCTGGTGCTCGCGCTCCTTGCCGCTGCGCTTGCGCTGCACCTTGGAGAGCAGCTCGGGCTGGTCGCGGTGGAACCACGGGTTGGAGAACTCCCAGAGCTCGTTCTGCGACGGCTGGTCGTGCTTGAGTGCCCCCTGCTGCAAATGCGGCACCTTGTGAAAGCCGTACATATTCAGCTGGCGCACAAACGAGGAGAAGTTGTTGTGCTTGAAGAAGCGCGGGAGCACCTCGTCGCCAAAACGCACATGGTTGGGCACGATAAACGTGTCGCCGCTGGGCGACCAGCGTATCAGCTCGTCCGTGTTGGGGTCGTCCACCATGCTGCGGAGCTTGTTCAGGAAGGCAGGGTTGTTGCGGTTCATCACCGTCGGCTGCGGGACCTCGCCGCCACTCCCGCTGCTGCCCGCATTCGCGTTCGCATTGCTGCTGCCGGCGCCTGCGCTGTTTGCGCCCGAACCGCGCTGCGGCTCGGCGCTGGCCTTGGAGCTAGGCGCCATTGAAGGCATGAGCGCCTGGCGCGGCGCAGGGTCGGAGCCTACTTTCCCCGGAGCCGTGTAACCGCTCTTCTGCGCGGTGCGGGTGCGTGAGAGGTCGGGCTGTCGGTAGTATTCCCAGCCCTGCTGGCTTGCCATAGCCGCCCGCACGGCTACACGCACAAAATATGGCGGTGGGAAGCGGACGGGGCAGACGTGCGCAGAAGTGGAGGCATGCACGTGATCCATGCAGCGGGCCGCAGGGGCGTGCAGGAGGTGGCAAACATATATAAAAGGGCGACCCGCGGCAGCCGCGCCCGCGCGTGGCGGCGAGTGGCAATTCTCGGCGCTGCCTGGAATTGAGGAGCAGCCTTCACCAGCCGACCCGGGGGGGTTTATACAAGAAGGCATGTCTGGCAGCGGTGCATTGCAGCTGCCTCAGGCACAGCGGCGCAACACGTCGGTGGAGTTGCCGTCGCAGAACCAAAAGCCTCTTTCGCTGCCGTCGCAGGCCGGCGGCGCCGGCGAGAAGGACAGCAAAGAGGTGGATGATAAGGCCGCGGTCAAGGTGCCGCCGTCGATGCCGGCGCCCGTGACAGAGCAGACGCTGGCGAGCGTGCACGGGATTGTGCCCACGCTGCAGTACGTATAGCATGCGTATGCCAGGCATGCAGCGTACTCACCGGGCGCAGAAACATTGTGGCCACCGTGAATCTGGAAGCGCGACTGGATCTGAAGACCATTGCGCTACACGCCCGCAATGCGGAGTATAATCCAAAGGTATGCACAGTGCTTGGGGTGGCTGCAGGGTCCTAATCCGTCTCCAGCGATTCGCCGCGGTGATCATGCGGATTCGCGAGCCCAAGACCACGGCACTCATCTTCGCCTCGGGCAAGATGGTCATCACCGGTGCCAAGAGCGAGGATGACAGCCGGCTGGCGAGCCGCAAGTACGCGCGGATCATCCAAAAGCTCGGGTTCGAGGCACGCTTCAGCGAATTCAAAATCCAAAACATTGTGGGGTCCTGCGACGTGCGCTTCCCCATCCGTCTCGAGGGGCTTGCCTACAGCCACGGCGTCTACTCGTCCTATGAGCCCGAGCTGTTCCCCGGTCTCATCTACCGCATGGTCAAGCCCAAGGTCGTCCTTCTCATCTTTGTTTCTGGGAAAATTGTACTCACCGGAGCCAAAGTACGCGAGGAGATCTATACCGCTTTCAACCTTATTCTCCCCGTGCTCTCCGAGTTCCGTAAGCCGTAGCCGCGCAGCGCCGCGTATGTACTTTGTATCGTACTGTATCCTACGCACCGCACGCACGATGCGCGTGGTGGAAGGCGGCGGTGGGATCACGTGACATTTCTTCTGCCGGCTCGCGGCGCACGCCGACGGCCTAGCACGGAGCGCCATGGTGGTGCAAGGCGTTGGCTTGCGGCTCGGGAGGGCCTCTCCGCTGCGTGCGTTCGGCACAGTCTCGCGCCGCACGCTGGGTGCGGGCGCGCCGCGGGTGAGCGTGGCGCGCGCGCCGGGTGTGTCGGCGGCTGTGCTGGGCGTGCGGGCGTTCTCGCTCTGGCCCAAGTCGATGGAAAACAACGACAAGGCGCGCGAGGCACTGATGCAGGCGATGGAAAACAAGGACAAGGCGCCCGAGGCACTGATGCAGGCGGCGTCCGAGGCGAGTGAGGAGGTGAGCTCCGGCGTGGACTCGCTCGGTCACACGGCCGGCGCGGGGGACGGCCGGGGCGGCGCCTCGATCACCGAGCGGCTCGCCAGTGCCAAGGACGCGGTGGTGGAACAGCTGCCAGACGCGAGCGGTGCGGGCGCCGCGGCGCCGCACCACGAGAGCATGTCCGAGGCGGTGCAGCACTCCACGACGGAGCTGCACCAGCTCGGGCTCGGCGGCTGGTCCCCGTCCGGCATGCTGCAGCAGCTGCTGGACAGCACCGCCTACTACACGGGGCTGCCGTGGTGGGCGACCATCATCCTCATCACGTGCGGCATCCGCCTCTCGGTGGCGCCGCTGCTGGTGTATGTGCAGGGCAACTCGATCCGGCTGTCCAACATCCAGCCGCAGATGCAGAACCTCATGTCCGAGATGGAGTACGCCAAGGCGACGGGCAGCCCACAGGAGATGCAGACCGCGGCGATCAAGGTGCGCAAGCTACTCGCGGAGAACAACTGCTCGCCGTTCCGCTCGCTGCTGCTCCCGCTGGTGCAGATGCCCATCTTCCTGTCGTTCTACTTTGCGCTGGACGGCCTGGCCAAGGCCAAGCTGCCGGCGCTGGTGAGCGGCGGGTTCAGCTGGGTGCAGGACCTCTCGGTCGCGGACCCGTATTACGTGCTGCCGATCACCAGTGCGTTCATGACGCTTCTGGTGATCGAGACCGGTGCCGAGACGGGCACCTCGCAGATGAACCAGACCAAGCAGGCACGCTTCGTCAAGAACCTCATGCGGGGTGTCACGGTGTTCGCCGCCTGGCTGGTGTCCGAGTTCCCGGCCGCCGTGCTGCTCTACTGGACGACGACCAACACCTTCTCGCTGGTCCAGCTGCTCGTGCTGCGGACGCGGCTGATGAAGCGCTGGCTGCGTCTGCCGGACCGCATCCAGCACCCGGTGGAGCCGCACGGCAAGAAGGAGTCGTTCATGGACGGCTTCCGCCGCGGCATGGCGAGCCAGAACGCGCTGCCGAACTCGGCCGCGTCGCGCCGCAGCCCAGCGCCCTCCAGCCTCTGGGCACGCAAGGGCGACGCGGACGTGAGCTCGGCACGCTCCCGCGCGGTCGAGTCTATCATGTCCGACAGCGAGCACGGGGCCAAGGCGCACGCGGGGCCCACCGCTGCACAGACGCAAAAGCAGTCTCGCGTGCAGGCCGCGCGCGAACGCCGGCTCCGGCAGCGTGGATAGAGATACCGCTACCTGCTACCCGTGTCTGTAGCCTCGGAACTCGCAAAAGTGGCAAAGTCGAATCGTCGCGATTTGGCACAGGCGCGCCCCTAGCGCCATTCGCAATCCCTGGTGGCGGGGGGGCTTTCTTCGTGTTGGGTGTTGTGCTGAGTCAGCAGCGATCAACGCGCCGGATGAGGTGGTGGCGCTGCTTGTCCTGCACGCCATTGTGCCGGGTGATGGCCGAGCCCGTGGTGCACGACGGTCCCCTGTCGCGCTACCTGGATGGCGTTTCGGAGCGGGATGTGGACCGAGCCGAGGAGCGCCGCGACGAGGAGCGCCCCGCCGAGGGTGCCGGCCCAGCGCCCATGCCAGGGAGCGACGTGTCGCTGAGCGATGCGCCGGTAGCAGAGGACCGCGCTGAGCGGAAGCCGGCGCGGCAGCGGCGCACCCGAGGCTCCGCTGAGGACCTTGCGTATGCGGCGAAGCGCGCGTGGGGCTCCGACGACCTGCCGACGCAGTTTGCGGAACGCTTCAAGTACGTGGTGGCCACCTCGTTCTTGCTGACCCCGTCGCTGTCCATTGGCATGTACAATGCGCCGGCGGCGACGGCGGGCGCAGACGAAGCGCAGCCACTCCCATTCCGCGTGGACGACCCCGTGCCGCGGCGCGCCGCGACGACCGTCGAGACCACGACGCCGCCGTCGCTGACCAGCATCAATCTCCTGGACGCGGCCGTGCTGCTGGCCGTCGTGCTAGCGACGCGCACGCCGCCGATGCTAGTGCTCCTTATGGTCGCCGCGCTCGCCGCGTGCGTGTTCCTGTCTCGCGATCTGGCTGCGGCGCTCGGCGCTGCGCACACGATGCGGTTTACGCTGGAGCGCGAGCCAGACGCCCAGGCGCCGCGGTTCCTCGCGGCCGGCGAGCCGACCACGGCATGGGTCGCCGACGAGCGTGTGCGGCTCGCGAGCATGGCACTGCAGGAGGTGACGCGCGTCGTGCACGCCGCGCACGCGTGTGACCGCGGTCTGCGCGATGCGATCCTCGCCGTGCAGGAGGTGGAGCTCGTCTCGCGGGGCTACAACCTCTCGAGCCCGCTGCCGCCCATCTCGCGGATCGAGGCCGCTGGCGGCTTCGCCACGCAGCCGCACGCGCGCGCAAAGAGCGCCGACGGCGCGGTGCCGCCCGTGCCGCCGGCGCATCCGCGGCGGCTCGAGCCGCTGCGCAAGGCCATCTCGGAGACGCTGGACCAGCTCGTGTTTGCGTGCCAGCAGGCGCAGGTGGCGCTCCAGCCGCTTGTGGACCCACGCGAGGCGTCGCTGCTCAGCGAGGTCGGGCACCTCGCGCCGCGGCGGCGCATCGAGCACACTGCTGCGGCCCCGAGTCCCGTGCGCTCCCTGGCGCTCTCTGTCCAGGCGACACCGCCGCATGCCGGCGACGGTCGGCGCGGCCTCGCGCTCGGTGAGAGCGCGCCGGCCACACCGCGGACGCCGGCCACGCCGCGGACGCCGCAGCAGGGAGGATTTCCGCCCCTTGCGCGGCTTTCGGAGCCGCGCACGCCCGTGGGGGCGTCCTTCGCCGATGGCGCGCCGCCGCTGCACCGCACGCCCAGTGCGCCGACGCCCCAGAGCGACCGCCTTTCTCTGGCGCAGCTGCGCTCTCGCTTCGAGAGCATGCACGCGGCGCGGCGCACGATGCTCTGGCACCTGCTCGCACTCGACTACACCATGGCGCCGACGGACACGCGGAGCAGCGCAGACCTGGCGAGCTACTGGGAAGACGGCGTGGTCCACGCTGTGCTGGAGCGTCTCTCGGCGGCGTTCTCGGCGGCACAGGAGCGCCTCGCCGGGACTGTGCGGCAGAGCATGGGCGCCAGTGCCGGGGCCGCGGACGACGCGGCCGGCGCCGAGGCAAGCGGCGCGGGGCCGGCGGGCGCGGCCTTCTCGCAGCTTCGCGAGCACGTCGGGCTTGCGGACCGCATGAACGAGATGGCTCGGCTGCTGCGCACGATCCAGTGCAAGCTGCACGTGTGCGACGAGGACCTGCGCCTCGGCGCACCCGTGTACCTGCACGGTGTCGAGGCGCCGCCGGGCGACGCGCCGCCGGGCGACGCGCACAGCCGCGTGCATACCCTCTTTGACAGTGTGAGGCACGACCTGCTTGCCCTGAGCGGAGAGTGGGAGGCCGGCCTCCGGATCGTCGGCGGCGCGCAGAACCCGCGCAGCCCACCGGACACCGCCGCGGACCGCGCTGAGGCGGAGCCGGAGGCGAGCGGGCGCTCCTCCCCCGTGAGCGACGGCGGGCCGCTCACCGACACGTCGGACGGCGGCGAGCAGCGCGAGGCGGCACAGGACCCGGCCGGCGCCCTCGCCGCGCCGGCGCTCTCCGAGGCCGGGCCACCCTGCGACGCGCCCGGCGGCGGGCGCACGGAGGTGCTCGTCGAGCTCCTGCTCCAGTCCGCGACGCCAGCGCACCTGCCACCGCCAGGGCTGGAGCAGGTGTTTGAGGCGGCGCCCGAGCCGCGGACCACGCACCGCGCGCGGCTGCCGCGTGCGGAGCGGATCAAGCAGCAGGCACAGCAGCGTGCCGCCGAGCGTGCCGCGGCGAGCGCCGCGGCGGAGCCGCAGGCGCTCGTCGCGGAGCTGCGCGACGTGTTCGCCCAGCGGCCGCCGCACGGCGGCGTGCAGCATCTGTAAATTAGCAAGTAGTCGCTCCACGCCCCCACATGGTCACGTGCACGACGCGTCGGCGCACCGCGCCGCGGCGCGACGCCGCCACCAGCCGACTACGACGATGGCGAGCGCGCTCCCGACAGACGCGCGGTACGCGAGCGCGCTCGCGGCGCGGAGCGCCGCAGGGATGCGCTTGCCCGCGGCGGCGGCGCCGAGTGCGCGGCGCGCGCCGGTGGCGGCGCCTGCGGGCGAACGTACGTACGGGGTGGCGCCGGACGGATGGCTGACCGCGGCAGCGCACTACCTGGAGCCGGGCCCGCGGAACCGGCTGTACCTGTCGCTGCGCTCGGGGATCCCGTCGCAGGTGGACTGGGCGCTCGCACGCCTCGCGGCGTACACGCAGCAGCTCGGCGACCGGTTCCTGCTGAGCGAGTACCCAGGGCTGGCCGACGCCCTGCTGGAGCTTGTGCGGCGGCTTGCGCGGGCGCTCCAGGGGCGGCCGCGCGCCGAGTGGGACGCGGACCTGGGCAGCAGCTGCGGCGGCACTGGCGAAGAGGAGCCCGGCGCCACGACGCCGAGCGGGTGGCTGATCGACGTGGGCGTCGGCGCCTCGGCAGAGAACCCCGGGGCGGGCCTGCTGGCGATCAGCGTCGCCGGCGCGCGGCGCAAGCGGCGGCGTGCGCTGTGCAGCGCCGAGACGGCGCAGCGGCCCGCGGCGCTCGACGTGCTCGCAGTGCCGACGGACGCGGCGCTGCTGCGCCGCGCAAGCGAGGCGGTGCTCATCCTGCGGAACCTGAGCCTGAGCGCGCGCAACGTGCCGCCGCTACTGCAGGCGAGCGGCGTGCTGCAGACCGTCTACGAGGTGCTCGCCGTGTGCGCGGCGCACGAGACGACCGCGCTCGACGAGTTTGCAGAGCTGGCCGACGTGCGCACGAACGCATTCGACATGCTCGAGGCGCTCTGCCCGCACCTGGTGCTGAGCGACTGGGTCCGCGCACAGTACGCCACGAGCGCGCCCGGCGCGCCGGCGCGCGACGCGGCGCGCACCGAGGACCGCGTGTTCCAGCTCGTGTTCGACACACTGCACACCACGCAGGACCGCGCCCTGCTGCTCGCGAGCCTGCGGTGCATGAGCGCGCTGGCCACCTGCGAGAGCAACGCGCCCGTGTTCCTCGAGGCGGACACGGGCGGGCAGCCGACGCGGCTGGGCCTGGTGGCGCGCTGCGTCGCGCTCCTGCCGCTCACGCAGGACGTGGAGCTGATCGAGGCGGCGACGGACCTGCTGTACCAGGTGGTGGCCACCAACGAGAACGCGCTCGTGCTCGGCGCACTCGAGGAGCCGCCGCAGCACACGCGCGGCGTGCTGCGCTACCTGCTGCGGAACCTCTCGATGGGCAAGACCGTCTGGGAGCGCGACTCGCGCCTCACGGTGAACTACACGGCGTGGTGGAACGCGCATGTGCCCAGCGCGCAGCGTGCGCAGCAGTGGCTCGAGCGCACGCGGCGCGAGGAGCAGGAGCGCGCCCGTGCGCAGGCGCTCGGGGTCGCGCCCGGCGGGCGCGCGCTGCCCCGCGCGCTCACCGCGGCGGAGCACGGCGCGCTGAGCGCACTGGGCGAGCCGGAGCGCGGCGTGGAGTGGATGAAGCTTGTGTTCGAGGCGGACAGCCAGGGCGAGGTGACGCAGATGGAGTTCTGGACCGCCTACCGGGACGAGTTCACGCCCGACCTGGAGCGCGGCGGCGCCGCGCTGCAGCCGGCGGCGAACCTGATCCGCAACGTGTCGCAGACGTTCCCGGGCGCGGCCGCCATGGTGATCTCGCCGCCGGCGGGCGGGCAGCCGCGCTTCATCATCCGCGGCATCTCCCACCGGGCACACGTGGAGCCGCCGTGGCAGTGCCGCTGGGCGGCCTGCCCCGCGCCGCAGGCGGACGGCCCCGCCGCCGTGCAGGCGCACCTCGCCGAGCACGTGCGCCTCGCGCCCGACACGCGCTGCCGCTGGGGCGCGTGTGGCCACGCAAGCGACTCGCGCCCGGAGCTGGAGCGCCACGCACGGACGCACCTGGCGGTGCCGCCGCCCGCGGACGGCGCGCCGCGCGCGGTGAGCGGGCCGCCGGCGAGCGGCACCGTGGACAACCCCGGGGTGATCACCTTTGAGGTGGAGCGCACGCCGAGCGTGCCGCCCGACGTGCCGGGCGGCGCCCCGTCGCCGTACGGCGTGGCGTTCACCTCGCTCCTCGTGGTGCGCTTCGTGACCCGCGCCGCGGCGAGCGTGCTGGACCGGGCGGGGGTGAGCCGCCCGTCGCAGACGTACGGCGGCGAGGTGATCGCCCGGCGCTCGAGTGCCGACGAGCTGTTTGGCTGCCCCGTGCCGCCGACCGCCGCCGAGGAGAGCACCTCGGCGCCCCCGGGCACCACCGAGCGGCAGCTCCAGCTCGCACGCCGGGTGATGGACGCCGTGTGCGCCGTGGAGGAGGACCTCGTGGAGTATGCGCTGTGCAACGACATTCTCTGCCGGTACGTGAACGACACGCTGGTGGCCATCCGGCCGGGGGCGCCGGGGGTGGGCGCCGAGGCGCCGCCGGGCGAGGCGCCGTCGGGCGAGGCCCCGGCCGGCGCCTCGCCGGCCGGCTAGGCGCTGGCTGCGGGCGGGCGGGCGGCCCGCCGCGCACCCCCTTTAGGCTACTTTGACAGCGTGGCACTATATCTACATGGCAGTCGACCGGCGGCTGTGCGCTTGACAACCCACCTACGGCTGTGCGCTCACCGCGGGCGGCACACCCTCTGCATGGTTAGCCCAGGCTCCTGCGGGCGGCGGCCGCGGGCCTCATTGTGTAATGCTGTCCGTCACGTGGGATCGGAAGTCTAACATATGTGCAACATCGCCGAAGCGAATAATCCTCGGCCCGCGGCGCGCGGCGCGCGTTAGCACGTACCTTTCTGGGGTGCAGGCGGCTGTGGCGACTGGCGCCGGAGGATCTCGGTGCAGTGCTCCACATCGCGCACGAGCTCCGCCTCGGCCTCCTCGTAGGCGCTCATGTAGTGGTCGAGCGCCTGGCGCACGTCCGCGACCTTGTCGCGCTCGAAGCGGTCCATCTCGGCGTGGCAGAGCCGGGTCACCTCGTCGAAGCGGGTGTGCAGCTGCGCGGCGCGCAGCGCCGCGGCGGACGCCTGGTGCGCCTGGCTGTCGTAGTGCGCGGAGCGCTGGCGCTCCGCGGCCGCGCGCTGCTTGCGCACGTCCTCCTCGGCCCGCTGCCAGTCGCGCCACACGTCGAGGCGCGCGGCGAACGCCTTGCGCACGCTGCCGCACATGCGCTCGTACTCGTAGAGCACCACCCCCAGGATGTGCGCCTCGTGGTCCGCGAGGCGCGCGGCGCTCTCGGCGGCGCGCCGCTTGGTCTCGGCGAGCGCCGCGAAGCACGTCGAGACGCTCCGGGAGAGCGCGCTGCCCGAGAGCGCGGTGAGCGCCTGGGCGAGCTCCTCGATGGCCGCACCGTGCTCGCGGCGCCGCTGGGCGAGCGCGGTGACCGCGGCGACGAGCTCGTGGAGCTGCTGCTCGAGGTGCGTCACGTAGCTGCTCTGCTGCGGGAACCAGGCGTCCGACTCGTGGAAGCGCGGCGCCTGGAGCGAGTGTGACCAGCCAAAGTAGGTCTTGTGCTCCGGCGTCTCGATCGGGCCGCGCACCTCGTTGCGCCGCAGCATGTCCGCCGGCAGGTTGGTGCTCTCGAGGAACACACGCAGGTCCTCGTCGCGCCGCAGCTCGGGGTGCTGTGCGATCTTGTTGATCGCCACCTCGAGCGTGCGGCGGCGGAACTCGACGAGCTCCGGGGCGAAGCGCCCGATCTTGACCTTTTCCGGCATCGCCGGCACAAACACGCCGGGGTGGTTGCTCACCAGGGCGGCGTGCAGCCAGCGAAAGTCGCTGTACCGCCGGAGCACCGAGATCTCCCGTGCACGCATCCAGGGCGCATTGGTCGTCACCCGCAGCGTGTACACGACGTGCGCGTTCATCGCGTCGCCCACCCGGTGCGGCTCGCCGACCCGGATGGAGAAGCTCGGCGGCGGCGTCGGCGGGCGGGCGGACGGCCCGGGCTTCACCGGCGACGGCTCGCCGTACGGGTCCTCGGACGTGGCCTGCGACGCGGGCGAGGGCGGCGGCCTGGCGAGCGGCGCCGGCTTGGCGGCGCCCTGCGCCGAGCTCTCGCCGCCCGCGGGCTGCGCGCCGACCGCGGCGGCGGCCGCATGCACCGGCTGCTCACTGTTCGGCTGCTCCGTGTTAGGCTGCTGGTCCTGCGCGCCGCCGGGGGCCGCGCCCTGGGGAGCGTGCGCAGCGTCGGCACCGCTGGCGCTGCTCGGGGCTCTGGGCGGGCCGCCTGCGGCGCCAGCCGCTGCGTCTGCTGCGCCGCCCGCAGGGCGGTGTGGCCCACCGGCACTTTGCCCACCTTTCTCGTTCGCCACACGCTTCTTCAGGTACTCGGTCCACCACGCCTCAAAGCCGACGCAGTCCAGGTTCAGGCCGAGCGTCTTGCTCTCGGACAGGTCCAGCTTGCAGTTCTCGGGGCGCTGCGTCGCCGCCTGCGGGTCGATCTCGTACTCGGGGTCGAGGTGTGCCACGCTGGTCACCTCGCGGCCGGCAACCTCGTTGTACAGGCGCGAGAAGAGCTTGCACATGTCGTACTTGGTCATGGCCTCCTCGGCGGAGAAGTGCACCGTGGGCGGCATCGTCTGCCGCTCCGGCTGCAGCGTGCACAGCTGGAGCAGAGCACGTGCGACGTCGGCCACGTTCGTCGGGTACCGCACCGCATGTGCATCCATCACCTTCTTCCCCGCGCCCGCGTCCGCCGGTGGCTGGATGGCGCCGAGCAGCACGTTCACCGCCGACTCGCCGTCGTAGAGCGTCTCGCCATACAGCACGGGCACACGGACGTTGGTCGCGAGGCCCTCGCGCGCCGCGTCCAGCACGGAGCGCTCAGCCGCAGCCTTGCTCTCGCCGTACTTGTTGAGCGGGCGAGGCTGGTCGCCCACGTGGAACGGCGGGCGCTGCCCGTCAAACACATAGTCCGTCGAGACGTTGACCAGGTACGCCGGCTTCGGCAGCGCGCCGCACGCACGCGCAAGCACGCGCGGCACCTCGACGTTGAGCTTCTGCACCGCGCCGGGGTCGCGGTCCACCACGTCCGGGCGGCGCTCCGCCGCGGTGTGGATGAGCGCCTCGGGCTGCACATCGGCGACGAGCGCCTCGACGGCCTCCGAGTCCGTCAGGTCCACGCGCGCGATGCTGCCCTCGGCGCGCGAGAACGCCACGCCACGCACATCGTGCCCCTGCTTCTGCGCTTCGCGCATGATCGCGCGCCCAAGAAGGCCCGACGCGCCCGTGACCAAGATCCGCATGGTCCGTCTCGTCGTGGGGGAAAACGGGGCCGGCGCCACTCGGCGGCCTGAGCGCTGCTGGCGCCCGCGTGGCGCTGACTAAATTGCACGCATGCCCCGCGCCACGCGGTGGCGACCAACACTAGCGCGTCGGTGGCGCATTGCGCCACGCCACACGGTGCTGCTCCGCAAGATTGAGCTGGACAAGGCGTGGCACGACGCGTGGGCCGCCGGCGCGCCCGGCGCCGGCGCAGCAGTGCCGGCGCCGGGCGCGAGCGCGTGGGCGTGTGTGACGGCAGCGTTCGACCCCGCGGCGCCCGCGGCGCCCGCGGAGCGGAGCTCGTCCGAGGTGCAGGCGGCGCTCGCCGCGCTCGCCGCGACGCGCGCAGAGCTTGGCACGTGGTTCCTCGAGGCGTGCCGGAGCGAGTACGCGCGCTTCCTCGCGCGCACGCTCGCGCCGCTCGCGGGCGCGCCGGCGTCGGCCGCGCAGCATGTGCCCGGCGTGGTCGATGCGCTGTTTGCGTGGGTGTGTGAGCGGCAGCGGCTGCTCGCGCCCGTGGAACAGGGCGGGCTTGCACTCGCGCACGAGGCCAGCGCGCTCGCGTTCCAGTGCAAGACGCAGCTGGTGACGGCGCTGGCGCCGCGCATGCTCGACGCCCTCGTGCACTACTTTACCGGAACGCTGCGCGTGGGGCGCAGCGGGGAGCTCCTGCTCGACGCGCACGGCGTCCAGGTGGCCGCGCAGCTGCGCATGCTTGGGCTCGATGCGCTCGTGCAGGGCGTCGCGACGCGGAACGCGACAGCCGTGCTGCGGGACGTAGCGCAGCACGTCGCGGGCACGGAGCAGGAGCGGGCGCTGCAGCACACGCTGCCGGCGCTCGAGACCCTGCTGCACACGCAGCTGCTGCCCGCCCTCGAGACGCTCCTGGAGGCGGTGCCCGAGGGCCGCGCGCTGCCCGACGTGGGCCTGCCGCCGCCGGCACGCGAGGTGTGGGACGTGAGCCACTCGCTCACGCACGAGGAGGCCGCGCCCGGCGCGCGCGAGCGCGACGCGCTGCGGCTCCGGCTCGAGTACTCGCTGGCCAAGGTGCTGGGCGAGCTGCGGTGCGAGCAGCTGTTTGACCTGGTGGGGGTGTACCCCGAGAGCCGCGCGGCGCTCGAGGACCTGCGCGCGTGCCTGGACAAGACGGACGAAAAGACGCTGGTGGCGGAGCAGTTTGCGCGCGCGCTGCGCGCGCGCCTGCTGCACCCGGGGGTGGACACGCACGCAGTGCTGGTGTACTATGTGCACACGGTGTATGCGCTGCGGCTGATCGACACGACGGGTGTCGTGCTGTCGCAGGTGCTGCCGGGCGTGCAGCGGTACCTGCGTACCCGGGCGGACACCATCCAGGTGGTCGTCGCGGCGCTGCTGGGCGACGACCCTGCGTTTGCCCTGCTGCGCACCGAGCTGGAGAGCGAGCCAGCGGGGCCAGACGCGCCGCGACGCGCGCCGCGCGTGCGCGGCGACGACGCCGCGGAGGAGGAGGCGCAGTATGCGCGCCTCGAGTACTGGGCGGACCCGCACTGGACACCGCGGCCCGTGGACGCGGGCCCCGAGTACAGCCAGCTGCGTTCGCGCGATGTGATTGACCTGCTGGTGTCGATCTTTGACGACTACGACGGGTTCGTGCGTGCGCTCGAGCAGCACACGGCGCAGCAGCTGGTGCGCATTGAGCACTACGACCGGTCGCGCGTGCAGCGGAACAATGCCATCTTTAAGCGCCGGTTCGGCGAGAGCAGCCTGCACCACTGCGACGTGATGCTGCGGGACATTGGCGCCTCGGAGCTGCTCGACACGCGCTTCCACGAGGCGCGCGCCGCGGCGGCGCCCGACGAGGCGGTCGGCGCGCTGCACCCGATCCTGCTGTCGCGCCAGTTTTGGCCCGAGATGGACACGCGCACGTTTACCATGCCGGTGCGCCTCGCGCGTGCGCTGGAGCAGTTTGCGCAGCACTATGCCGCGACGCAGACCATGAAGCGGGTGCGCTGGCTGCCGCACGTGGGCACTGTGCAGCTTGAGGTCGAGATGGCCGACGGGCGCCGTATTGAGGCGCGCGTCTCGCCGCTGCAGGCCGCGGTCGCAGAGCTGGTCGCCGGGCTGGGCGTGCCGCCGATCGGCGGCGAGGCGCGCAGCGGCGGTGCAGAGGGGCGAGGTGCAGACCCGCTGGGCGACGGCCGGGCCGCGGATGCAGACGGCCGGGGCGCCGGCCCCGAGGGCCGGGCGGCCGAGCGCCTGCACGCCATGGCCGAGCAGCCGAGCGCGCATCCAAAGCCACGGATCGTCACTGCGGACAATGTGGCGGCTGCGCTGGACCTGGACCGGAACGCGGCGGTCGAGGCGCTGCGGTTTTGGGCTGCACAGGGCGTGCTGGAGGAGCTGCCAGGCCCGTCGGGCAGCTTTGCCGTGCAGGAGCGTGTCTAGGGGAGGGGGGTAGGCATGGCTCTCTGACGGCCCGCTGGCGGGCGTGGACCAGTGGGCGGCTGGGCCGCAGGGCAGCACGGAGCACGGCAGCACGGCAGCACGGCAGCACGGCAGCACGGCAGCACGGCGGATGGGCCCCAAGGGCAGCTGGGCCGTCGGGCAGCTGCTCCCTCGGGCAGCTGCTCCGTTGGCAGCTTTCTGTGCAGGGGCGTGGGCGTGTCTACCGGGCGTATATAGCAATGTGGGCATGGCCCTCGTTCACAACGGTGTCTATTTTTTCGCCAGCGAGCCTGCTCGCTGGGCGTGGGAAAGCAATAGGGTGGGCCAGCGTGCTGGCCCACCGTGTCCACCAGGCCCGCTACGCCCGCCCGGCGGCCGGGCTCTCGTAGCCGCTTGCGGCGCGCATGGCAGCAGCCTTGACCAGGACAACGTACAGCAGGCTGTGCTCCCGGGTCACCCGCACAAGGTCCAGCCCTGTGCGCACGGCGGCCTCGCGGGGCACATGGGGGTTGGCGCGGCGCGCCGGGTCGCCCAGCACCGCGCCATCCTCCTCGCCGAGCAGAGCGGCCTGGAGCGTGCGCACCGCAAGTGTGCGCGCCTGGGCCTCGACGCGGGTGAGCCGGGGCGCCGTGGCGGCGCCCGCGGCAATGCGCTCCTGGAGCAGCGCGGTGAGGTCCCGCGTGGCGTTCACGTCCGGCGTGCTGAACACGTAGCGGGCCAGCTGCCCGTGCAGCGCGCGGTGCGTGAGCGTAAAGGCGGGGCGCACGCTGTGGGAGTGCGGCTCGACGCGCATCTGCACGGCGCGCGGCAGCGGCACCCACTCGGCACGCGCCGCGAGCGGCGCGGTGGGCGGCGCCGGCGGGTACAGGGGCGCATTGCGCCCCGTGCGCACAAACACAATGTGGCGCGTGCCGGTGGCGGAGCAGGTGACGCGGAAGGTGGCGGTCGCCGCGTGGGTGAAGGTGAGCACAGGCGGGTCGAATGCGAGCTGCTCGCCGTGCAGCTGGATGCGCAGGTCCGGGTCGGGCGCCTCGAGCGACACGGTGAGCGGCGCGCTCGGCACGCCGGCGACCAGGACGACGGGCAGCGAGGCCCGGTCCAAGTGCGCGGCGCGCGCCGGCGGGTCGCCAGCGCCACGCGCCTGGGCAAGCGGCTGCGCACGCAGCCCGATGAACAGCTCGTGGAGCGCCGCGTCCGAGAGCACGTGGTGCACGTCCTGCGCGCGGATCCGGGCGAGGAACGTGTCCAGCGCGGTGCGCGGCGCGTGCGGCGCAAACATGCCGTCGGTGCCCGCGTGGAGCGCGTCGTTCAGCGCCAGCAGGGCAAACGTGAGCTGCTGCGCGAGCGTGAGGGAGAAGGCGGACGGCAGCGCGGCGCGGTTCTGCTGCACCCAGTGCGTGGCAAACGCGGTGAGCAGCACCTCGAACGCGCTCAGGTGCGTCGGGAAGTGCACGTCGAGCAGGAGCATGCGCAGCGCGGCGTCGAGCGGCACCCCCGCGAACGGGTGGCAGCCCACGTACGCCTCCAGCAGCGCGCGCTGTGCGGGCGCGCGGAACAGGAGGCGGGACAGCGCGGCGCGGTCCAGCTCGGGGCACACGTAGAGGCACCGGGCGAGCGTCTCGGGGGTGGCGCCGCCGCTGTGCGCGGCGTGCGCCGCGCCGGCGTGCACCGAGGCGAGCGCGTCGTGGACAAAGTTGGGCTCGTAGCGCAGCATGCTGCGCCGCAGCTCCGCGTCGCGCGCCTCGCCCATGTCCGCCGAGGCGAGCAGCTGCGTGGTGTGCAGGTCGAGCACGTCCAGCACGTGGAACGTCTCCTCGAGGTCCGGCACGCTCCCGAGCTTGCGCAGCATAAACTCACTCACACTGTGCCGCACGTCGCCCGCCACCTGCGTGGGCTTGGCCAGCACCACCACGTCCTCAAACAGGAACAGGTACCGCAGCTTCACGTACGCCTCGTCCACCGACTGCAGGATCGGCACCACCCGCAGCAGGCGCCGCGGCGGCTCCAGCGCCGCTCGCTGGCTCATCTCGCAGGGGAACATGCCCAGCACGTCTGCGAACGGCTCCGTGAGCGTGGCGTTCCACCGCACCAGCGCGCGCGGCGCCGCCGAGAGCACCACGCTCCGCGCCGCGCCGCCGGCGCCCGGCGTGCGCGCGCCGGCGAGCGTGACAAAGGCGCGCGTCGCGCCGCTGGCGTCCGACGCCTGCTTCGCGTGCCGGGTGCGCGCCCCGGCGCCGTTTGCGCGCGCGCCGCCCTGCGGCGCGGTGCTCGGCGCGCTCACGGAGCGGACGCCGTCCGGCTGCGCACGTGCCTCGGACGGCAGGCGCGCCCGCGACGTCTTGCGCCGCAGCGAGCCGAGAAGCCGCGCGCCGCGCCCTTCGCGCCGCGGCGGCGCGCCCTGCGGGTCGTCTCCGCCGCTGCTCCCGCGCCGGTAGAGGCCGGGGAAGGGCGCCAGCTTTTTGTTGTCGTACGCCGGCTCCGGCGCCCGCTCTGCGCCCAGCGCAGCGGGCGCTACGGGCGAGCGCGGCGCGGCGAACGCGGGCGCCTCCTCGGGCGGCGACGCGTCCGCGTGGATGGGGGTGTGCCCCTCGGAGATGAAGCGCGCTGGCGCACGCCGCCGGGCGGCCTGCGCCGCCTCGGCCGCGGCGAGCGCCTCGTCCCCGGGGCGCGACGCGTCCGCCATGCCGGGGGGGTACAGCGAGTCTGCGAGCGTGCCAGGGGTGCCCGGCGTCGCCGGCGAGCCAAAGTGGATGCCGAGCCCGGTGGAGAGCGGCGCCTGCGGCGCCGGCCCGGGCGGAGCGGGCCCCAGCTCGGGCGCCGCCGCGGGCGCATGCGGCGGGCCACCCACGCCCGGCAGCTGTGGCAGCGGCTTCTCCCGGGGACGGGCGCTGCTCGGACTGCGCACCGGAGGCGCCCGGCGGCTGGGCGTCTCGCCGAGCGCGGCGCGCACCGGCGGCTCGGCACGCACGCGGCTGGGGGTGAGCGGGCCGACCGGGCCGCCCGGCAGTGCGGCGCTGAGCCGCGGCGAGCCACTGGCCGCGCTGCGGGACTGCAGCGAGCCGGGGGTCGCCTGTGTGGAGGCAAGCGTCGGCGCGTTGCTGCTGCTGTCATCAGAGAAGGCCGAGACGCCCGAGCGCAGCACACGGACGTGCTCTGGCGTTACGAGCGCCGGCGCGGGCACCGGCTCCGCCTGCGCCGGCGGCCCGGTGGGCGTCGCGGCAGGCCCGCTCGCCGCGGTGTGCGGCGGCGTGGCAGGCCCGCTCGGCGGCGTGGCGGGCCGGCTCGGCGCCGCGCGGCCAGCGGGGCTCTCCTCGGCAGGGTCGCCGTGTGCAGGGCTCCCGGCGGGCCGGCGGAGCTTGCGGAACATGTGGTTCCGCGCGACATCGCGCGCCGAGACGGAGCGCATGAGCGTCGCACGCTTGCGCACCTCGGGCGGCGGAGACGGCGCCTCGTCTGTGGGCGGTGCCTGAGCCTGGGTGGCCAGGTACAGCGATTCGTCTGCGACGCCGAGCGTGCGGCTGTGCCGCACGTTGGCGCTGCCCGAGGTGCTGGACGAGTGGTCCGAGCTGCGGCGCACCTCGGCCTCCTCGTCCGCGGAGCGCGCTGCATTCACGCCGCGAACGAGCGCGAGCATGTCCGCGTTGGGCACCGGGTTCGTGGCGCCCATGAGCTTCTGCATCGCGTACGCGCGCGCCACCTGGGACGCCGCGCTGGTGCTTGCCGAGCGCGAGAGGCCCGAGCTCTTGCGCTCCTCCAGGATGCGGCGCCGGAGCTCGTCCAGCGACGGGAGCGGAGAGCGCTCTGGCGCGGTGCGCATCGCTGGCGGAGCGCGCGGCGCAGCGCGAGCCACGGCGCGTGGCTCCTGTGGTGCGCTGCGGCCGCTCCGCTCGGCCGGCGGGTCGGCGCGCGCCGGCGCACTGGCCTCGGCGGCCGCCGCCGCCGCGCGCTCCTCGGCGAGCGGCGCGGCGAGCATGGGCGGCTGCGCCTGCACGAGCTTGGGCGCCACGTCTGCCTGGCGCACGCGGAGCCGGCGCGGCGAGATGCGGCGCACCTCGCGCTGCGTCGCGGCGCGGCGCAGCCGCGCGATCGCGTCCACCCGGGTGGCGGAGCTCTCGGGCGCGCCACCTGCGGCATGCGCCGGCGGAGACAGCGCCGTGTCCCCCGCGATGTACGGCAGCACACTGATGTCGTCTTCCGAGCCCACGCCCAAGTTCGGCGCGCGCTCCTCGAGCGACGGACGCATGCGATCCATCCCGGCCGCCGCCGAGCGGGGTGCAACACTGAGGCGGGGGCGCTGCGCGCTGCGCCTGCGCCTGCGCCGCCGGCCGAGCGCGGCCGGGCAGTGTTGCGAATCGGGCAGGCCGTCGCGATCGGGCACGGAACACGGCCTAGCAGGCCGCCGCCAGCCCCAGAGCGGCAGCGCGTGCAGCTGCAGCTGCCACGCCCACGCCTTTGTCGCCACCGGCCGATCTTGGGGCGACGGCGCGCTGGCCCGGGCATGGGCGCGACGGGATGGGCGCACGAGGACGTGCGCGTGTGGCCGAAGGAGCATGTGCAGCAGTGGCTCGAGCAGCTGGGCCTAGCCAAGTACGCCGCCGCGTTCTGGGAGAATGACATCAACGGCGAGGCGCTCGTGCTGCTGGACGATGCGTCCCTGCGCGAGGTGGGCATTTCCTCGATCGGGCACCGCATGCTTCTGCTCGCCGAGGTGTTCCGCCTCAAGCAGGAGTACGGCATCCCGCTCGAGCCGGGCGACTACGTGCCCCAAGCGTACGCCGGCGCGGACGCCAGCGACGCCCGCGTCCGTGCGCTGGAAGACCGCGTCGCGCAGCTGCAGGGCGGGCTCCAGCGCATATACGAGGAGCTTGGCGCGCTCCTGCTCGGCGACGCGGGCGCGGCGCGCCCCGCGACGGCCTCCGGCGCCGCGCCGCTACCCGGCGCGCCGTTCTCGGCGCCGCTCCCGGCGGGCAGCCAGGCGGCCATCGTGCCTGCGGACCACGCGTCCGCCCCGCTCGCCGCGCACGGCTCTGCGCCCATCTCGGGCGGCATGCCCGACACGCCGTTCGGCGCCGCGGATCCCGGGCCGTTCGCCTGGACCGGCGAGCAGGGCGCCGTGCCGGAGCGCGCCGAGCAGCCGTGCGATCTCTCGCCCGTGGCGCTCTCGGTGGAGTCGCTCCTGCGCGCCGAGGGGGTGCAGGAGCCGCGCGCTGTGCACCAGCCAACCACGCACGTGCAGCTGGACGACCCGTGCTCCCGCGTGCTGCCCGCCGCGCTGCACAAGTACGGGATCCGCGAGGACTGGCGCCAGTACGCGCTGTTCATGTGCGTCGGCGGCACGGAGCGCTGCCTCGCGTACGACGAGAAGCCGCTCCTGCACTACCACCGCCTGCGCGAGGTGGGGCAGGACCCCACGTTTGTCCTGCGCTCCATGCGCGACGTGCAGTCGCCGATGGCCATGGCCGAGGCCAAGCTGCTCGCCCGCCGTCGGGACCCGGCGCATGCACGCGTGCAGAAGCACGAGGCGATGCGGGTGCGCGCCGAGCTCGTCGAGCTCGATCAGGGGCCGAGCGGCACGGCCCGCATGCTCAGTGTGAGCCACTGGCTGCGCGACCCGACGATGAGCGGCGCACGCGGCGAAGAGGCGCTCCGCCGCGCCCATGCACGCGGCCCAGCCGCGGAGCTCGTGCACCCCGGCTCCTCCGCCATGCCGCACACCTACGCGGTCGCCGTGTACCCGTACGAGTCGGACCGCGAGGACGAGTTCGACGTGCGTGCCGGTGACACGTTCATTGTGCTCTCCAAGGCACGCGGCTGGTGGGCGCTCCGCCGCGACTCGGTCGCCGACGGGCACGGCGACGTGTACGTGCCGAACATGCACACCCCGGCGGGCGTGCCGTACAGCGAGATCTGGACCGGCTGGGTGCCCGCCGGGTGCCTCCTGGAGCTCTACCGCCCGCTGGCCGAGGTGCTCCCGGGGCGCGCCGGCGCCGACTCGCCGGCGGCCAGCATCGCCCGCTACACGCTCCCCCAGGGCCCGTCGAACCCGACGCAGACGCTGCGCTCGCAGCTGGTCAGCGTGCCGATCCCGCCGTCCATCGTGGCGAGCAGCGGCTCCTCGGGAAGCATGATGGTCGACTTTGCCTCGAGCGACGGCGCCCTCACGCTGCGCGCCGACGAGCGTGTTCGTGTGCTGAAGCGGTACCATCACTGGTCCTATGTCATCGCCGAGGAGAGCGGCAATGCACGTGGCTGGGTGCCCAGCTGGTACATTGCGCGCCGCTCGGCGCCGCCCACGCCGCGCTCCGGCGGCCCCCGGTAGGTATCCACGTTCCTTCCACAGTCCCATGCCACAGGGCGATGAGAAATTGGCCAATTTCCGCTTGGCGCACGCTCGTGTGGAGGCCGCAATCGCCGCGCCGTCGCTTCCTCCACTGGCCACGCCACCATCCGAGTATGGCGCGGAGCGTGCTGATTGCGCTGACGGCGGCGGCGCTCGTCAGCGTGCCGTGCGCACGCGCGCACGCCGGGCACGGGCACGGGCCCAAGCCCGAGGAGCTCAACGCACCGATCGACTTTTGGCTTGGTCTGCACATTGCGCTCGAGGCACTCTCCTGGGCGGTGCTGTTCCCGCTCGCCATGGTGCTGGGCCTCGTGCGCCACCGGCTCCACGTGCCGCTCGCAGCGAGCGCCGTGGCGGTTTCGCTGTTTGGCTTCGTGCTGGGCTCACACCACGGCGGGCGCAAGTTCAAGCACACGGTGCATGGGACGAACGCGAACCTCATGCTGCTCTCGCTCCTGGCGCAGGCGGTGTGCGGCATCTACCTCAAGCTGCACCTGCAGTGGGCGCCGGAGAAGTACGTGCGTCCCGTTGTGCTGCGCGTGCACGGCGTGCTGGGGCGCGCGTACCCCGTGCTGGGCTGGGTCCAGATGGTGTTTGGCGTTGCGACGCTGCAGCGCTGGTGCAACGGCGGGCACCTGGGCCAGTGCCTTGCGCACTACATCATGGGATCCGCCTTTGCGGCCTACTCGGTGATCCTGCTCATCATGCTCAAGGCTGCAGTCTCATGGCTCAACCGCACGGGCCGCTCCCAGGAGTTTATTGACAGCTGGGTGATCCTGCTCTGGGGCATTGTAAACACCTTCACCGAGCACCAGGGCGGGCCCTGGACGCACAAGGACCTGCAGCACACCACGATGGGCGTCATCTGGTGGGCGGGGGGTGCCGCGGGCGTCTGGGTGAGCCGCAAGGGCAAGCGCAGCGCGATCCCCGGCTGCATCATCGTGCTTACCGGGTGGGCGATGAGCGGGCACAAGCAGGCGGTGCCGATCTCCACCATGGTACACGCGCTGTTTGGCTACGTGCTGATGGCCGCGGGCGTGTGCCGCATCATCGAGGTGTGCTTTGTGCTACACGACCAGCCGACCGGCACGAACGTGGAGCCGGCGCCCGGCGCCTGGTTCGGCGTCTACGCATTCCAGTACCTCCCCCCACTCTTCATGGCGTGTGCAGGCACGCTGTTCATGAGCGCCACCGACGAGGAGATGCGCTGGGCGGACAGCCTCGGCGTCGACCATGTCACCTGGGGCCTCATTGGCTTCTCGTTCGGCTTCCTCATCTTCCTCTGGGCAAATGTGCTGATCGACACCTACGTCGGCTACGGCGGGCACTACGGCCTTGCAGGCGCGCGGCCCTCGCTCGAGTCGCCGAGCGGCCCGGCGGCACAGCACGGCAACGGGCACAGCCTGCTGAGCTACGTGCGCCTGCCGTCCGCGCCGTTCCACGGCGCATCGCAGGAGGCGCGCCCCGAGCACATTGCCATGGACCGCCACGGTGAGCAGGAGCCGCACGTGCTGTTTGACGACCACGAGCCAGCGGACGAGGAGGACGTGACTGCCAAGGCGGAAGCCTGACGTCCGTTCGCGCACTGACGCAGGCACCAGCGCAGAATCGAAATTATTTCCGAAACTTCCCGCGTCGGCGGGGCTGGTAGGTATTCGAATCCGCATCTTGCTACCATGGCTCTTCGTGTAGTGACTCTGAAGTCGATGCGCGCTGGCGTGTGCCGCTTCACCCCGGCGGGCCGCCAGGCGCAGCTGCACACGGCACGCCGCGTGCCACAGGCGGGCGTGCCACGCACCGCCGGCGCGGTTGCTACCGCTGTGGCGCTTGGTGGTGCGGCGTATGCACTGGGCTCGGCGCCGGTGCACGCCGACACGGGCTCGGAGCGCCCGTCGATCTACGATCGTGTGAAGAGGAAGGGCGGCCCCATCAGCTTCATCTTCGGCACGGACCAGGAGAAGCGCGAGCACCCGTCCCTGGAGGAGGGCTTCCTCTCTCGGCATGACCCGCCCACCGACATGGTGGATGACATTAAGAAGTACGTTCAAGACCACCCCGGTGGCGCTGTGAAGCTCTCGAGCGAGCACTCGGTCCCGCTGCCGCTCGACGGCACTGAGCAGCCGGCGCCTGGCTCGGGCGGCGCCAAGCAGATCGAAACCGTGCAGAGCGGCACGCCCCGGGCTGGCGCTACCGCCCAGAAGCTCGCGTCCACCGCGGAGGGCACCGCCGAGTCCTCCGCTGAGAAGGGCAAGAGGCTGGCCAGCGAGGGCGAGGAGGCCGTCAGGGAGACGGCCAAGGAGGGCGGCGAGGCCATTAAGGAGGCCGGCGAGGAGAGCAAGGACCTGTTCCTTTCTCGGCACGATCCGCCGATGGAGATGGTGGACGACATCGGGGACTACGTCAAGCGCCACCCGGGCGGCTCTGTGACGCTCTCGAGCGAGCACTCGGTGCCGATGCGCCCGGAGGGTGAGCACGCGACCTCCGGCTCGGGTGGCTCCAAGCAGATCGAGACCTTGCAGAGCGGCACGCCCAGGCTCGGTGAAGCCGCCCAGAAGCTCGCATCCACCGCCGAGGGCACCGTCGAGTCCTCCGCCGAAAAGGGCAAGAAGATGGCCAGCGAGGGCGCGGAGGATGCCAAGGAGGCCGCCCAGGAGAGCCAGGACCTATTCCTGTCTCGGCACGACCCGCCGATGGAGATGGTGGACGACATCGGCGACTACGTCAAGCAGCATCCCGGCGGCCCCGTGAAGCTCTCCAGCGAGCACTCGCTGCCGCAGGCCACCGAGGAGTCCGACGTGACCGTGTCTGAGAACTCCACCGCCTCGGGCTCCAAGCATATCGAGGCCGTGCGGAGCGGTACGCCCGGCGTCCACGATACAGTGGAGAAGACTGCGAAGAAGGGCAAGCAGGCGTCTGAGAACCTCTTCTCGCAGCGCGAGCCGGGCAAGGACGAGGCGCCGCCGTCGATGGAGCAGACCGCCGAGGAGGCTGAGAAGGAGGAGTCCGCCTACAACGAGGACACGGGCGAGATCAACTGGGACTGCCCATGCCTCGGCGGCATGGCGCACGGCCCCTGCGGCGAGGAGTTCAAGCAGGCGTTCAGCTGTTTTGTCTACTCGGAGCAAGAGCCCAAGGGCATCGACTGCGTCGACAAGTTCAAGCAGATGCAGGACTGCTTCCGCAAGCACCCCGAGGAGTACGCGGACGAGATTGCTGCGGACGATGCCGCCAACGCGGAGCAGGATGAGTAATTTGCTCGCTTTCTTCCCGGCGCGTCGCGCCTGGTACATAGATCTCACATACATGAAGACTATCTAGGATGGCGCTATCCACAGATGTGTGCTCATATCCCACGAGGCACTGCCGATCAAGCCCGGCTCAAACAGCGACCAGCCCACGCCGACCACAAACTCGGTGTGGCCCGTATAGACGAAGCGCGGCGTGCTGAGCACAGGCGTCGGTCCCACGTGCTGCGCATCGTCCACGTTCCAGATGCGCGCCGTCATGTCGTAGCTCGCACTGGCGAGCACGCTCGCCTGGTGTGGCGACCATGCCACATCCCGTACAGCGTACATGTGGCCGACCAGCACGGCCGAGGCTGGCGCCTCCCGCGGCTGCCCCGGCTGCATCGAGCTGCGGAGATCCCAGGTTTTGATCACCCGGTCCGTGCTGCCGGTCGCCAGCGTCATGGGCCGGTACTTGTTCCAGTCAGTAGAAAGCACTTCACCGCCCGCGGACACGGCCGCCACCGGCGGCCCCATGGACCGCAGCCGCAGATCATACACGCGCATCGAGCCGTCTCCTGACCCTGTTGCGAGCATCATGGGGTGGTGCGGCGACCAGGCACACTTGTAGACACACGCATTGTGGGGCGGGAGCGTCTGCACGGAGTTCGGGCGCTCAGGATGCCACTGGACCTTGTCAGCTGCGTCTCGCGGACCGGTCCACATACCACTTTGACCGAGCCGTCCCAGCTGCTGCTGGCAAACAGCTCCTTTTCAAGGTTATTCCAGTCCACGCAGAACACCTCGCGCGAGTGCTCTTGCCAGTTCCGGATGGGGTAGTCCTGCGCAGTGAGCATGCGGTCGCTCGTCGTTCCGCGGACGTACATTTAGAGACGCATCCCACAGCTTGATGCTGCCATCACCACATGCCGTCGCGAACTGGTTTTCGTGCACCTCGGACCAAGCGACGTCAAAGATACCATCCTGGGTGTCATAGCTGCACAGTGAGCACACCTCCTTGCGCCAAAACCACGCACAACTTGTGGACCTGTGGTGCCGTGTTGCCCACGAACACGCGCCCGTTCCCCACAAGCCCGTACTGCAGGTCAGTGGGTGTGCCATAACGGCGCACGTACATTGGCCGCGGCGGCAATCGCGAGCCGGTCGGGGAAGAAGGGCGACCAGGAGAGATTATAACCTGCGAATCCCGGTGTAGGGAGCCGCTTGGCTGGGTAGGCGGCACGCATCGCAAGGCGCGGCGCGGGGCGCGAAGCGAAGGTGTTGAAAAGATCTGTCAATTGCTCAGCGTGATAGGCGCAATGCGGGGGGGGCCTGCTTTAGAATTGGGTCTTTTAACGCAACGGATTTGCGTCCCGGTTCCCCGCGCGAACGATGGAGGATGCGGCCGACACGGCCATGTGACTGGTATTGTTCTGGGTTCGAATCCTGATGGAGACACAGGCTAGGGTTTAGTAATAAACAGGTTTCAGTGTCGTGTGACGATCGGAAGTGCAATAGGCAGACTTGGTTGTCCGACCCAGAGGGTAGTACGCTGTGCACGTGGTAAGTTCGACCACACCGCGGCTGTGTGGAGTCCAGCTTGGACGAGCCATACTAGCCGGATGCGCGGGGCCGCCGAAGGCTCCCCATTTTTTTCTGGGCTGTCTATACACCACCCCTCTTAGGGCGTAGCTACTTGCCGCGACAGGAATTTTGGCAGGGTTGGACAGCGGCGAGATACGGAAGCCGGTGAGATTTGCTACGCTGAAACCGAGGCGCACGCGGGCGTACCTGTGTATGCCAGGGCGTACAATTTCGTTTACATGCCGATTTCGCTTACGGCATGAGCCGACAGGGCAACCAACCAGCGGTGCATCCCGGCGTAATCTGTGCACCGTGAGAACCTGGATGCTGAGCTCGCAGTGAGACCCTCCACAGAACGCCCCAAAACCTAACAAAAAAAAGTACCAGTCACAGCAGGCAAAGCGCACACGTGTGCATGTCCACCCAATCAGCGGTGTACTTTTAATTTACTTTTGGAATAGGAAGGCATCCGGGTGCAGCTGGCATTGGCGGACGCGTTGGCGTGAGGCCGAACGTGCGCACCCCCTTGACGCCAATTTTCCCTGGCGGGCTATCATCCAGTTGCCGCCTTGCATCTCCTCCGGCAGGCTTCCCGAGTGCCAATTTTTGCGCAGCTAATAACCGGGTTCCCGTCTTCAAATACTTGTTCTCCTGGTTTGATACACACCGGTGCTCACACAGGGAGCATCAAGCGTCTGGCATGACGACGAACCAGAACTTTGCGAACCAGTTCATTCATCACAGTAACGAGCCGCTTGGTCTCCGCCAGGCTCAGGCTGCGGACGCCCAGGCGGGCGTGCGTGAGCCGGAGCCTGAGCCGGAGCCGCAGGCGCACTTCTCGGAGCCGCAGGCGCACTTCTCGGAGCCGCAGACCCAGCTCCCGACGCGCGACTCGACCAACGGCAACATGTCGGACAACACGCGGTTCAGCAACGGCGTGGACGAGAAGGTGAACGGCAACGGCAAGGACATCTCGCCCGTGGAGCTGTCCCACGTGCCGACGCACACGGAAGCGACCAGCGAGCGCGCGTTCTCCAACATTCTCAAGCCGCCGGACTCGTACACGGCCGAGGGTGTGTACTGGGCGGACCTGCCGTTTGGCCAGCGTTCCTCGTTCATCAACCGCCAGTGCCTTTCGATTTGGCGGGAGGAGCTTATTAACATCGGGCGCATGACGTACCGCGACCCCTTCAGCGTTGTGGGCGCCTACTTTAGTACGCATGTGATCAATGGTCTGGGTATGTTTGTTGAGGGTTACACGCTATTCTCGGTGGGCAACATCAAGTCGCTGTTCAAGTCGTCGTACCCGGCTTGCTGGAAAACGAACAAGGTGTGCAACAAGAAGTGGATGGACGCCGTGGACTACCTCGAGATCATTGGTATCATCATTGGCCAGATTACGGTCGGTCTCGAGGGTGACTGGGTTGGCCGCAAGTTCGGTATGGTTCAAGACGCCGCGGTCATGACGCTTGGCTCCGTCATGCTCACCGCGATGTGGGGCACGACCTTGAACGGCTGGGTGATTTGCTATGCGTGGTCGCTTTTTGTTTACGGCTTTGGTGTCGGTGGTGAATATCCCATGACCTCGACCCGCGCAATGGAGAACCACGGCGGCCGCTTCTCGACCTCGACTGGTGACCGCCTGCACCGTGGCCGCAACGTTGCCATGGCATTCCTGATGCAGGGCTGGGGTCAGTTCTTCAACCAGGCGGTGCTCATTCTCTGCCTGCTCATCTTCCACCATGGCTCGATGATGCAGCCCGTCTCGACCGTCGCGACCCAGTGGACTTTCCGTGTGTCGTTCGGTTTGATTGCCGGCGTGACGCTGTTCCTGGTGTACTACCGTCTCTACCGGATCAAGTACGCAAGCGAGGTCCTCGATGAGACCAAGCAGCGTCTCCACACCTCGGGTTACGATATCCGCTCGCTGAAGCTCGCGCTTCACCACTACTGGCACCGCCTGGTGGGCACCACGGTCAGCTGGTACGCCAACGACTTCTTCTTCTACGGTGCCAAGATCTTCACCAGCGTCTTCGTTGCCCAGATCACGGGTAGCAAGGATGCGCCTGACTCGCTGCAGGAGACGTGGCTCTACAACCTGATCAACATCGGTGTGTCAATGGTCGGTTACTACCTGGCCGCCTTCCTGATCGACCACAAGGCGTACGGCCGCAAGTGGATGCAGGCCAATGGTCTGATTTGCATGTTTGCTCTCAACACTGCCTGTGCCTTCGGCTACCACAAGCTGAACCAGCCCGGCTCGAAGATCCATTGGTTCCAGTTCATCTACTTCATGACTGGTTTCTTCACCCAGTTCGGTCCCAACTCGACCAGTTTCCTGCTTGCCGCCGAGGTGTACCCCGCGTCGATCCGTGCCACCTGCCACGGTGTCTCGGCTGCCTCGGGTAAGCTTGGTGCGCTGACCCCGTCGATTGTGTACAACTACACGACCGGTCCTAAGGAGAACTTCCAGATCGTCAACTTCTTTGCCCTGCTGGCCTGGTTCGTCACGCTCATCTTCATCCCTGACACCACTGGCCTGGACCTGCGTGAGCAGGAGCGCTACTGGGAGTATGTCATGGAGGGCCGTGGCGACGAGTACCACGGCGTTGCGGTGCACCCGCGCCACCTGTCCTGGTACGAGCGCTTCGTGCTGAAGCGCCACCTCGCCTACAACCCCGAGCTGGACTACCAGCAGAAGCGCGATGAGCTGCGCTCGATCTACCAGAGCAGCATCACGCAGTATGAGACGAACCAGAAGGACCTCACGCTGCAGCAGCGCGACTTCTTTGAGTCGGAGCTGGGCAACCTGGCCCTCAAGGAGCGCGGCCTCGATGCCCCGATCTGCCGCGACGTGCACGAGTCCAAGCTCGCGGACGTCGAGAAGGGCCTCTAAATATAACCGGTGTTCCTGGCTGTTTTTTCATTTCCTCACTGCCCCTGGCCGCAGGGTGCAACGTAATGGACCGAGCATAGCTCATTGTTGAGGCGGGCGGCGGCAGCCACCTGTCCGGTGTACGTACTAGTCCGTTTCCTGAACATCTTTAATGGTTTCTCTTCCCCGCGCGCTGGTAGTTGGCCCTTATTTCCCAGTCGCCAGTGGCGATTCCAGAGGCGTGCGTCCGGTCGCCCCTTGCTCTTGCAGATGGCGCATCCCGAGCCTGGGCGCGGCGCTCAGCAGCCGTTCGAGCTGGCTGAGGAGCAGTACCAGGCGCCGTTTGGGCTCGCCCCGCGCGAGCCCAGCGCCGAGGGCGAGCAGCGGGCGTACTCGCACTCGCCCTCCTCGAGCTTCTTTGACGAGGCCGAGCTGCGCGAGGCGCAGGCGTATGTGCAGGGTGGCGACAGCCACCAAGCGTCCGGCATGCCGGCACGCCGGCGCAAGCGCCGCGACAGCCAGGTGGGCAGCTACGAGGACGTGAACAGCATCTACGACGGACCGGTCGCCGAGAGCGTGCCGAGCTCCGTGTCCAACATGCACCACGTCATGTCCCGCCCAAGCTTCCACGCATACGACGAGAGCCGCCGCCGGCGACGCGCGTCGCAGCGCCGCGGGCGCATGGGCAGCCGGCGCAGCTCCTCGCACACCCGCGGCTCGCGCGACCCGTCGCCGGTGAGCGACCGGACGCATGCCGAGAGCAGCCAGGCGCCGAGCTCTATCAGCTACCGGAAGCGGTCCATCCCGCGTGCGCGCAGCCAGGACGGCGCGAGCACCTCGGTCGGCACGCCGGGTCTGATCGGCTCCCTCTTTGCCTCGCTGCGCGGCGAGCAGGGGGAGCAGGCGACGCCGCTCACCCAGGGCGAGCTGGACGACGAGCTGGCGAGCGACCAGGACGAGGAGGAGACGGACGCCACCGAGGACGACGAGCTCGAGGCGGAGGAGGACGAGATGGACGACGATGACCGGTCGAGCGGGCGCTCGTCGACGAGCAGCCGGCGGCGCGAGTCGCCCGTCGGGCGGCTGGTGCCGACCGTGTTTGGCGAGTACGACGAGCCCGCCGTGTTCGATGGCGAGGAGCGCGAGGAGCCGCCGTTCCACGACCCGGCCTTCGCGCAGAAGCCCATGCACCTGCGCGACTACCCGGACGCGGTGCCGATGCTCGACGAGCACCCCGGCGCGCCCGAGGAGGAGGCACAAAAGTACTCGGTCTGGCTCGACAAGACGTGCCAGAGCCGGCAGCAGATCTACCTCGCCGACGAGGACACGCTTATCCGGATCACCGGGTTCCGCACCCTCGTGGCGCGCGCTGTGCTGTACCAGGGCGTCTGCCTGCTTACCCTCGGCATCGTCCCGCTGCTCGCCCGCTGGTTCCCCAAGATGCGGCTCGAGCTGCTGCATGAGGAGGCGCCGTTTGCGCACGCCGAGTTCGTCGCGGTCGAGGACCAGTGGGGGCAGCTCGATACGGTGGGCTTCTGGAAGTTCCCCTTCGCCCGCCCCATGCGCACCGTCTTCCCGCCCTGCTCCTACGACCCGCCGTGCACCCACGCGCAGAGCCAGCAGATGGCCTCTGGCGGGCCGCCGCCGCCGAGCGACACGGATCCCGAGGCGGTGATCGACCCGGTGATGTTTGAGCACCGGTATGCGCGGTTCGTGCTCCACCCGCCCAGCGGACGCTTCCGCATGATCAAGGACTGGCGCGACGGCGCCTGGACCTCGGCCGTCGCGATGCGCAAGGGGGTGAGCAGCGAGGTGCAGCACGAGCGCGAGGCGCTGTTTGGCCCGAACCTGATCGAGATCGCGGCCAAGTCCACCTGGGGCCTCCTGGTCGACGAGGTGCTGCACCCGTTCTACATCTTCCAGATCGTGTCGATCGTGCTGTGGTGCCTCGACGACTACTACTGGTACGCGCTGTGCATTGCGCTCATCTCGGTCGGCAGCATCGCCTCCACGCTGGTCGAGACGCACCGCACCGTGACGCGGATGCGGGAGATGAACCGGTTCAGCTGCTCGGTGCGCGTGCTGCGCGACGGCGAGTGGGTCGACACGGAAAGCAGCACCCTGGTGCCCGGAGACGTGTACGACGCGGCAGACGCGCGGCTCACGGTGATGCCCGCGGACAGCGTGCTGCTCACGGGCGACGCGATCATGAACGAGAGCATGCTCACCGGCGAGAGCGTGCCGATCAGCAAGGCGCCCGTCACCGACGCGGCGCTCGCCGCGCTGCAGCATGCCCGGGGGACGTCTCGTCGGCGCTCGCCAAGCACTTCCTCTTCGCGGGCACCAAGGTGATCCGTATCCGGCCGACCGTCACCGCCGAGGAGACCAGCGCACAGGCCGTGGTGGTGCGCACCGGGTTCAACACCACCAAGGGCTCGCTTGTGCGCGGCATGCTGTTCCCCAAGCCCATGGGGTTCAAGTTCTACCGGGACTCGTTCCGGTTCATCGGGTTCCTTGCGGCGATCGCCGGCGTGGGCTTCTGCTTCAACACGGTCAACTTTATGCAGCTCGGGATCGCGTGGAGCACGCTCCTGCTCCGCGTGCTGGACCTGATCACGGTGGTGGTGCCGCCGGCGCTGCCCGCGACGATGAGCATCGGCACGGCGTTCGCCATTGTGCGCCTGCGGCAGCAGGGCGTGTACTGCATCTCGCCCACCCGGGTGAACATGGGCGGCAAGGTGAACGTGGTGTGTTTCGACAAGACGGGCACCCTCACCGAGGACGGGCTCGACGTGCTCGGCGCCCGCACCGTCGACCCGCGCACGCAGCAGTTCCGCGAGCTGCACCAGAGCGCGGAGGAGATCCCGACGAGCGCCGCGGACGTGGGCGAGGCGCGCCATCTGCCGCTGCTGCACGCGCTGGCCACGTGCCACAGCCTGAAGCTCGTCGACGGCGAGGTGATCGGCGACCCGCTGGACGTGAAGATGTTCGAGTTCACCGGCTGGGAGCTGGACGAGGGCGACAGCATGCCTGGGAACAAGTACGCGGAGCGGTCGCCCGGGCTCGTGCAGAGCGTGGTGCGCCCGCCCGGCGGCCCGGCGTTCGAGGCGCAGGACGCGATGCGTGCCGGGCGCCATGCCCACTTCTTGGAGCTGGGCGTGATGCGCACGTTCGAGTTTGTCTCGTCGCTGCGGCGCATGAGCGTGGTGGTGAAGCGGCTCAAGGCCTCCTCGATGGAGGTGTTCGTCAAGGGCGCGCCCGAGGCCCTGCTCGACATCTGTGACCGGAGCACGCTGCCGGACGACTACGACGACCTGCTCTCGTACTACACGCAGCACGGGTACCGCGTGATTGCCTGTGCCGGGAAGACGATCCCGAACATGGGCTGGGTGGAGGCCCAGCGCATGCCGCGGGTGGCCGCCGAGAGCGAGCTGCGGTTCCTGGGCCTGATCGTGTTTGAGAACAAGCTGAAGCCGGGCTCGGCGCCTGCGATTGCCACGCTGGCCAACGCGCACATTGGGTGCAAGATGGTCACGGGCGACAACCCGCGGACCGCGATCAGCGTCGCGCGGGAGTGCGGGATCCTCGGGCAGTCGACCAGCGTGTTCCTGCCCGAGTTCGAGCACGGCTCGCCGGAGGAGCCGACCGAGGCGCGGCTCGGCTGGACCAGCACGGACGACGAGCAGGTGCGGCTGGACCCGGACTCGCTCAAGCCGCGCGATCTGGACGCCGAGGTGCCGGTGAGCGAGTATGCCCTGGTGCTCACCGGCGACGTGTTCCGCTGGATGATGGACTTTGCGCCGATCGAGAGCGTGCGGCGCATGCTGATCAAGGGCACCATCTTTGCGCGCATGTCGCCAGACGAGAAGCACGAGCTGGTGAGCCGGCTCCAGGACCTCGGGTACACGGTGGGCATGTGCGGCGACGGCGCGAACGACTGCGGCGCGCTCAAGGCGGCCGACATCGGCATCTCGCTCTCCGAGGCCGAGGCGTCCGTCGCCGCGCCGTTCACCTCCACCCGGCCGGACATCTCCTGTGTGATCGAGGTGATCAAGGAGGGGCGCGCCGCGCTGGTGACCAGCTTCAGCTGCTTCAAGTACATGGCGCTCTACAGCCTGATCCAGTTCACCAGCATCTCGATCCTCTACGGGCTGGCCAGCAGCCTGGGCGACTTCCAGTTCCTCTACATCGACCTGTTCATCATCCTCCCGGTCGCGGTGGCCATGGCCCGCACGCGGCCCTACCCGTCGCTGCACACCAAGCGGCCGACGGCCAACCTGGTCTCGAAAAAGGTGCTTGTGTCCATGATCGGGCAGGTGGTCATCTGCGCCGGCGCGCAGGCCTTCACGTTCTGGTTCGTGCGGCAGCAGCCCTGGTACGAGCGCCCGATCGTGAACCCCGACAAGCTGAACGTGGTGAACTACGAGAACTCGGCGCTCTTCCTCGTCTCCTCGTTCCAGTACATCACCGTGGCGGGCGTGTTCAGCGTCGGGCCGCCCTACCGGCTGCCGATCTACACCAACCCGCTGCTGCTCGCCTCGCTCACCACGCTTACCGCGCTCTCCACCTACTTCCTGTTCACCGACGAGGGCTTCTTCTTCCGCCTGCTCGACCTCGTGTCCTTCCCGCCTGCGTTCCACTGGATGCTGTTTGCCATCGTCGCGGTCAACACGGCGGCCTGCTTCGCCTTCGAGTCCCTCCTGGCGGGGCCCACGCTCCAGGCGATCAAGTTCCTCCAGCGCCACCTGCACCACCGCCACGGCAAGTCCCGCAAGCACAACCGCAAGGCGTACAAGGCGGTGCTTTCCTCGCTCAACGACCCCGCGGACGCGTAGCGCGCCGGTCTCGTAGCTTTGCACTATAATACATGTCACGGGTGTGCGAGCGTCCGCCGCCGCTTCGCCGCGCCCGGCTCCTCCTCGGCGCGCAGATTCTCCTTGCCGCTGCTGCGCAGCTCCGAGAGCCGCATCGCGTCCTTGTCTTGCGACTCGGCCAGCGTGGACCCCGAGGAGGCGAGGCTCGAGACCGTGCGCCGCCCGTCGTGCCGCGCCGCCCAGCGGCACACCTGGTCCACGCGGTCCTCGAGCGCCTCGGTCGCGGTCTGCAGCGCGCGGAGCGCCGGGTGCGTCTCGGCCGTGTCCGTGGTGGCCAGCGGACGCAGCGGCGGGAATAGGGCACGCTGGTCCAGCGGCGCCGGCTCGGGCGCCGGCTCGGCTGCGCCCACGCCCGCGTGCAGCCGGTGCTCCGCCAGGTGCATGGCGTGCATCGCGTCGAGCGCCAGCTGCTTGGTCGCCTGCGAGGAGCCCATCAGCGCCACATGCCGCTTCTCCAGCTCCACGAGCTGCTGCTCGGCAAGCCCCTTGCGCTGCTCCATGTTGCACTCCTGCGTGACGAACGCGGCGCTCGAGATCCGGATGTCGGGCAGGAGCGACTTGATGCTGGTCATCGACATGCCGGCGAGCCGCTCGCGCATCCGCTCCGCCTGCCGCTCCGTCGCGGCCCGGTACTGCGCCGCGCTCGCCTTGACCTGCTGGCTCTGCTTCTGCGCGCGCACGAGGTGCTCGCGCGTGTGCTTGTGTGCCGCCTGCTCGTCCGTGAGCGCCGCGTTTGCGTTTCTGCCGTCAGCCGCCGCCGCCCGCCGCCGCTACGCACTGCAGCTTGACCTTGGCCTGGTTCGCCTTCGTCTCGGCGTGCTCGCGCTTCGCCTGTTCCTGGGCCAGGAGCCGCTGCGTGCGCTGCACCTGCGACTCGAGCGCCTCGTTCTGCGCCAGGAGACGCTCCCGCAGCTGCACCTCCTCCTCGTGCTGGGTGAGCAGCGTCTGCAGCACGTCGACGAGCGCCGACGCGCTGGCCTCGCCGATCCCGTCGATTCCCAGCGCTGTTCGCGTATATCCGTGCGCCTGCAGCTTCTGCTGCACCTCCTCGACACGCGCTTTCACCGCTGCGCCGACCATAGCAACAAGCAACAGCAGACGCTACGCGCGCGGACGCGTCTCGGCGCACGTCACGTGAGCACGGGTGTGTGCCGATTTTTGAAGCAACATGCTTATGCGAGACTGAGAGTTTGCCCGTATGGCGCAGTGGTTAACGCACTCCACTTGTATTGTGGACTCCGATACATGGAGAGATCCCTCGTTCGACTCGGGGTGCGGGCAGACTTTTTTTTTTTTTGTTAAATGAACGTTTTCGACTCTATACAGCAGAAGCATTGTGCTTGTCCGTCGGGAAGCTACTAGTCAGCCAGAGATGCAGAAGCGGGGACGCACCTGTAGTATTGGTGGCTCCCGCGTGGCACTTGCCATCTGCCAGTCAGCAACGAGCCATGGCCAGGCCCTACGTACACGCCTGTGCCCATGTCCCACTGCGGCCCGCGCTTTTGCCGCGCCCACACAAGGAGACTGTTCCACTCGGCGGCGTCCTCGGAGGCCAGCACGCGGTCCACCTTGACGCTTTCCTCGTCCTGCGGTGCCGGTGCCGGCGTCGCCGCTGGCGCGCCCTGCGCATCGTGCGCGGGCGCAGACGCGGCGCCCGTGTCCACCTTCTGCACGCGCTCCTTGACCTCGGGTGGCACGTGCGGCTGCTGCACAGAGAGCGCCACGTCCGGCTTCCACTCCACTGCGGGCATCGCAACGCAGCGTCGACGCGTGCACGGCGAGGTGAGTCCGTGTCACGTGACCGTGCCTCCACCGCGTCGAGGCGCGTCAACGCGCCCTGCCTGTTGCTGTGTTGAGCGGCGATGGACGTGCCGCTGGAGCTCTCCTCCCGGCTGGAGGACCGCATCGATGACGGTCTGTTTGGGGAGGACTCGGGGGACCTGTCGCTCCCTGGCGTCGCGCGCCGCGCGCCGTCGCTGACGCACTCGCTCTCGAGCGATGCGCGTATGAGCTACTCTGGCATGGACGAGAGTGTCGGTGGCGCATCGCCGACGGTGCATGTGGCGCCACCCATGCCCGAGGTCCCAGAGGTGTCGGACCTGTCGACGCGCAGCTCGCGCTCGTCCCTGCGTGCGCCGCCGGCGGACGACCCGCTCGCCGTGGACGCGTCGACGCTCAACCGGCGTCTGATGGACGACTCGGACTCGCTGCAGCTGTCGCTGAAGCGCGCGAGCCTCTCGGACACGGCGTCCATGTCGTCTGACCAGGACGAGCAGCACGACGAGCCGGCCGCTGCGCCGGCCGGGCCGGCCGCCGCAAGTGACCCACACTCTCCGTCGGAGAGCGATTCGTCCAGCGAGTCGATTCCAGACTCGCCGTCGCTGCCCCGGTCACGCAGCGCTTCGGTGACTGCCGTCGACCGGCCGCGCCCGAGCCCGGCGCCTGCATCCCCGCAAGACCCGTCCAGTGAGCAGTCGGGCTCCACAGAGTCCCGCTCTTTCGCGTCGCCTGCGCATGAGCAGAGCGCCAAGAGCCTCTCGAGCGGACAAGAGGCCCGGCGCTTGCCGAGCCCCCGGGACGGGCCGGCCGCGCCCGCGGCCGCGCCCGCGGCCGCTCCAGCGTTGAGCGCGTCCGACTCGATCAGCGGCTCACAGAGCGTGTCCCGTGGCTCGCCAGGCCAGCACGCTTCTCGAACACCGCCGACCCCGGCGAGCGCCTCGCACAGGTCTGCCACGGCGGACGCACGTGCGTCGCAGACGCCGCCGACCCCGGCAGACGCCTCCTCGCCCCGCTCACTTGCCGACGCAGGCGCCTCGCACACGCGGGGGTCCCTCTCGGGGTCGGGCGACCACGCGTCTCACGGCTCCGTGTCCCGCTCCCCCAGGAGTGCTGCTTCCCCGGCAAGTGCGCTGCGCTCCTTCGCGCAGGACACCACGGCGTCGGAGCCGAGCCTCGACGTCCTGACAGTGCCCAACTTTGCGTCGCCGCTCCGCGGCAATTTGTCGCTCCCAGCGCTGCAGACCGAGACGCTCCAGGAGCCGGCGACCCACGTGGACGCGAACCGCCTCCTCATGTACCAGCACAAGCTCAACGCGAAGCTCACCAGTGAGAATGAGATGCTCAAGGCGCAGTGCGACGAGCTCCGCCGCCTGGCGCAGCGTGGTCGCGATCGCCGCGAGGCGCACGCGCCGGCGGCGGCGGCGGACGACTCGGCGGCGGCAGCCGCCGAGGCATCCGCGCTGCGCCGCCAGGTGCAGGAGCTCCAGGCGCAGCTGGCCGAGTCGAGCCGCACGCCGCAGGCAGGCCACGACTGGCGCATGCTGGTCGACATGGCCGACATCCTGCAGGGACAGCACGAGCAGCTGCTCCACGAGATCGGCGACACGAGCAACGTGCCGCGGGCGCACCTGCTCGGGTACATGGAGCGCCTCGAGAAGGCGCTCAACCACGCGCACGGTGTGATCAATTCCATGCGGGAGTACGCCACGGCGCATCCGCCGGCGCCGGCGTCGGCGCCCGCTGCACATGCGTCGCTCTCCGCGTCGCTCTCGCGCTCTGTCGCACCCGCGGAGCAGTCGCGCCTGCTCGAGGCCAACGGGCCGGACGAGATGGGCGCCGAGCTGGTCCGTATGCAGCAGCTCGTGCACACGCTCGCGGACGAGCTGCACACAGCGCGGACGAAGCTCGACGCGGCCGCGCACCGGTCTCAGGAGGCGGTCGCCGCCAAGGCCCGCGTCGAGCAGCACCTCGCCGCCACGCTCGCGGAGCTCGCACAGAGCAAGGAGACGGTCGAGGGCCGTGCCCGCACGCTGCATCGCGCCCGGGAACGCTACACGGAGGCGTCGCGGTCCATCGACGCGACGCACTCGGACGCCGGCGAGCTCGCGCACCTGGAGCGTGCGCTCGCAAACGCCGAGGAAGAGCTCGCCATCGCGCGGGAGGAGCACCAGCGCATCGCGCAGCAGCGGCAGCTGCTCGACGAGCAGCTGGGCCTGGCTGCCAAGGTACGTCGCCCGCCGCACACGCCGCCACTGACCTTTAGCGCTACGAGGACGCGAGCGCCGCGTCGTTGCGCGCCCGCGAGTCGCGTGCCGCGGCCGAGGCGCAGCTCGACGCGCAGCTCGCGCAGATCGAGGAGCTGCAGCGGGCACTGGCGCAGCGGAACGAGGTCATTGCGCGACTCCACGGCGACAAGGACCGGCTCTGGGCGGAGCGTGCGCAGATCATCGAGCAGCTCGGCGTGTTTGAGGCGCACCTGCGCCGGGTGCGCAGCGAGACGGAGCACTATGGCGAAGAGCTGCGCACGCTGCGTGCGCAGCGACAGAGCAGGCGGGGGAGCGACGCCCTGCAGCACCTGCAGCCGCAGCTGCGGTACATGCGGGCGAGCGCCGAGCACGAGGCGGCCGCGCGGCACGCGCTCGCGTTCCAGAAGACGTATCTGACGCGGGTCGCAGCCGCACACGAGTGGCTGTGTGCTCGGCTGCAGGAGCGCCTGACGGAGCTGGCGCCCATCCTGGACAGGTACGGCGGCGTGCCGGAGCGGGCAGCGCCGCAGCGCCGCCTGCGGCCCGCGGCGCTCGCCGTGCTCGCCGCAGCGCGCTTTGCCCGCGCAGCGCGGCCGGCGCGCCGGCTGCGCCGGCTGTACCGGGAAGCGCTCGAGGCCAAAGAGGGTCTGCTTACCAGTCTGTAGAAAGTATCGAGCTGTTACGACGCAGGAGGCGCATCATCGCCCGCCTCGGCCCACTCGACGCGCACGAGGCCGACCGCCGTGCCGCTCGCGAGCAGCAGGCCGCGCCCGAGGTTCGGGCTCCAGGCGACCGCCCGCACCGCCACCCGCGGGTCGAAGCGGTCGTCGAGGCGGGGGGTGGGCGCCGCGCCGGCGCCGCGGGCGGGCCAGAAGCCCTCGGGGTAGAAGCCGTGGAGCATCACGAGGGCGTCGCCCTCCGGCGCGAGTCGGAAGCGCTTGTGCATCACCCGGGCGCCCTGGTCCGCGGCCTTGCGCTTGCCGACGCCCAGCGCGTTGGTCAGCTTCACGGAGCCATCCGCGGAGCCCGTGGCGACGAACGGATGAAAGCGCGACGCGGCGATGCTCAGCACGCGGCCGTGGTGGAAGCCGAGCGTGTGGTGCTGGTGTGCGGCGTCGCCGGCGTACGTGACGCCGTAATGCTGGTCGCCGAGGTCCACGACCCATGCGCGGCTCCACGGCGACCACGCCGCTGCATACCGCGGCTCGCGTCCGTGCGCGAGGCGCACCGAAGCGCCACTCACCACCTCGGTCACCAGCTCGGTCCCGTCGAACCCGAGCGAGAGCAGCGTGGTGGGCGGCGAGCCGGCGGCGGCGTCGCCGGCAGCGGCGTCGCCAGCGGCGCTGTGTGGAGGCAGCTGCTGCCAGCTGAGTGCGCTGACCAGCGAGTCGTGCAGTGGGTGCACGGCGAGCGGGCTCGGCTTCTGCAGCGGGTCGTAGACGGCGACGCGGCCGTCGGCGCAGCCGACGGCGAGGAGCGCGCCCCAGGCGATGCTTTGGCACGTGGTGCCCGGCACCTGGAGGCACGCACGCTCCGTGAGCCGGACGCGGGCGGCCGGCAAGGTATCGGGGAACGGCACCTCGAGCAGGCGCACGGTGCCGTCCGCGTAGGCGACCGCGAGCGCGCCGAGCGCGTGCGATGCGCCGCCAGGCGCCCACGCCACACGCACGGGCGTGCCCGCCGCGTGCTCCAGCACGGCGGCGAGGCGCACATGGTCCTCCGGCCCGACCTGCCAGAGCTGTAGGGCGCCGGGCGACTCGGCCTCGCTGTCGTGCGCGGACTCGGCCGCGCGCCGCGCGGCACACGCAGCGACGAGCCACTCGGGCCCACCGCCCGCCTGCGGCGCCCACGCGAGATCGTAGACGTGTGCGCCGCAGTCGAGCAGGTGCACGGTGCGCCCCGACGCACTGGGGTCCGCCACGGCGCACGCGCCGTGCACCGGGAGCGGCGTTGGCGCACGCGCATCGCCGGCGCGTACGTCGACGCGCAGCGGCTCGTCCGCGGGCACGCGCCGGCGCGCGGGCTCGGTAGGCGGCGGCGGATGTGGCCACGGCACCGCTGGCCACGGCGCCACGTCGACCAGCTGCGAGCGGTCCGGGAGCGCGAGCATGTGCGGCGCGTGCGCGAGGACACGCAGCGCGCCGTCTGGACCCTGTGCAAGCGACGGCTCGCCCGCACGCGGCCACGGGGACGCGGCGAGGCGCACGAGTGCCGCCGTATCCACGACCGCCTCGCCCGCGTCCGCCTCGCGTTTGACGGGCATGTGGAGGTCGGGGGCAGCACAGCAGCGGTGGCAAATTGCGTCTACATGGCTAGATCCCGAGCAGCCTAGCGCCACTGGGCCCTGTCCTCTTCCGAGGGGCCCTGCGGCTCCGTGCTAGCGGCCAGGTTGCACTGGTGGAAGATGCGCACCTGGTCCGGCGCAAACGCGCCGACGACCGAGTGCAGCACGCCCTGGTTGTGGAAGAGGCAAAAGTCCTTGTTGCGCCAGTTGTGCGCATACACGTGCTTGGGCGCGATGGCCGGGCGCTGCAGCCCGTAGACGATGCGGCGCGCCTCGGCGAGGTCCGTGATGTGCGCGCCGTCGGGGAACAGCGAGTCCGGCTTGCGCTGCTCCGCCGGGAGCGGCTCGATCAGCAGCTCCTGCACGGCGGACGGGTGCACCTGGAAGTGCAGGCGGCCGCTCACCGGGTTCTTCCAAAGCATCGGCAGCTTTTTGATCTTGCTCGGGTCCACGGGCGGCAGCTCCTCGGCCTTCTTCTCGAGGCCGTCCGAGACCATGCCGAGGCCCAGGCTGTTGCTCTTGGCGGGCGCCATCCAGACGTACGGATGCGGCGCGTAGATCACCGTGGTGCGCACCGCAAGCGACTTTTCCGCCGGCGAGAGCCGGTCAAACATTTGCGCACCGGAGACGAACGCCGTGGTGCCGAGCGGCACAGCGAGCTTGTCGCCTGAGCCGTCCGCGTAGTCGACCACCTGGGTGTGCCCCTCGGGCGCCTCGAGCGCGTAGAGCGTGGTCACCCGCGGCGGGTTCAGGTCGTAGAGCGCCGCGTCAATGTGCCAGCGGTAGAAGCTGCGGTGCGGTCAGCTGGGCCGTGCGTCACGCGACATACCGGGTGACCCCGTTCGCCTCCTCCTCGTCCGAGACCACGGTCTTGTGGAAGGTGCGGTGATGCGGGTGCCTGAGCGTCACGTTGCTGAGCCCCTCGTGCTCCGCGACAGGCCCGTTGCCGATCAGCTGCACCTGCGGCACGCGCGGGATCGTCTTGAGGTCCGGGTGCAGGATGCTGTCCTTCTGCCGGTCGCCGTGCCCGTACCCTTCGCAGGACGGGTCAAAGTGCTTGGTGAGTGCGTACTGCTTCTCGGGCGACACCTCCTGGCCCGGGAACACGAGCACCGAGTGGCGGTAGAGCGCCTCCTCGATCGCGCGCAACTGCTCCGCGGTCACGTTCTCGAGATCTACGCCGGTGGCCAGGCGCCCAAACTGCTGGTGAGCGCTCGCCGCGCGCCGCCGCAGCACGCACGTCTTTGTCAAATTCGCTCTCGGGAGCGCCGGGCACGCCGGCGGGAAGCGGCTGGAGAGTCAGGGTGGCCATGATGGGCTGTCGATACGGGCCGCCCGTCCCCCCCCCCCCGCACCATTATCTGTACGGCAGTGCTCATGCACGTGGAGAATTTTCCCTGATAAGATAGCCCTGCGTTCCTGTACAAACTACTAATGCACGAACCGCGTGTCCAACCGGCGGGGGCCGAATTCCGCCGAGTGCACAGAATAGTCGGTCTGCTGCTCGGGCGTGAGCTGTTTCCAGCGACGGTCCTTCCAGCGGTTCCGCGAGATATAGTACACCTTGGTGGCCCAGCAGAGCAGGATGGACAACCCCGAGATCACGGCCAGCGCCGTGTTGCCCTTGCGGTAGTACGGCTGGTCGTCGTCCGTGTAGACGTGCGTGGCGACGATAGCGCCGATCTGCGTCATGATGTTCAGCAGGCACAGCGCCACGGTGCGTGTGCGCACGCTGAATGCGTTCTCCGAGACCCAGCCGACCATGAACGCCAGCGGGTAGGGTATCGCATTAATGAGACTGATGAGCGCATACCGGATCCACGCGTAGGAGCCTGTATTGGACCGTGGCAGGGCGACCAGCGCCACGAGGCAAGGGAAGACCCAGATGTTGGTGATCGACGCCATGATGCTCTTCTCGTGGAATTTGGCCGAGAGCAGCGCCATCCAGACCGAGTTGATCGCAAACACGACATACGACGGGATGGCCAGCAGGTTGCTGTGGAACGTGCTGAACCCCAGCATGCTGTTCAGGATGTACGACATGTATGTCAGCGGCGGCTGGTACGGGATCAGGATAACCAGCCCCAGGATGTACACCGGCCAGGCGTCGTAGTCCTTGAGGCACTGCCATATCCCCTTGAGGTCCACCGCCTCGCGGTTGTTCATGTCGCCCTTGCTCGGGTCGTCGCGCAGCAGCCGGTTCACCATGATGGCCTCCTCGCGCGGGGTGAACATGGACCCGCGGAAGAGCCAGTTGTACGTCTGCGTGAGCGAGCTGGGCATCATGGCAAACGACAGCAGCCCGATCACGCCGGAGATGAGCCCATCAAACGCAAACAGGTACCGCCATCCAGCCACGTTGTTCAGCCCGTGGATGCTCAGAAACCCCGCACCCAGGAGGCAGCCGACCACCTCCGAGAGGCCGAGCACCGTGTAGAAAAAGCCCAGCCGCGTATTCATCTCCTTGGACGTGTAAAAGTACGTCAGGTACAGGCACATGTCCGGGATAAACCCGCCCTGGCAGACGCCCAGCAGCGCACGCGTGGCAAAGTAGCCCGCGCGGTTCTGCAGCGCCGCCTGACACACGCCCACCGTGGACCACGCGACCACCTGGATCGGCACCCAGCGCTCCGGCCCGAGCTTCTTGGAGATCAGCCCGCTCGGCAGCTCCATAAACAGGAAACACAGGAAAAAGATGAGCTGCCCGTTGTTGATGTCGTTCTGCGTCATGCCGAGGTCCTTGAGGATCCGCCCGTCCGCAAGCGCACGGTTGATGTTGTACCGCATCAGGTCGAGCGCCATGAACATGACCCACACCCAGAGCATGATGCGCAGGTCCAGGCGCCGCACAAGCTTGGCCTCCTCGCGCTGCGTCCACTGCACATCGGGGTCGAGGCGGTGCCGCCCCTCGTACTTGGCCTTCTCGTAGACACCCTTCCAGTACTCGTAGAGAGCCTCGTCCTGGAAGATGTGCTCCTGCGCCAGCTTCGCATGCCCGTCCAGGCCCACCTGCACCTTTTCGTCCGAGCCAATGCTCACCCCATCGCCCTGGACGGACACTTTGCTGGCGCTCTCGGGCCGCTCGGCCATCGTCGCAGGTGGCTGCGCCACCTGCCCTGTTGCGTAAAACCCCGTCCCGCTACGACTAAAGACTTTGCACGCACCCGGAGAATCACGCCAGCGGCGCCCCACGCTGACAAAGCGGTCCCTTGGGGCGACCCCATCTTATTGGGCGCCGCCGCCGCCGCAGTACCTGGGATCGAGCGCCAAAAAATGAACTGCAACTACTGAACTGAACCAAACTTCTTCGGGCAGCTCGCACCCAGCGCATACGAGCCGCTGCGCATGTAGCACACCTTGGCCTTGGCACACTCGCCCGTGCACGACGGCGTGTACGGGCTGCTGCGGCCCTGGTACTGCGTGAAGCGCTCCACGAGCTCCGGCCGCTGCTCCATCTCGTCCGTGAGCGCGGCCCAGAACGTCGCGTTCAGCGGCGCGTCCTGCGGCCACATGCCGTTCTCCAGCTTCACACCGCCGGAGTACTTGCCCGCGTGCTCGCTCGCGCTAAAGTTGCTGTACGCCGCGCGCGCGCTGTACAGGTGGCGCCACTCGAGCCCCCTGTGCGAGTCGTGCGGCACGTTCTGCAGCGGCGTGTAGTACTGGTCAAAGTCCATCACATCGTACGTCTCAGGGTCCACATGCAGCACGCGCACGCTCGGGTTCACGTGCTTGAGCGGCGTGATAGACGGGCCAATGAACTGGACGCCCACCGCGTCCGCCGTGCGCCGCGAGACACTCGACGAGTTCCCGTTGCTGTTCCGGTAGAACACGGAGAACTGGTCCTCGTGCGTGTGGCCGAAGAACACGGCGGCAATCGTGTGCGAGTAGCGCGACACAATCTGGTAGAACAGGTTCGTCGGCGCATCGATCGAGCTGTACCCGTCCCAGCCGCTGAGCACGTGGCCCACGATCCACACACGCTCGTGCGCATCCTCGGCCGCCTGCAGCTCGTCCGTGACAAAGCGCAGCGAGCCGCTGTAGTCGGGGTCCTCCGTGTGAATGAACGCAAACCCGTTGCCGCTGTACCAGAAGTCGGTGTTGAGCGTAATCACCCGGAGGCCCTTGCGCGGGCGGATCGAGTAGCCGCCGTAGTGCTTGCTCACCATCTTCTCCTCCTGCTCGCCGAGCCAGTGCTCCGAGCGCCAGAGCTTCGCAATGTTGTCCCAGTCCCAGCTGTACTGGTTGCCGCGCCCGTCCGGCAGCCTCGCCTGCGCGGCCATCTCGCTCACCGACGAGTCGTGGTTCCCGATCGCGGCCACCACAGTCGTGTTCCTCGTGTACCGCTTCATCGTCTCGTAGATGGACGCCTCCGAGTACTGCACATAGTCGCGCGAGTAGCCCCACGTCTCGTCGTGCGCCGTCACGTCGCCCGTGTAGAGGCCGAGGTCGAACCCGTGCTTCCCGCCGAGCGCCGCAACCGCCTCGTACGCAGACGTGAGCAGCGACCAGGGCGTGTCGCAGGTGAACTCGCCCCAGTAGCCCGCCGGGTGCGAGATGTTGCCCTTGGGCACGTGGTCCGGCAGCTTCGTGGCGTTGTACCGCGTGGCGTTGTACGCCGTCGTCCGGCAGCACATGTAGCCAGAGCACTGCGCCTCGGAGCCGACCATGTAGCGCCCGTCCACGTGCGCGTCCGAGGTCCAGATCACCTTGAGCGTGTCGCCCTTGGTGCCCGTCTTCTTCGTCCGCTGCTGCACCTTGGCCGGCGCCTCCCGCTGGCCCTTGAACCAGTGGTTCAGGTACTCGTCCGAGAGCGTGGCGGGCGCCGGCACGTCACACACGCCCCTGAACACCTGCGAGCAGATGTTGACCACGTCCTTGTTGCCCTTCGACATGTCGGCGTAGCTGAGCATCTGGGTGAACACGCCGCCCTGCGCCGCCGCCGTGTACGACCGCTCACACGTCGCGTTCACGTCCGGGCTCTTGCCGTACCGCTCGTACTTGTACCGCTTGCACAGCTCGATCAGCACCTCGGGCACCACGTCCGGCTCCGCACGCGCGAGCCGCTGCCCGAGCGGCAGCGCCTTCTTGCACCGCTCGCACTTGCTCGTGCTGTTGTTGTCGAGGATCTGCGTCACCTGGTGCACAATCTGGTCCCGCAGCTTGTGGCCCTTGCCGCCTGCGGAGCCCGAGGGCTTCGGCAGCACCGCCTCGCTGCTCGGCACCGCGGTCGGCTCGTGCGACGGGTTGACCAGCGACGCGGGGAACGCGCCGCCGCCCACCCGGGTAATCGCCGGGCGGTACTCGGCCTCCTGCCCGCTCGGCTTGAAGTGGTACGATGCAAAGTCAGACGTCGGGAACGCCGCGGGCGCCGTGTACACCGCGGTGCCCGCGGTGCCCGAGGGCGCCTTGGACCGGCCGGAGGAGCTGCCCGACCGGCCAGAGCTGCCCGACCGGCCAGAGCTGCCCGACCGGCCGGAGCTGCCCGACCGGCCAGAGCTGCCCGACCGGCCAGAGCTGCCCGACCGGCCGGAGGAGCTGCCCGACTTGCCGGAGCTCGACGCCAGACTGCTCGACGAGGCCGCACTGCCCGTCGAGCTGCTCGCCGCAGCAGCGGCAGACACCGCAAGCACGCAAAGCACACTCACACCCCAGAGCTTGACCATGGTGGGACTAGGTGGGCGGCACGCGACAGCCCGGGCTGTATTTGGCCCATGCGCCTAATTCGTATTCAAGATGCGTAACACGCATGCACGTGCAGCGGCGCTGTACACGTGCGAACCCATGCACCTCCACCCTATCCCACTCCCCACATGGCTGCATACGCACCGGTAACGCCTGAATTCAGCTCAGACACGCCCGTGCTCGCCACGCGGGAGAACGGCGGGTGGCAGGGCGGCACCTGGCTGCCCTCCGGCCTCGGGTACGGCGGGCGCAACCACGGCTGGGGCGCCACAGGCGCCGGCGCGTGGTATGCGGCCAACGGCTACGTGAGCGACGCGAGCAACCAGTTCCCCGCGTGCACCTCGCGCTCCGTAGACACCGCGCTCCTTGCCGCATTCCTCACGCTGGCGATCGTGTGCATGCGCCAGCAGCGTGCCCTGGCGCTCGCCGCGGCGCTCCTTGCCGGGGGCATGGCTGTCCGGGTGGCCAGCGTGCCCAACGCCGTAGACGTGGCCTTCGTGCTCGAGGAGTGCGCCACGCTCGTGCTCGTCGGCGTGCACGTGGCGCTCGCGTCGGCGGCCACCAAAAAGTTCCTCCCGGGGAACCTCGTGCTGCAGTGGATCCCCACCGCGTGCCACTTGACGCTCCTCGCGCTCCCGTTCCTCGCGCCGCTCAGCGCGTTCGACAGAACCGTCTGGCTCATGGCGCACATCGTGAACACGGTCGCGTGGTTCTGGCTCGCCTTTTTGGCCAACGCCGTACTCCCACTGCTCATCCAGGAGAAGGTGGTCCGCATCTGGGACCCACAGCGCAATCCGCACACGGCTACCTACCGCCTCGCGGTCGTCCATCTCTTCCAGGTCACCACGGCTCTGCTGCTCATCGCCAAGACGACCATTACGCTCACGCTTGCCGAGGAGCCGGCGCTCTTCTGCACCGCACCGGTCCGGTCCACGCTCGCCGGCGCGCTGCACATCGCCGTGCTCGCACTCTACCGCTTCGGTGCGCTGGACTCTGTGCTCCACCGCCCGATCCGCCAGCGCACGTCCGAGCAGGCGCACGACGCCGCCGACGCCGCCGCCAGGCACTAGCCGATCGCCCAGTCCCCGCCACGCCCGCGGATCGGGCCGGCTGCCCGATCGTGCAGGTACGATCACACACAATCACGTGCCTGATTGCAAATCCAGGGCGGTTCCAGGCAGGCGATAGACAACCGTCGAAACGCCCTTGTCAAACGACAGGCGACTATCAGTGCCTGGACTGAATTGATTAGCGACGGCGAGCCACACCGGCTCCGTCACACGCACCCCCATGGCAGCCTCGAGCAATATCGCCGAGCTCAAGTTCGACGAGAAGGTCCGCTCCGACTCGGATCAGGACTTGGACCAGCAGCCCACGCTGGCGCACGAAGACGATCGGCACGCACACCGCCTGCCGTTCAAAAGATTCCTGCACTACGCCGCGATCCAGCGCTCCTTTGAGGTGAACGATAAGTATGACGAGCTCTACCACACGCAGGAAAAGCAGCTCGCGGACCAGCACAGCAACCTCTCCCCGGACAAGCTCGAGTCCCACCGCAAGCTGCGCGTCGTCAACTTTTACATGGTGTTTTTCCTTATCACCACCGACATCCTCGGTCCGAACAATGCGCCGTACGCCATCTCCCAGATCGGCTACGCACCGGGCGTGATCCTCTACGTGGCGCTCGGCGTGTTCGCCTTTATCTGCGGCTGTCTCCTCCAGAAGCTCTTCTGCAAGCTCGACTCGAACAACTACCCGATCCGCACCTATGCGGACCTGGCCGCGCGCCTGCTCGGCCGCTGGTTCCGCTATCTGATCGCCGCACTGCACTTTGTCCAGCTGCTTCTCAACGTCGGCGCCATCTGCCTCACCTCGGGCCAGGCGCTCGCGCAGATCATCAAGGCCTCCGCACAGGACCCCAAGCTCTGCTTTACCGTATGCATCCTCATCTGGGCCATCGTCGGCATGGTCCTCGGCCAGATACGCTCCCTGCGCACCTTCTCCGTGATCGCCAACCTGGCCGTGTGGATGAACATCACCGTGTGCATCATCACCATGGTCGGCGTCGCCAAGTACCCGCCCAACTACAGGATCGCCAAGGCCACCTACGGCATCAACCCCAACGAGCCGATCCGCCACTCGGCGGTCACGCCGCAGCTCCAGTCCGACCAAACTATCCTTTCGCAGCGGCTCTCTGGCCTGAACCAGATGGTGTTCGCCTGGGGCGGCGCCACCGTCTTCTGCGAGATCCTTGCAGAGATGAAGCGTCCACACGAGTTTTGGAAGGGCCTGCTCGGCGCAGACATGCTCATCATGGTGGTCTACCTGCTCTTTGGCGTATTCGTCTACTCCTACCAGGGCCAGTACACTTACGCCACGGCCAACATGGGCATCTCCAACTACAACCTCCAGACCGCCTCCAACGTGCTCAACCTGATCACCGGCATCTTTGGCGGCGTGCTCTACGGCAACGTCGGCCTCAAGGTGCTCTACCAGGGCGTACTCGTCCCCGAGCTCCGCTTCCCCAAACTCACCACCAAGTTCGGCGCCGCCGCTTGGACGGCCATGGTGGTCGTCTACTGGTCCGTCGCATACATCATCGGCACCGCCATCCCGATCATCAACGACCTCGTGTCGCTTATCGGGTGCGTCTGCACGATCAACTTCTCCTACACATTTCCCTTTCTGTTCTACTTTGCCTACCTCTTCCGCACGGACGCGGGCAAGCACGATGTATATGACCCCGACTCTGGCCTCGTCCAGCGCTATGACTCCTGGAGGTCCTTCTCCCGCTGGAAGCGCGCGCTCTTCCCGAGCTTGGGCGGGTTTGTCCTCCGTCTCGCGTCACTCTCCCTGTTCCTGGGCAGCCTCTCGCTCAGCGCGCTCGGCCTCTACGCCGCGGTGAAGAGCATCATCCAGGACACGTCTACCTCGCTGGCCAAGGCCTTCTCTTGCACGCCCAACACAGATGGATAGCCGCCTCTAGATACCAAAGTCACGCCAAAAGACATTCCCCGCCGCACAACGCCGCAGAGCGCCACTCAGGCTATATAGTCTCTCACCTTAGTAAACGAAGTCGCACGTGGACCACGCTCCGTAGCCGTGCATGATGCCTAGTCGGCTGATTCGGGCCTGCGGATGGACCCGAGTAGAGCAGATCACGTGGGCTACCCCACCAACAGCCCAGGGCAAGAACCCTGGCGGCTCTTAGGCAGGCTTGGCGTGGCAGAACTTCTTACCTGCTCTCCCCTCAAGATGAAGTTCACCGCCGTCACGCTCGCCGTTGCCTCGCTTGCCGCCACCGTCGTGGCCGAGAACAAGTACAACCACACCAACGCTGGCGTGCACAACAAGACCAGCGACTGCAAGATCGGCAGCGGCAAGATCCTCGGTGCTTGCTTCGACTGCGCCAAGTCGATCGTGGACTGCTCCCTGACCGCGGAGGCCACCTTCTGCATCCAGGACATTGGCGGCATGGCTGTCGGCTGCGGCGGCTGCGCCGTGGACATCCTCCAGTGCCTGTAAATGGTATAGCGCGCAAAACTCTTCTAGCTACGGACTCGTTGCCTGTTGCTCTCTGAGCATAGCTGAGCATAATTTAATTTTTCTTCTTCTTCTTCGACGATCGGGCGTCCAGCGCGTCCAGCGCGCAAACCCATGCCGAAGGAATGGGGCGAACCCGAGTACATACCGTGCAGCGAAAGTTTGATCAAAACTTCAGAAATCCCTGGGGCAAAATTCAGAAATCCCCAGGGCATAAGCTTTAAATTGGCTTCGCTCCACTTCCACTGCACCACCCACAAATCTCGCCATGAAGTTCACTGCCGCCTCGGTTGTTGTCGCCTCGCTCGCCGCCACTGTGTTCGCCGAGAACAAGTACAACCACACCAACGCTGGTGTGCAGAACAAGGCCTCGGACTGCAAGCTCGGCAGCGGCAAGCTCCTGGGCGCCTGCGGCGACTGCGCCAAGGCCATCGTCGACTGCTCTGAGAACGCCCAGGAGACCCACTGCATTAGGGACATCAAGGACTTCGCCGCTGGCTGCGGTGGCTGCGCCGTGGACATCCTCCAGTGCCTGTAAATGGTATAGCGCGCAGCGCATGTAGTTGAGCCTCTAGGGGAGGTCTTTTCTTCTTCTCTAGGGCCTAACTTGATTTTGTGCGAGTGTAAGCCTCCTTTGCCCGCTCTCCTTCGCTGCGGCCTTTTCTCGCCGACTTCCTCATGCCGTCAGACACATTGTTGGTGTGCACGTGCCGTAGCTATCCCCAAGCCAGAGCCGTAGCCCCGGACTGGAGAGCCTGTCCCCGGGCAGCGAGTCCACTGCATCGGCTGATGCAGGGCGCCAATTTTGTTTTCTACGGCCTGAACGGAACGCGCGCATGCGCAGCTGGTCACGCCCATGCAAGGCAGATCGAGGGGTAGCCCGGTGTAACTCCGGACCAGAGTCCCTGCATGAACCCTGTAAAAAAATTGCTGACCAGCCCCTCGCTAATTGTTATTGTCGTCTGAGCATAGCTTTTAATTTCTTTTCTTATTCGACGATCGGCGCGCGGCGCCAGCGCGTTAAAACCGTTGCCGAGGTATGGGACGAACCCGAGTACCTGCCGTGCAGCGAAAGTTTGAACAAAAATTCAGAAATCCCCAGGGTACGAATATTAAATTGACTTCTCTCCACCTCCCCTACTCTACCCACACACTCCGCCATGAAGATCACCGCCGTCACCCTCGCCGTCGCCTCGCTCGCCGCCACGCTCGCCGCCACTGTGTTCGCCGAGAACAAGTACAACCACACCAACGGCGGTGTGCAGAACAAGGCCTCGGACTGCAAGCTCGGCAGCGGCAAGATCCTCGACGCCTGCGGCACTTGCGCCCAGGCCATCACCGACTGCGCGGTGAACGCCGAGGAGACCTACTGCCTGAAGGACATCAAGGACATGGCCATCGGCTGCGGTGGCTGCGCTGTGGACATCCTCCAGTGCCTGTAAACCACTCGTTCAGCTGAGGGTTAACGCAGGCGGTAGCCTGCGCTACTAGAATAGAGAGAACAGTGGCCTTTTTTGTCCAACTAGAGTGCCCAGGCAGGCCCGCAGCTTCCGCGGTTGTCTCGAGCCCGCACCGCGGAGTCAGACCACTTTGGCCAGGTCGTCACGTGTCAGCATGGCCGGGGCAAATGTCCACCATCGGCTTGTGCCTTTAGCAACGAGCGATCTTGCTGTCACTGCGCATCGTTGTTTCCCTCTTCAGACGGTTCGCTCGTCACCAAGCGTTTGAACCTCTGCACTGCCCACGAGGGTGTCGAGCGCGTAAAGACGCGGGACTTGGCCCTGTCCAGCACGGGTCCGCAAGGCGCGTGGCGCCTTCTCGCGGTCCCGCGACCTCGAGCGCGTTTGCCCGGTGGCCGCGGGCAGCGCGTGGTCAGTACGATTGCACACCGACCGAGACAAGCACGGACGCCAGCGGGTCGCCATGGTGGATGCCTTGGTACGAGCAGCTCGGCGCTGATCAAGCGCTGCTTACTAAGCATGTATTCGGTGAGGTAGCGAGCGGCAGCGTCACGGTCCGCGTCATTGGCGCCAGACTCTGGAGTCGATCAGGGGATGACATGACAGATGCTGGCTTAGTAAGTCGGAGAATCGCGAATGCAGGGGTGAGGGCGGAAGCCGAAGTGTGTGGAGGTGAACGGCAGAAGGGAAGAGCGAGGAGAGGCAGGAGCATCTGGGTAGAGCGAAGCCGGGATCGCAGTGAGATGGGGAAAAAGAACCCGAGCCCTTACTAACCCTAAGGAGGATCTAACGGAGGATGTAAAGGGACCCAGCCCGAGCCCTTGCTAAGACCCCTTCTAAGTAAAGGAGGGTTTAACGAGGGATCTAAAGAGACCTGCTAAGAAAAGATGAGTGGTGAGCTGACAGGCCTAGAGCTCCTCGGACGAGTGAAGCGAGATGATGGAGGAGCGGAGAGAAAGAGGAGAGTGGCTGTGGCTGGTGCTCGATGAGGGGATGACATGGCAGAGGATTACTTAGTCAGGGCGCGAGGAGGATGGATGAGGGTGTGACAGGAAGTGGTGGAGGTGTAGAGAGAAGGAGCAGAGTGGGAGTGGGTTGTGCTTGATGAGATGGAGACATAGGAAGGGAATGCTTAGTCAGGACACGAAGCGGATGAATGAGGGAGTGACAGGAAGTCGAGGAGTGGAGGGCGCGCGAGAGAGGGGTGTGGAGGTGAGGAAAAGGGACTTGAGGGCGAGCGGAAAGAGAGAGAGAGGGGGAGAAATGGAGAGAGGATGAGGGAAGAGGGAAGAGGGTTCGCCGGTAAGAGAAACGGTAAGGATTGCTGGGATAGAAGACTGGGTCATTGGACGGACGGGGCGCTTGAGAGAAACGCTCGCTCTGTTCCTGAGAGAACATGGGGAGCAGAGGCAAGACATGATGTGGAATAGAGACCGTGTGCAGGCAGCGGTGCAGAAGTCGGGGATTCTCAGTGAGGGAGAATTGGCGAAGGGCTAGAGGAGGCGTACGGAGGGGGTGCGATTGACGAACGGGCAGACGTAGGAATGGAATGAGAGGGGGAAGAGGAGTGGAGGGCTAGAGCGGAGGTGGGTAGCGGGCAGGCAGAGGAAAAATGGGTTAGATTACGAAAAATGAGCGGATTTGGGAAAAAGGGAGAATGTGGAGGATAGTAGAAGTGGAGGAGGGGAAAGGGGAAGAGGGTAGTAGAGAGGAGTTGAGGAGAGGAAGGAAGGACGGATTGAAGAGGGAGAGAGAGAGAGAAAAGGGGAAGCAGGGATACAGGGTTAGAGGGAGAATGAGGAGAGGAGGGGAAGGGAGGGGATAGAGGGGAGGAGAGCAGAAGAGAAGGGGAGGAGAAGAGAAGAGAGGAGGCTGGGTAGGAGCACGTGGAGCGCCGAATATCACGTGACCACGGGACAAAAGAACGGGAAAGGAGAGAGAAGGACTTGAGGAGGTACCACGAGGAAGGTGGGGAAGAGCGAGCAAGCGAGCGAGAGAGAGAGAGGAGCCAGGAGGAGTGGAAAGGTTAGAAAATGAAGAACGACAAAGCGAGGATGAAGGCGAGTGAGGGGCCGTAGAAGAGGAGAAGATTGGAGGGACGAAGGGCAGGAAGGAAGGCGCGCAGATCACGCGACTCCCCGACAAAAGAGCAAGAATTGAAGAGAAGCGCATGACATTGTACTGTTAGTATTAGCAGGCGCATTAGCACGACAGCGAGGGTTAGGGTTACCTAGGCTATGGCGGAAGGCGTTTATGATCTCGGGATGGGTTAGGTTAGGGTTAGGGTTACCTAGGCTATGGCGGAAGGCGTTTATGATCTCGGGATGGGGGAGCAGATCAGCAGGTCTAGAATGTGTATCGTGTGATCCGCTCCCGTATCAACAGCACCGACAATTGCCGTGCCAACAGACTCATCCCGCTCGTACGCTCCTTCCAACTCGCCCAATGCCGTTCAAACGTTCGGCCCATCGCTCCGCCCATGCTCACCACAAGGGGGGCAAACCCTGCAACGTCCCGGTACCGCACGCGTTTATGGTGCTCCCGGGCGTCCAGCCGCGTTTCTAGCACGTGCCGCGCACGCGCCAGCCCGTCTCCGGTGCCTGCCGCGTCGCCCGCCACTTGCCGTGGGGCAACCGCTCCGCCGGCCCCTGCACTCCGCTCCGCGGCAAGCGCGCGCCGGGCCCCCGAGTCGAGCGCTCTGTGTACGTCGGAATGCGTCTCGCTCTCCTCAGCCGGGCCTCGCCGCCCACTTACCACCGTCACGTCGTACCCTGCCGCCGTTCCGTTCGGTGCCGCCCATCCGCGAGCACACAGGTCCAGCCGCCGCTCTCCAACCGGGAGCACCGCCTCCTGTGTGACCCGCGCCCCGGGAATCGCTTTCAGGTACCGTCCGAGCAGGTCCGTTACCGCATTGTGCAGCCGGATCACCCGTCGGTGGTCCACAGCTCGGCACGCGTCTCCGTGCACCGCGGTCACGTCGTGTGCGCCACACTTCTCACACCGTCCATGTGGCACACAGACTGTCGGCGCCAGGTTACGTCGCCCCTCTGGTAGCCCGCCCATTTGGAACGTCCGCTGCCGCAGGGCTCCGATCACAACCCGGTCCTCGAGCTCCAGGCTCGGCTGGAAGGGGATCGTACGCAGGTACCGCCGCCCCAACTCCTCCCCGTGCTCGAGAATCGCCACTCCCACGTCTGTCGGCACTTGGTCCAGCAGCCGTGCATGCCGCGCTTCAAACAACGCATTGCACCGTGCACGCTGCGACTGGATCCGCGCCCGTTCCCGGGGTTCGTCCACCCCTCGCATGCCGCCCGCCCGTTCGTGTATATCGTCGGTCGGCCCCAAGGCGGACGTTCCCTGACCAGGGTCCCTCTCCGGGCTCCCCTGTTGCTCCCGGGGCGGCTCCGCCTCCTGTGTGCCGCCCGGCTCCTCGTGGATGGCGCCGGTCGGCCCCTCAGTAGAGGGCAGCTGGGCAGGGTCCTCTTCCGGAGCCCGCTGTTGCTCCCGGGGCATGTCTGATTCATGGGTGCCGCCCGGCAGTTCCTGTCTGTTGCCGGTTGGCTCCGCTGTTGGCGCCTGACCATCAGCTGAGGGTCGCTGACCGGGGGTCTCCTCCGGGGTCCCCGGCGGCTCCTGCGCCTGGTCTGACTCGGGTGCGCCGCCCGGCCGTTCGTGTATGTCGCCGGTGCGCCCCTCAGTCGGCGCCTGGTCTGACTCGCCTATGCCGCCCGGCTGTTCGTGTGTGTCGCCGGTTGGCCCCTCGGTAGAGGGCCGCCGGTCAGGGGACCACCCCCGGGTCCCCTGCTGCCCCCGGGGCAGCTCCGGCTCGCGTGTGCCGCCCGGCCGTTCGTGTATGTCGCCGGTTGGCCCCTCTGTCGACGCTTGGCCATCGCCAGAGGGCGGCCGGTCGGGGTGCGCCTGCGTCCTCCCCGCGTCACCCGTCCGAGTCCCCCGGGACGGCCGCGCTGGGTAGAGGGGGAGCACCCCACTGAGACGCAGCACTTCATCTGCCGTCTCTTGCATGGTGGCCCGTGCGGGCCCCTGGCACTCGGCGTACGATGCGAGGCCCAGGCCACCCAGCCGGTCTGGCAGTGTGATCAGCTCCCGGCTCAGCGCGTCCACTTCCGCGTCCTCGGGATCGCCCCGCAGTCGGAGGATCCCGCGCTGCAGCGTCTGGTCCATGGCGTCCCAGAACCAGGCCAGGCCCGTCCCATCCAGCTGCCGTTGCAGGTGCCGGTGCTTTTGCTGGATGCACTGGAGCAGGAGTAGGAGCACGTCCTGCCGCGGCAGCTCCGTCAGCTGGAGGAGCCGGTCCACGCCACTTGCCAGCTCCGCCGCGATCTTCTCGGCGTGCGCCCTGCGCGCGCCTTCGCCGCCAACCACCGTGCCCAGGATCGGCATGCCCTCGGCTGCCAGCTGCTCCCGCGTGTACACGTGGCTCTTGGCGACATTCAGTCGCAGGCCGTTCCCGCTCTCGGCCGCGACGCGTTCGGCCACCTGGACGACGTCCCCCTCCGCCTTGCTCAGGATGAACACGTCGTCCAGGTACGCCAGGACCAGGTGCTCTGGGCCCAGCGCCGCCTTGAGCTGCTCCAGGTACGGGCGGATGCCCGCCGAGAAGAGCAGCGGCGCAAGGGGGTCGCCCTGCCGGACCCCCTCGCTAGAGTGCAGTTCCACCGTCGCCCGTTCCTCCCCATCGGGCTCCCGTGGTCCCGCCACCACCAGGGGGGCCGCCTGCCCGTAGGCCCACCGCGTGAGCCGGTAGAGCGGGCCGTACCACCGGCGCATCGCCTCCCCGATGCACCGTCGGCGCAGCGTGTTGTACGCGTTCGAAAAGTCCAATGCCGTCACCTGCTGGTAGTGTTGAAGTTCGCCCTGATACACATGCTCCACTGCCCGGATCACCGGCTCCGTGCCGCCCGGGGTCCCCACCCCGTACTGGGTCGGGAGCAGCCCCGAGCGCACACGCTCCCCGTAGGTGTAAAGCGCCGTGCGCATCAGCAGCCGATACGGCACCTCGCCCACCGCGATCGGCCGCACCCCGCCGCCGGGCTTGCTCAGCGCCGTGAGCCGCGACGCGCAGTACAGCCGCCACCCGCCTGCCTCGTTCCGCTTCATCGCCGTGAGCTGCCGCAGCAGGTAGCTCACCATCCCGTCGGCGCCCAGTGCCGAGCGGACGAGCGACACGGTCCAGCCCGAGAGGCCCGGGCTGGTGCCCGGCTTCATGGAGTGGGCCGCCGCACGGAGTGCCTCGGCGTCCGTCTCGGGCGCCGGGCTCCGGCCCGCGGCGGGGAACGCTGCGAGGCCAAGCTCCCCCTCGGGATGCAAGACCCGCAGCCGCTCCACCACCGCTGGGTTCGCGGCCACGGCGGCCTCATCAGGGCGCAGGACGAGCCGCGCGCTCTGATGGAGCAGGCCCCGCTGCACGCCGTGGTGGATGGCGCGCACGCGGGTGCGCATGCGGGCGACACTGAGCGCATCGGTCCCGGGGCCCACGCGCGGCACGGGGCCCAGGATCTCGTCTTCCTCCACGGGGGGCTCCTCCGCCGCCGGGTCTGGGCCCGGCAGACTCTGCATGGCCGGGGGGCCGCCGGGGGGGTTCGCCTCGGGGCCGCCGGACAATGCGATAGCCTGGCGCGCGTAGCGCTGGCGGAGGCCCTCGGGGCCGCCGAGGCGCCCAGCGCGGGCGAGGAGGTCCGCGAGCTGGGGGCCTGGGTACGCACGGAAGCGATGCCAGGCGGCGCGCCTGTCCTTGGCGAGAAGGTACGGCATGAGCCCCAGCTTGGGGAGGAGGAAGATGAGCAGGTGGCCCACGAAGGAATCGCGCTCGGCCGCCTGGCTCGCGACGCGGTTGAGCACGGCACAGAATTTCCGGGCCTGAGAGGGAAAAAGGGGCTTTTCTGGATATCCGCCCTCCACACCGAGGCGGTAAAGCAGCCAGAGGTCGTCCGGGGTAAGGAAGCCGGCGAGACGACAAGCGGCCTCGGCCTGGTCCACGTCGGAGGCAAGGCGCGCGCCGGGCCGGGGCCCACTTGGGGGCTGGGTGGGCGTGGGCCGCGGCGCACGGGGACGCGGCGTGGCGGGGCACGGCGTCCGAGTGTGCTGCTCCGAGTCTTGGAGGAAAAGTGGAGGTAGGACACGCCCTGTGGAGGGGGCGTCGCCCGGGGCGGTGAAAGTGTCCCTCGGCGCGGGCGTTGGCGCGCGATGCAGGTCCGGGCTCGGCGCGGAAGGCGCGCCCGACTCGGTGCCAGAGCGGCCCTCCGGCGAGCCGAGTGCGGCCGGGGCCGGGGCCTGGGCCTGGGCCTGGGCCTGGGCCTCCACTGGTGGCAGGCCTGGCGAGGGTGGAGGTGGAGGAGAGGACGCGATCACGTGCGCGACGCGTGTGGACGCTGAGGGCGACGCGTCGGGAGGCACGTGAGCTGCGGCGACTCCGGGTAATGGAGAAGAGGGCGCAGTGATAGGCTGAGGTGATTCCACGTCAGCGGGGGTGAAAACAGAGGGGGGTTGTTGTTGATCTTGTTCCCGAGTAAGGGTGAGTTGGGGGGAATTGGTGAGAGTACTTGAGGGGGCCGGGACGGGGGAACCGCCATTGCCCGCCCCATCGCCCGCGTGAGTGGGAGGGGAGGAGGGGATGGAGGTGTCCGAGGAGGAATCGAGATCCTCGGAGTGGGGGAGGGGGGTGTTTGGAAGGGGAGGGGGGTCTTGGGCGCGGTAGAGGGGAGGCTCTCCGGGGCAAGAGGATTCGGCGAGGTGCTTGTTAAAGTGAACGGATTGGCGGAATCCCTTGCCGCAAGAGCAAACGAGGATGCTCTCTGCGTGTGCGAATGCTTGAGGATAGCGGACGGGGCCTTGATGAGATTGGTTGAGGTGACGAGTGATGCGCTTGGAGTTGAAGAGATCGCCGCAAATTGGACATGGGATCTTGTTTGGTGGCGATGGTTCTATTCGCATCGAGTTCTTGAGGTGATTCCCGCGAGACGGGGCGGGAATTGGTGATCTTGAGGCGAGAGTTGAAGTGAGAGTTGAGGGACTTGAAGACGGAGATGGTGGTTAGGAGCTTAGTTTAGCAGGCGCCTGTAGTGGCCAGAAAGCCTGCCCTTAGGGTTAGGGTTAGGGTTAGGGTTAGGGTTAGGGTTACCTAGGCTATGGCGGTTAGGGTTAGGGTTAGGGTTAGGGTTAGGGTTAGGGTTAGGGTTAGGGCTATGGCGGAAGGCGTTTATGATCTCGGGATGGGGGAGCAGATCAGCAGGTCTAGAATGTGTATCGTGTGATCCGCTCCCGTATCAACAGCACCGACAATTGCCGTGCCAACAGACTCATCCCGCTCGTACGCTCCTTCCAACTCGCCCAATGCCGTTCAAACGTTCGGCCCATCGCTCCGCCCATGCTCACCACAAGGGGGGCAAACCCTGCAACGTCCCGGTACCGCACGCGTTTATGGTGCTCCCGGGCGTCCAGCCGCGTTTCTAGCACGTGCCGCGCACGCGCCAGCCCGTCTCCGGTGCCTGCCGCGTCGCCCGCCACTTGCCGTGGGGCAACCGCTCCGCCGGCCCCTGCACTCCGCTCCGCGGCAAGCGCGCGCCGGGCCCCCGAGTCGAGCGCTCTGTGTACGTCGGAATGCGTCTCGCTCTCCTCAGCCGGGCCTCGCCGCCCACTTACCACCGTCACGTCGTACCCTGCCGCCGTTCCGTTCGGTGCCGCCCATCCGCGAGCACACAGGTCCAGCCGCCGCTCTCCAACCGGGAGCACCGCCTCCTGTGTGACCCGCGCCCCGGGAATCGCTTTCAGGTACCGTCCGAGCAGGTCCGTTACCGCATTGTGCAGCCGGATCACCCGTCGGTGGTCCACAGCTCGGCACGCGTCTCCGTGCACCGCGGTCACGTCGTGTGCGCCACACTTCTCACACCGTCCATGTGGCACACAGACTGTCGGCGCCAGGTTACGTCGCCCCTCTGGTAGCCCGCCCATTTGGAACGTCCGCTGCCGCAGGGCTCCGATCACAACCCGGTCCTCGAGCTCCAGGCTTGGCTGGAAGGGGATCGTACGCAGGTACCGCCGCCCCAACTCCTCCCCGTGCTCGAGAATCGCCACTCCCACGTCTGTCGGCACTTGGTCCAGCAGCCGTGCATGCCGCGCTTCAAACAACGCATTGCACCGTGCACGCTGCGACTGGATCCGCGCCCGTTCCCGGGGTTCGTCCACCCCTCGCATGCCGCCCGCCCGTTCGTGTATATCGTCGGTCGGCCCCAAGGCGGACGTTCCCTGACCAGGGTCCCTCTCCGGGCTCCCCTGTTGCTCCCGGGGCGGCTCCGCCTCCTGTGTGCCGCCCGGCTCCTCGTGGATGGCGCCGGTCGGCCCCTCAGTAGAGGGCAGCTGGGCAGGGTCCTCTTCCGGAGCCCGCTGTTGCTCCCGGGGCATGTCTGATTCATGGGTGCCGCCCGGCAGTTCCTGTCTGTTGCCGGTTGGCTCCGCTGTTGGCGCCTGACCATCAGCTGAGGGTCGCTGACCGGGGGTCTCCTCCGGGGTCCCCGGCGGCTCCTGCGCCTGGTCTGACTCGGGTGCGCCGCCCGGCCGTTCGTGTATGTCGCCGGTGCGCCCCTCAGTCGGCGCCTGGTCTGACTCGCCTATGCCGCCCGGCTGTTCGTGTGTGTCGCCGGTTGGCCCCTCGGTAGAGGGCCGCCGGTCAGGGGACCACCCCCGGGTCCCCTGCTGCCCCCGGGGCAGCTCCGGCTCGCGTGTGCCGCCCGGCCGTTCGTGTATGTCGCCGGTTGGCCCCTCTGTCGACGCTTGGCCATCGCCAGAGGGCGGCCGGTCGGGGTGCGCCTGCGTCCTCCCCGCGTCACCCGTCCGAGTCCCCCGGGACGGCCGCGCTGGGTAGAGGGGGAGCACCCCACTGAGACGCAGCACTTCATCTGCCGTCTCTTGCATGGTGGCCCGTGCGGGCCCCTGGCACTCGGCGTACGATGCGAGGCCCAGGCCACCCAGCCGGTCTGGCAGTGTGATCAGCTCCCGGCTCAGCGCGTCCACTTCCGCGTCCTCGGGATCGCCCCGCAGTCGGAGGATCCCGCGCTGCAGCGTCTGGTCCATGGCGTCCCAGAACCAGGCCAGGCCCGTCCCATCCAGCTGCCGTTGCAGGTGCCGGTGCTTTTGCTGGATGCACTGGAGCAGGAGTAGGAGCACGTCCTGCCGCGGCAGCTCCGTCAGCTGGAGGAGCCGGTCCACGCCACTTGCCAGCTCCGCCGCGATCTTCTCGGCGTGCGCCCTGCGCGCGCCTTCGCCGCCAACCACCGTGCCCAGGATCGGCATGCCCTCGGCTGCCAGCTGCTCCCGCGTGTACACGTGGCTCTTGGCGACATTCAGTCGCAGGCCGTTCCCGCTCTCGGCCGCGACGCGTTCGGCCACCTGGACGACGTCCCCCTCCGCCTTGCTCAGGATGAACACGTCGTCCAGGTACGCCAGGACCAGGTGCTCTGGGCCCAGCGCCGCCTTGAGCTGCTCCAGGTACGGGCGGATGCCCGCCGAGAAGAGCAGCGGCGCAAGGGGGTCGCCCTGCCGGACCCCCTCGCTAGAGTGCAGTTCCACCGTCGCCCGTTCCTCCCCATCGGGCTCCCGTGGTCCCGCCACCACCAGGGGGGCCGCCTGCCCGTAGGCCCACCGCGTGAGCCGGTAGAGCGGGCCGTACCACCGGCGCATCGCCTCCCCGATGCACCGTCGGCGCAGCGTGTTGTACGCGTTCGAAAAGTCCAATGCCGTCACCTGCTGGTAGTGTTGAAGTTCGCCCTGATACACATGCTCCACTGCCCGGATCACCGGCTCCGTGCCGCCCGGGGTCCCCACCCCGTACTGGGTCGGGAGCAGCCCCGAGCGCACACGCTCCCCGTAGGTGTAAAGCGCCGTGCGCATCAGCAGCCGATACGGCACCTCGCCCACCGCGATCGGCCGCACCCCGCCGCCGGGCTTGCTCAGCGCCGTGAGCCGCGACGCGCAGTACAGCCGCCACCCGCCTGCCTCGTTCCGCTTCATCGCCGTGAGCTGCCGCAGCAGGTAGCTCACCATCCCGTCGGCGCCCAGTGCCGAGCGGACGAGCGACACGGTCCAGCCCGAGAGGCCCGGGCTGGTGCCCGGCTTCATGGAGTGGGCCGCCGCACGGAGTGCCTCGGCGTCCGTCTCGGGCGCCGGGCTCCGGCCCGCGGCGGGGAACGCTGCGAGGCCAAGCTCCCCCTCGGGATGCAAGACCCGCAGCCGCTCCACCACCGCTGGGTTCGCGGCCACGGCGGCCTCATCAGGGCGCAGGACGAGCCGCGCGCTCTGATGGAGCAGGCCCCGCTGCACGCCGTGGTGGATGGCGCGCACGCGGGTGCGCATGCGGGCGACACTGAGCGCATCGGTCCCGGGGCCCACGCGCGGCACGGGGCCCAGGATCTCGTCTTCCTCCACGGGGGCTCCTCCGCCGCCGGGTCTGGGCCCGGCAGACTCTGCATGGCCGGGGGGCCGCCGGGGGGTTCGCCTCGGGGCCGCCGGACAATGCGATAGCCTGGCGCGCGTAGCGCTGGCGGAGGCCCTCGGGGCCGCCGAGGCGCCCAGCGCGGGCGAGGAGGTCCGCGAGCTGGGGGCCTGGGTACGCACGGAAGCGATGCCAGGCGGCGCGCCTGTCCTTGGCGAGAAGGTACGGCATGAGCCCCAGCTTGGGGAGGAGGAAGATGAGCAGGTGGCCCACGAAGGAATCGCGCTCGGCCGCCTGGCTCGCGACGCGGTTGAGCACGGCACAGAATTTCCGGGCCTGAGAGGGAAAAAGGGGCTTTTCTGGATATCCGCCCTCCACACCGAGGCGGTAAAGCAGCCAGAGGTCGTCCGGGGTAAGGAAGCCGGCGAGACGACAAGCGGCCTCGGCCTGGTCCACGTCGGAGGCAAGGCGCGCGCCGGGCCGGGGCCCACTTGGGGGCTGGGTGGGCGTGGGCCGCGGCGCACGGGGACGCGGCGTGGCGGGGCACGGCGTCCGAGTGTGCTGGCTCCGAGTCTTGGAGGAAAAGTGGAGGTAGGACACGCCCTGTGGAGGGGGCGTCGCCCGGGGCGTGAAAGTGTCCCTCGGCGCGGGCGTTGGCGCGCGATGCAGGTCCGGGCTCGGCGCGGAAGGCGCGCCCGACTCGGTGCCAGAGCGGCCCTCCGGCGAGCCGAGTGCGGCCGGGGCCGGGGCCTGGGCCTGGGCCTGGGCCTGGGCCTCCACTGGTGGCAGGCCTGGCGAGGGTGGAGGTGGAGGAAGGACGCGATCACGTGCGCGACGCGTGTGGACGCTGAGGGCGACGCGTCGGGAGGCACGTGAGCTGCGGCGACTCCGGGTAATGGAGAAGAGGGCGCAGTGATAGGCTGAGGTGATTCCACGTCAGCGGGGGTTGAAAACAGAGGGGGGTTGTTGTTGATCTTGTTCCCGAGTAAGGGTGAGTTGGGGGAATTGGTGAGAGTACTTGAGGGGGCCGGGACGGGGGAACCGCCATTGCCCGCCCCATCGCCCGCGTGAGTGGGAGGGGAGGAGGGGATGGAGGTGTCGAGGAGGAATCGAGATCCTCGGAGGGGGAGGGGGTGTTTGGAAGGGAGGGGGGTCTTGGGCGCGGTAGAGGGGAGGCTCTCCGGGGCAAGAGGATTCGGCGAGGTGCTTGTTAAAGTGAACGGATTGGCGGAATCCCTTGCCGCAAGAGCAAACGAGGATGCTCTCTGCGTGTGCGAATGCTTGAGGATAGCGGACGGGGCCTTGATGAGATTGGTTGAGGTGACGAGTGATGCGCTTGGAGTTGAAGAGATCGCCGCAAATTGGACATGGGATCTTGTTTGGTGGCGATGGTTCTATTCGCATCGAGTTCTTGAGGTGATCCCGCGAGACGGGGCGGGAATTGGTGATCTTGAGGCGAGAGTTGAAGTGAGAGTTGAGGGACTTGAAGACGGAGATGGTGGTTAGGAGCTTAGTTTAGCAGGCGCCTGTAGTGGCCAGAAAGCCTGCCCTTAGGGTTAGGGTTACCTAGGCTATGG
>SBHY01000007.1:600000-854764 GCA_010577765.1 Malassezia slooffiae
CAGCACGGACCGCAAGCTGCTCGAGACGCGCGGGAGCCTGATCATCCGGCGGCTCTGCGCCTCGCTCACCACGGAGCGCGTCTTCTGCACGCTGGCCAAGATCCTCGAGCAGGACGAGGACCTCGAGTTCGCGAGCATGATGGTGCAGAACCTCAACATGATCCTGCTTACCGCGCCGGAGCTCGCCGAGCTGCGCAGCCGGCTCCGCAGCCTCGACGCACGCGAGAGCCAGCAGCTGTTCCTCGGGCTGTACCGCTCCTGGAGCCACAACGCCGTCTCGGCGTTCTGCCTCTGCCTGCTCACCCAGGCATACGAGCACGCCTGCCGCCTGCTGGGCATCTTTGGCGAGCTCGAGGTGACGCTCAGCATGCTGCTCCAGATCGACAAGCTTGTCCAGCTGCTCGAGTCGCCCGTGTTCACCGCGCTGCGCCTCCAGCTGCTCGAGCCGGAGCAGCACCCCGGCCTGCTCAAGTGCCTCTACGGCCTGCTGATGCTGCTCCCCCAGAGCTCCGCGTTTGCCACGCTGCGCAACCGGCTCAATGCGCTCAACGGGCTCGGCTACATGCAGGCGGTCGGCGGCACGCGCGCTCGCACGGCGTCCCCGGCGCCGCCGCTGCCTGCCACGCGGCGTGCCGCGCCCGAACTGCAGTGGGACGAGCTGCTTGCGCACCTGCGCCAGATGCAGCTGCGCCACGAGCATGCCCGCCAGCAGCGCCATTCCTCCGCCACCGCCGTGGTCGGCAGCGCCGTCACCGACACGAGCCCCGCGCTCGGCGCCTCCCGGCCACGCCGGCGCGCCGCCGAGACACCGGCGAGCATTTCGCGCACCTCCACCGCCATGTCCGGCGTCGCGGCGAGCGCGGCGCCGACGGGCGTCGACCGGGCCACTTCCGGCACCGCTCGGCAGGCGTCGCGCTCCGCCGGCAAGGGCAGCTGAGCTGGGGGGCGGGCCGCGTAGCGGACGCCGCTTGGCTCTCGACCGCTACGTGACTATGGCAGCGCCTCGACATACTCGAGCAGTGCCTGGAGGATATCCCGTGTCCGCATCTCCTCGCCGCCCGCGGCGACAGTGGCGTCTCCCACATTGTCTGCGTACTCCCGTAGCACCCTCGCCACGTCACGGAATGAGAGGCCCGAACGGCGGAGCAGCATCTCGGCATGCGCTTTCACCCCGTCGTCCTCCATCACGAGCCACGCTAGGATATAATCGATCAGCTGCAGCGTAAACAGGCCCGACTCGAGCCGACGCAGGTAAAACAGCTCCTCCTCCTCCTCCTCGGCGCCCTCCGTGGCGGCGCGCTCCTGCGCAATCTCGCGCTCGACGACCCGGAGCCGGGAGACGGTCGTCTCCCGCAGCTCCAACAGCCGGTCGACCTTGGCGAAGTCCTGCTCCACAAACTTGCTCAGCACGCGCAGCCGCGGCGCGCTCTCGCTCCCCAGGTTGTGCAGCAGCGAGGCAAGGATGCCGAGCACGTGCTCGAAGTCTGCGGCGCCCGGCGCCGCACGCCCCCGGCCGTCAGCCTGCATGAACACGGCAAACAGCGAGCGCAGGCCGAGCGCCTCCACGAACCGCTCACACTGCGGCGCCCCGTGGGCGCCGCCGAGCGCGTGGTCCAGCACGCGGAGCGCACAGAGGCGCGCCGCCTCGCGGGAGCGCAGGATCAGCACCATGAGCTCCACGCCCTCGCTCTCGAGGAAGCGCGGCTTGTTCGCGTCGAGCAGGAGGGCGGAGCAGAGCGCGTCGAACGTGTTCTCCATGAACTCGGTCTCCTCGGGGTCCGTCGGGCTGTGCCGCCGGTAGGGTGCAAGCGTGCTGAGCAGGGCGTCCACGCCGCCGCTGCGGCCGAGCGCCTCGCGGTTCGCCTCGCTGCCCTGCAGCAGGATGGCCAGCAGCTCGCCGGCGTACCCCTTGTTCTGGTCGAACTGGTCCCGCTGCATGCGGCGCAGCAGCCACGGGAGCAGCTGCGTCTGCGCGATGATCTCCTCGGCGAGCGCCGCGCGCAGCGACACGAGGTTCTCCAGCACCCCGAGCGTATGGTACACGTTCTGTGCATCGCTCTCGTAGTTGGCCAGCCGGGCCGGGTCGTCGTCCGGCGGCAGCGTGTCGTCGAAGCGCGACAGGTTCGACACCAGCAGCTCCGTCACCTGGTTCGCCAGCAGCGTGTCGAGCAGCGCGTGCATCGCACGCTCGCCGCCGGCGGCGCCCGCCTCGCCGTCCAGCACGTCGTCGTCCGTGAGCTCCTCGAGCACCTGGATCGCCGCGCCCGCGATATCGGCGTTCTCGTGCGTCAGTAGCGCCACGAGGCTCGCCGCCGTGCCGAGCTTGACGAACTCGGGGTAGTACTGCGCCACGTTGGTGGTCAGCACCACCAGCGCCCGGATCTCGGCGTCCAGGTCTGCCTCGGACGCGATGAACCGCTGCGGCTCCGTCGGGAACTTGACCCGCATCTCCTGGTTCTTGTTGATCGCCTTCTCAAACTGCAGCAGCTGTCGCCGGATCTCGGCGAGCTGCTCGCCGGGCTGCTGCTCGCCGCCGCCGCTCTCGTCGTGGCTCATGATCTCGAGGATCCGCTTCTGCTCGTCGGTGAGCCCGCCGCCAAAGAAGCGGCCGCCCTCTTCGTCCTCATCGACAAAGTAGTCCGCGTCGTTCCCCGGCGCAAACTCGTCCTCCTCCTCGTCGGCCACCCGGGAGCGCTTGCTCGGGCCGGCGGCCGGCGCCTCGACCTCGGCGCTCGAGGCGCCCTCCTCGTCCTCGCGCTGCACCGAGCCGGCGGGCGGCGCGCCCCATTTGCGCTTGTTCACAGCCGACGACGGCAGCGACGGGAGCTGCTCTGTCAGCAGGGCCAACGCACTGCGGCACGCACCTTGAACAGCTTGCCGACGTCCATCGCCTCGACAAGGGCCGTGTCGCCTGCGTCGACGCACTCCACTTGGACCGCGCGCGCCGCGTAATTCCCAGACAGCGCTCCTGCCAGAAATTTAGGCTCTCGTCGCTGTGCGCAGTGCATTGTTGCCACCATGAGCGGGCAGTACGGCGGCCAGGACTACGGCAGCTACGCCGGCTACGACGCATACCAGGGCGCGCAGGACGCCGGCAGTGACCCGTACGCGCCCTTCTACTACTGGGACCACACCACCGGCAAGTGGGAGTTTGACTACAACGGATACCAGCAGACATACGGAAGCGCGTATGCGAATGCGGGCGCCTCCTCCTCCAGCGCGGGCCCCTCGATGCGGCCCGAGGACTACGTGCGGCAGGCGCAGCAGGCGTCTGTGTACGACTACCGGCCCGGACGCGCTGGGCGCAACACGGAGCACAAGGTGGCCGGCCATCTGAAGAAGGGCGAAACACGAGAGACGGTGCTGCGCCGCGCCGCGGGCAAGCTCTGGGAGGACCAGACGCTGCTGGACTGGGACCCGACGCACAAGCGCCTGTTTGTGGGCGACCTCGGGAACGATGTGTTTGACGACACGCTAGCGCGTGCGTTTGAGAAATACCCCTCCTTCTCCAAGGCGCGCGTGGTGCGGAAAAAGTCCGACGGCAAGAGCAAAGGGTACGGGTTTGTGGCGTTCGCAGACCCCCAGGACTTCCTGCGCGCCTGGAAGGAGATGGACGGCAAGTATATCGGGTCGCGGCCGTGCCGGCTCAAGAAGGCAAACGAGAATGTGACCCCAGTGCACATCGGCGCGCGCAAGGACCGGCTGCTCGCGGCGAACGCCAAGTACGACGAGTACCTGTCCAAGACCAAGATGGGCGGCGCCATCGGGCACAATCTGCGGCGGAACGGCGGCATAGGCAAGCCGTATTCGAAAAAGTAGGCTTCGCTAGAAGCACACCCATTGCTTCCTTCTATGGAGGGACCTCCACCCGTGTGCGGGCTGCAGGCGGGGCCGACTTAGATCTTGGTCTCGTTGAGACCGTCCTTCCAGAAGACGAGGTAGGGCGTCACACCGTCCTCACGGTAGTTGAGCAGCGCAACCATACCGTCGGGGTTCATCGACTCGCCGGTGAAGAACTCCCAGTCGCTGAACTTGCCCACGATCTTCTTGGCGAACTCGGCGGCCTTCTTCTCGAACTCGGGCACACGGTCGGGGTTGCTCTGCTGCAGGCGGTTCTTCACCTCCTTCATGTAGCCCTTGAGGTAGGTCAGGTAGCTCTTCTTGTCGAACGAGGTCTGCTGCAGGCGGAACGAGTGCACCAGGTTGATAACCTGCTGCGCGCTGTCGTCCAGCCCCTCGTCGCCGCCGTCGGCGGACGGGTTCGCGCCAATGTCCACGTCACCGTCCTTGACGGTGATCATGGCGGCGTCCACCTCGTACACGATGTCGTCCACCTCCTTCATGGCGTAGCCATCCGACACCATCTCATCGCCCGAGATCTTGTCCGTGTAGAGCTGCGTATCCGTTAGTCCTCTGCCCATCTTCCTGCGCGTGCCCACAACATACCTTCATTTTCCTGCAAGTAGCGCTGTAGAAAGCTAGCCGGAATGGGCGCTGGCCGTTTTTTTCTCCAACCGCGCACGCTGGCCTTTCGGCCGGAACCCAGTGGCACGTGGGCACCCATCGCCGATCCGGCGCGACCAGCGTTGGGGTCTTGAAGTGGTCCGTGAGCATGGCATACCAGCCGGGCCGCCTCGCCCAGCTTCTCCCAGGCCCGCTGCGCAGCGGCCTTGCGAGTGCAATGCAGGAGCTCGCGAGTGACGCGGGCCCCAAGCCGCTCCGCATCGTGTACAGCTCGCCGGGCGGCTGGCCGGCCTCCACATCCGGCGACTCGGCGCACATTGCGGTGTTGGACGCCTCCTTCAATCCGCCGACCAAGGCGCACCTAGCGCTTGCCACCCTGCCGCGCATCGAGCAGCCACGGAAGGAGTACGATGCACACCTGCTCATCTACTCGGTGCGCAACGCGGACAAGGACCCCAACCGCCCGGGGGACGCGGCGCCCGAGCAGCGGCTCGAGATGATTGTGCTCCTTGCCCAGCAGATGGAGGAAGTTCTCCGCGCCCGGTACGCAGAGCAGGGGCGAGAAAAGGCGCCGAGCGTCGCCGTGGGCGTGTGCGAGGAGCCGCTCGTGTTCGCCAAGTCCACCCTTGTGCACCGCTTCCTGGAGCAGCGCCAGACACTGCCCGGGTCGCCGCCGACCCAGCTGTACTGGGTGATGGGCAGCGACACGATCACCCGCGTGCTGGACCCCAAGTACTACGGTACGGAGGAGAATATGCGCCGCATGGCGCACCAGTTCTTTGATGTCGAGCGGACCACGATGGTGTGCGCCGAGCGCTCCGACGCCTCGGTAAAGGGCACGGCCGGCGACCTTGACAAGCCCGGCGATGCCGCGCACCGCCTCGTGCAGGAAAACGCGCTCGCGGCCAGCGCGGCGCAGGCGGGGCGCATCGAGCTGCGTGAGCTTGACGCAGACGCCGGCCGCCGCAGCTCGACGGCAGTGCGCAAGCAGCTCGCCGCGAGCCGTGGGCTTCCAGCGCCGGAGCGGTGCGAGCAGCTCGCCGAGATGGTGCCTTCCATGCTTGCGACATATCTCGTTGACTACGGGCCATACGATGCAAGCTAGCGTTTCTCGGGCGCGCCGCCCAGGTATTCGTTCCGCAGTGCTGCCTTCTTGGCTTTGAGTAGAAATGCCTCAATGTCTCGCCGGTCAGCGACCTTGGGCATCACCAGCTCCTTCGGGTCGAGTGCGCTCAGCAGAGGCGCGTAAGCCTCGGCACTCGGCGCCTCCTGGGTATCTTGGCTGGTGGTCTCGGTGGTCTTGGCGCGCTTGCTCGCCGGCTTCTTTGCCTCCGACGCCTCGCGCTTCGTCTTGGCGCCCTGGTCGCCCGCGGCAGCGACCGTGACCGGCAGCTGCTCGGGCTCCGGACGGGGTATCGCAGGCGCCTCCAGCGACTCGCGTAGGCCTAGCTCCGAGGCGATGCGCGCCCAGCCCTCGCTCCAGCCGCGCTTCTCCGCCTCGGACTCTTCCGCGAGGAGCACACCGTCCGCCTCGTCCTCGTTGCCAAAGTAGGCGCCCTGCTGGTTCTGGAACCGCTTGTACTTTTCCGCGCGGAACGACTCGAGCTGCTCCTCCTGTTCCGTGGTGCGGTGAAACAGCTCTCGTACACCCGGCAGGTCCTTGGCCCGCCCAAAGTACCGGTACCCACGCATCCCCGGAATCTCGTGGCCCGTGTCGTCGACCATCGCCGGCGGACCACTGCGGTAGTTGGCGCCGCCGAGCGCGACGATCTGGCGCTCCCAGTGCCCCTTCTCGCGGTACAGCTGGTTGATATTGTCGTTCAGATCGCGCACCTCATAGTCCGTCAGGCCATAGTCCTGGATCTTGGTCACCTTGCGGCTAATTTCGCGCATGATCTCGCCGCGCCACTTCTCGCACTCGCGCACGTTGGTCACCGAGCTGACCATGCGCGGGCGGCGTTCATGCCGCTTGGTACCGAGGCCGAGCTCCACCGCTTGCGCCTCGCGGAAGCGGTAGAGCATCGACTGCGCCTTCTCCTGATTACGCGCCATGGCGTCGGCGTCGCAGCTAGGGCCAGCGCAGGCGTTGCGGAGGCCATGTGCACGCCACGTCACGTGACGCTTTTTTGCAGCTGCGGTAATTGCCGCCGCTGAGCGCTCCTCTCTTACCAACCCTTGAAAAAAAAGTGAGTGAAGGATGGCGGTGCGCGGCGGACAGAAGGACTAACCCAGGTGCAGTGTCTAAGATTCAGGCTTCTGGCGTGCGATCCCAGGTTCGCGAGATCCTCAAGGGCTCTGAGGAGAAGCGTCGCAACTTCGTCGAGACTGTCGAGCTGCAGATCGGTCTGAAGAACTACGACCCGCAGCGTGACAAGCGTTTCAGCGGTACCGTGAAGCTGCCCAACGTGCCGCGCCCGCGCATGTCGCTCTGCATTCTGGCCGACCAGGCCGACGTGGACCGCGCGAAGCTGATCAGCCTCGACTACATGACGGTCGATGACCTGAAGAAGCTCAACAAGAACAAGAAGCTGGTCAAGAAGCTGGCCAAGAAGTACGACGCCTTCCTCTCGTCCGAGGCCCTGATCAAGCAGATCCCGCGTCTGCTGGGCCCCGGTCTCTCCAAGGCCGGCAAGTTCCCGACCCCCGTGTCGAAGGCCGAGGACCTGGAGAAGAAGGTGATTGAGGTCAAGTCGACCATCAAGTTCCAGCTCAAGAAGGTGCTCTGTCTGGGTGTGGCCATCGGCCACGTCGAGATGAACGAGGACCAGCTGACCACCAACATCATGCTGGCGGTCAACTTCCTTGTCTCGCTGCTCAAGAAGAACTGGCAGAACGTCAAGTCTCTTCACATCAAGTCCACCATGGGCAAGCCGCAGCGTCTGTTCTAAGGGCATGCACTGCTGCTCACCCCCAAAAGTCAAGCATCTCATCGGTCTACCGACATTCGAATAAACCATGGCTTTCGCACGCCTTACCCAGCCTGTGCGATCTACATAGGTGAGGGGAGCTCGAATCCTAGGATCGATGGATTGCATCATAGTCTGTCCGCCAAGGAGCCGCCGAGGGAGGCCTCCTCTGCACCCGCCCGCACACTGCCGTGGCCACCGTGGTGACCAGGCGAGCTTCCTATCGGTTTCCATAATATATTCTGGACGCCTGAATGCCTAGGCACGGCTCAAGCACGGGCGTGCCGCCTGCACGCCCGGCGCGAGCGGCCACTACGGTCATGCATCAGCCATGCTTTTGGGTAGTGTTCATGAGCAGCGCAAGTACGTCGCGCGCTTAGAAGCGGTGGAACGCCTTGGCACGCTCGGTGCTCTTGTTCTTGATCACCTTGAGCGTGTTGAAGCGCACCGTCTTGGAGAGCGGGCGGCACTGGCCAGCCACGATAATGTCACCAACCTCAACACGGAACGCGGGAGAGACGTGCACCGCCAGGTTCCTGTGGCGCCGCTCGTAACGGTTGTACTTGTGCACGTAGTGCAGGTACTCCCGGCGGATGATGACGGTACGGGTCATCTTGGTCGAAACGACCTTGCCGCTGAGGAGACGGCCACGGATCGAAACGAGACCGGTCCAGGGGCACTTCTTGTCTGCAACGAGTCAGCGGGCATGTCCTACGGTGAGCACGCGGCCAACATACCGATATAGGTGCCGTTCACGGCAGCGTTGGGGGTCTTGAAGCCAAGACCCACATCCTTGTACCACCGGCGGGTGCGGGTGGTCTTGCGCGCCGCCTTAGAGTTAAGGAAGAGAGGCTGCTTCTGGAAAGCCTTCTCCGTCTGCACACCAAGTTCCACGTTGGACGACATGACGCCGGCTGCTGATGCGGTGAGAGAACGACGCTGGGCCGCGGTGCCGAAGAAGCAAACGCGGCATGGAACTATAATGCGTCACGTGTACATGTATATGTCACGTGACGCGAACGCCGCTGCCGTATGCAGACGCTTCCTGCGGACGTTCCCCTAACCAAGCGCTGGTACGTGGAGCGGCGCTGGCGACGGCGTGCTGACGAGGAGCAGAGTCGGATCTTCCCCGGAAGCCGTTTCGAAGAAGCACTACTTTAGTTCACCATGTCTGACGTTGAGGAGACCCCCGCCGATGTCCAGGTCGAGGAGACCACCGAGGAGGTGGCCCCGGCCCCCGCCTCGGGCTCGCTGAGCATCGAGGATGCCCTGCAGCAGGTGCTCAAGAAGGCCCTGATCCACGACGGTCTGGCCCGTGGTCTGCGTGAGGCCGCCAAGGCGCTCGACCGCAACCAGGCTCACCTCTGTGTGCTGTGCGAGACGTGCAACGAGGCCGAGTACATCAAGCTCATCGAGGCCCTCTGCAACAAGCACGACATCAACCTGCTCAAGGTGTCGGACCCCAAGACGCTCGGCACCTGGGCTGGTCTCTGCAAGATCGACCGTGAGGGCAACCCCCGTAAGGTGGTCGGCTGCTCCTGTGTCGTGGTGCGCGACTACGGTGAGGACTCGGAGGGCCTCAACGTCCTGCTCGAGTACTTCAAGAGCCAGAAGGCTTGAGCTCAGCAACGGGTACGTTGGCTTGCGGCACACTGCAGTGTGGGCTGGTACGCGTCTCGCCACGAGGCGTCCGACGATGACCATTTCACGTTCCCTCTTCCGATGGCCTCGGCCTCATGAGGGAGAAACTCCTAGTAAAGGAAGTAATATCTGAGGCGTCGTCGTGCTGGAATCCTCTCTCCTGCGCCGGCGCGTACTGCCCCACTAGCGATGCTGCGCTGTTGCGTCTGCCGATATTGACACGCCGCAGACGTCCAGTGTCCTTGCGCCAAAAGTGACCCGGACCAAGGCTTGCCATGCGGCAGGCTCCCATCGGTAGATGAGGTATCCGGTATTCACGTTTCTGCAAAACGACTGGCTACGTAGGCTAGCGGCTTTTTAGCCGCGATGTGGAGCGCCGTGCCGCCGAGGTGCGTGGCGCGGCTCGCCTCCCTGGGCAGGCATCGGCCGCAGGCGATCCGCCTCGCTCAAGTCTGCGGCGCACTCGAGCAGGTCGCCCACGGCAAAGCCCAGGTCCTGAAGCGTGCGCCTGGCGGCCACCTCGGATGGGTGCTCCTTGAACCGGGTGTTTTGTCGATCCACGCTGCGCAGCAGTGTGTGCACGTCCTGCGGCTCCTCGAGTCCAGGTTCGGGCAGCGGCTGCAGGAGCGCGTCCACGTGCTCGTTCGAGACGCGCTGCACGCCTACCACCGGGCTGCGTGCTTCGTGCCGCCTGGACGCCTGGTCGTAGAACACGATCCGAAAGCCGTGCGGCGCGAGCGCGTGCGACAGCTCGGGGTCGCCCACGTACAGCAGCTGCGCAATCTCGCGGAGCGTGGTAGTTGGCCTGTGGCCGTTAGCGACGCGAGCTGGACGTACTGTACGCACCACACGTAGAGCTGGATCTCGTCGCGGTACGCGGGGCCACCAGGCCGGTAGTCCGCGAGCCGGCGGAAGCCGTAGCGCGACACGATACAGCGCAGCAGCAGCGGCGCGCTATCGTCCTCCTCGGGCGACGGCGCTCGCAGCGGCGCACTCATCGTCGAGGCCGCCACGGCACACAGTGCACAGACAGGCTCAGGCGCTGGGCGAGGGGCCTGGTCACGTGCGCCACGACGCCCCCGCATCCTGCCGAACAAAAGGTACACTGGATGAGAGTGTGACACTGGCTGCACGCCTGGGCGCACAGTGCGCTTCGGTGACGGGTATCCGTTCTTTTCTGACACTATAGTTTGTCTGGTGGCGTAATTCGGGAGCCAGTGCGGAGGAACGCACCCTGAAAGCGCATCTCCAGACGTGCGCCTGAGATCCGTGCGCGGGTGCAGCAGACTCGGGACGAAATGGATCGCTTGTGTGACCAATGGAAAGCAGCGTCGATCTCGTAGCCGGTAGTAGGACCCGTTCGAGCGGGAGGGTACGTCAGATGGCGAGTGCCACGGGCGGGGGACGCGCTCGCTTATTGCACCGACTGGGCAAGATGAATGGGCTGCCCATGTACGCCTGCAGCAAGGAGTTTCCGACCCTGATAAAATTGGATTGCCGCATGTCGAGGCTCGACAGGTGGGCTGACACGGCGCACGTATAAGAGGCATGTGCGTCACGAGCCCACTGCGACACTCACCCCGCTATTCCTCCTGCCCGGGAGTGCGTCCAGCACTGGGAAGACGCCTGATGCCAACGATGGGCGCCGCCGACCGCAGCAACCTGTTCACCCTCGACAGTCCGGGCATCCCGGGCGCTGCCGAGCTCTGGCTGCCAAGCGACCTGGTCGCCTGGTGCGAGCTCGACAGCTGCCAGCACATCATGCCCGTCGCCCCGCCCGAGGAGACGCCCGCTTCCTCTCCACGCATCACCAGCTTGACGGAGCCGGAGCCGGGGTCGGAGCCGCCCCTGTCCCCCGCGGCAGTCGAGCCGCCGCTTCCCCACCACCTGGCCGCAGTGGCAGGGAGCAGCTCCAGTAGGCCGGCTGCGCCGCGCGGTGCATCGCAGCCCAGGGCGCCGCAAGCGCTCCCGCCACCCACCGAGCCGCACCAGGAGGTCGAGGAGATGAACCAGCGCTTCGGCGGCGCTCTGAGCATCTCGGCGCCGACGACCGCCGCGGGATGGGGCGGCGCCTCGCGGCGCCTTGGGTCGCCGTTGCAGGGGCCGTACGGCACCCCGCCGCTGGGAAGGCGCGGCAGGACGCCGTCGGCACCGCCGACGCCACCCGGCGGCGGCTCACGCCACCGCGGCACGCCGCCATTCTGTGGCAAGCTGCCGTCCGTCCCGGTGAGCGCCGCCAGCATGGACGCCGTCTGGGCGCCTAGCCGCAGTCCGTGGGATGTCGTGCCCCGAGTGGCGGCACCGGCAGCGTCAGCGGCGCCCGCGCTGGGCACCTCCAGCGGCGAAGAGTTCTGCCTCCTGCCGCCCCCGGCCGTGCCGCCGAGGCCGTGCAACGAGTGTACCTGGCGCCTCGAGGAGGCGTTTGCGCGCCGCTCCACGGTGCGCGGTGTCCCTGGGCGCTGCGACCAGGTGCTGGCGAGCCTGTTCATCGGGCTGCTTGAGCCGCACGTGCAGGAGGCAGACGTGATGCATCACTTCCTCTTCCCACCGCCGTGGCCGCCGGGCCATCCGATGACGGCGTACGCCGGCGCGGTCGGCCGCCCCGCCGCGTGGAGCATGGCGATGCGCTCGGCGCCGTACGCATTGCACTCGGTCAAGCTCGTCCCCGAGACGGCCGGCGGAGCGCCGCGCACGTACGGGTTTGTGCGGTTCGCGTCTGTGTGCGAGAGCCACCGAGCCCTCGTCGAGATGCAGGGGACGCTGCTGACGCCTGCGCGCATGCCGTGGTACAAGATGCGCCTGCACCTCGGCGCCATCGCCGGCGCCTGGGAGCGGCGGCCGACGGACGCGGAGCTCGCGCACCTGCGGACCGTGTGCGAGCGCGAGTACGTGGCGCAACAGCGCGAAGCCCGCGCCGCCCAGGCGGCGCAGGCAGCGCAGGCAGCGTTTGCGATGCACAGCGGCGCACCGGCGGCAACGCAGGTGCTCATGGCCGGGCCGATGCTCGAGTACATCCCGACAGTGCTCACGTTTGTCGCCTCCGAGGAGCCGGGCTGCAGCGCGTCGCGCAGCACGAACGCACACGACGTGCCGGAGCTGGCGACGGCCCTCATGATGGCACACACCACCAGTGCGCTGGACCCGACCAACACGACCGTGTTTGTCGGCTCGCTCTTTTCCGCGGCGCCCGAAGCGACGCTGCACCTGCTCTTCTCGCCGTTCGGCAAGATCCTCTCGACCAACATCCCCCGCGGCGGAGACTGCGGCTTTGTGCAGTTCTCCCGCAAGGACGAGGCGGCCCGTGCCATTGTGCACATGCAGAACTACCCGTTCGCAGGCGGTACGCTGCGCCTTTCCTGGGGCCGCAACGTGAACGAGAAGGCCGCGGTCCGCGCCGCTACGCGCGCTGGCCTGCGCTGGGTGGAGGACGCCCTGTGACCGCGGAGACTGACGGTTGCCCCCCTGTGCTGGACGGCCCGGATCACCATTTGTTTCGAGTAGTGAAGGACCATTCGTGATGACACCAGGGAGCCGCGCGGGAGGCGCTGCCGGGTGCAGCCCAGCAGCGCCACCGGCGGCACGGATCGCCCGGAGGACGCCACTTGGACATGCACAACGGGACTTAGACGTATTCGCGTGTGGAGGTGAGCCTGCGGGGCGACAGCGTGGAGGTGCGCGCTCGTGTGGAGGCACCAAGGCACCCACCCTGTCACCACCTGTTCGGTGCGCCACCGAACGCCCCTGGCCATGATTGACCTGGGGGGCCGCATAAGGGTGCGGTCCTGCTTGTGTTTGTGCATGGGTGCGTGCATGGTGTTCGGGGCCGTGGGACTGACCAGCAGGTTCAAGGGCAGCGACATGACGTTTGCTCAGTTCCCCGACCGGCTCGCCCACCTGGTCCAGCAGACGCACCCGTCCATGGATGTCGAGGCGCACGTCTACCCCACGTACGAGACGCGCGGCTCGCTGCAGCGCGCCGTGGACGCATTCGTTGAGTGGCTCGCTGAGCTCGTGGCGACGCGCGAGGCGGTCTGTGGCGGCTCGGGCTCCGCGGGCGTGGTGCTGTGTGGGCACTCGATGGGCGGACTCGTCTGCACGGACGCGGCGCTTGCGCTGAAGCGCAATGCGCGCAAGGGGCAGTCGGCGTGGCCACGCGTGCTCGGCGTGCTCGCGTACGACACGCCGTTCCTCGGGGTGAACCCCGCCGTGTTCAAGCACCAGTTCAACACGTACCAGGGGTACATGGACCAGGCCAAGGCGCTCGGCGCCTGGGCCGTGCCGCCGCTCGCCGCGGGTGCCGCCGCGTCCAGAGGCGGCGAGCGCTCCGACGCGGACGCGGAGCTACGCCGCTCCCGCTGGAGCCGCGGCGCCGCATGGGCGGGGGCCGGCACTGTGGCGGTTGCCGCTGTGGCCGGCGTAGTGACAGCGGCGGCGCTCGGCAGCAAGAACCAGTACAAGAACGCGTTCGACTGGATCAGGGAGCACGCTCTGTTTGTCGGGAACCTATGGGACCCCAGCGCGATGCACGCCCGGCTGGACGCCTGCCTCGAAGAGGCGCACGTCCCAGTGCGCTGCTTCTACAATGAGCTGAGCAGCGGGGGCAACAGCGGCGGCCCGCGGCGCACTTTCTGCCTTGTGCCCGCGGCGGGCTCGGCCGCGGCGCCGTGCTTTGTGCCGCTGCCGTCCAAGGCGCACGACGAGGCGCAGGCGCACATGACCATGTTCCAGACGAGCAGCCAAGCGTACTTTGAGATGGGCCTCGATTCAGCCGCTCTGGTGGCGCAGTGGCTCGACCGGCAAAAGCGGTAGCTCCGCCTACCGACACACGAGCACGAGCACGTCACGTTCCGCAATACCATACCACGCCAGTGTTTTGTCCGCCTCGAGCGGCTCAAGCAACGGGTCGTTGCCCTCGGCGCCGCGCAGCACCGCCCAGACCTCCTGCACCGACGCCGGCGGCACACCGAGCGCGCCGGCGAGGCGCCGCGTTACGAGGCGCACCGGCGCTGAGCAGAGGAGCGGCACCTCGGCCAGGTCCGCGGCCAGCAGCGCGGGGGCCGCAGCCGCGTCAGGCGGAGTGCCGCGGCTCGCCACACGCACCGGCACCAGCTGCGCACGCAGCGTGCGGGGCGCTTCGGCAGCGGCCTCTGGGCGCAGCGGCACATTCTGCGCGGCGCACAGCGCCGCGTACCGTGGGTGCGCCCGGGCAAGGTCCACGTCGCTCTGCGCGCTCGCCGAGCGCTGGACGCGGGCGACGTAGTAGCGCTCCGCGTCGCGGCGCTCCTCGTCGTGCACGGGGACGCGGTTGAGCACGGAGAGGTGCGCGAGGCGCGCAATGGCCTCGAGGCGCACGTCGCGGTCCGAGCCCCGGGCGGCGAGCGCTGCGCGCTCGCCGCCCAGAGCGAGTGACCAGCCATGCGTGTGCGCGTGCGGCCCGAGCCACGCCTCGAGCGCGTCGAGGTCCGCCCAGGAGGTGATGGGATTCTCTCGTAGGGAGATGTCATGCAGCATGGGAAAGTAGCAATGGCGCACGGGTGGGGCCGGGATCGACGCGATCGTGTTCTCCGACAGCACGAGGCGCTCGAGCCGTGGGAGCGTGCCGAGTGCCTCGCAGACGTCCTGCCAGTCGTCGATACCGTTCCCGGCGAGGTTCAGCTCGCGGAGCGCGCTGAACGCCGAGGCGTAGCCGGGGTCCAGCAGCGTGTCGGGCACGGCAAGGTGGCGCATACCGTTGGAGCCAAGCTGCAGCACTTGGAGCGCGGGCATCATGCGCGCGATCGCCGTTGCGTGCGCCCAGTCGATCGCGCTCGCGTCCATCTGCAGGTGCGTGACGCCGCGGAAGGCATCAGCGGCTACGTCGCCCGGCTCGGCGAGGCGCACCTCGTGGAGGAGGAGCGTCTCGAGCAGCGGCAGCTCATCGGCGATGCGGCGCACCTCGTCCCAGGATGTGAGCAGGGAGCGCGAGAGGTCGAGCCAGCGCACCGCGGGGCATGTAGCGGCGATCGCGCCGGCCTCCCCGGCGTCCGCGTAGGCGCAGCGGACCTCGACCGCGGACGGGTCCGGCAGCGCCGGCGGCGGCGCCTGCCCCGTGACGCTCACGGTGCGCAGCGTGCGGAGCGACGAGGGGGTATACTTGGCGCGCACCGCCTCGAGAAACGCCACGCCGTAGTCGATGCGCGGTGACGCGCGGAGAAACGCGCCGTGGCCGGGCGCACAGGCAAAGTAGCGCTGGCCGTCGGGGCCGACACCGTCGTGCTTGCCGCGCGGCGCGTCCCACTCGACGCCGAGCCACTCGCCGTCGGCGCCGCCGACCGCGCCGCGAAAGCGCAGCGTGCCGCGCTCGCCGCCGACGGCAAACCGCACGCCGGGGCGGACGTCCATGGCGGCAGGTGGAGGTGCGGCGGCCTCCACCCAAGGCGGCACAGTATTGCGTCCAGATGCACAGCGGCCAGGCGGCGGCGCCCGGCCTCCACAGGTGCGGCTCAGTATTCGTATTTTCTCTACGAGAGACGTACAACGGCCACGCCGGCGGAGCTATCGTCGGAGGCCATGTCGAACGAGCGCGGCGCGCCCTCGAGTGGGAGCACCGACTGGAGCCGCGGGCAGATGGCGCCGCGCTGGGCGGCGCGCATGACGGCATCCAGCGCACTGCGGGTGTCGATGCTGGCGTCGATGCCGATCCACTCGTAACCAATGTTCTTGCGGTCTTTTTTGATGAACGCGCGGCGCAGGCTGCGCAGGTGCGAGCGGTACGTCGGGTTCGCCAGCGTCTGGGTGTCGCCACAGCAGGTGACAAAGTGGCCGTTGTTGGCCAGGACGCGGCGGCCCGCATCGTAGATGCGCCGCCCGCCGACCGTGTCGATCACCAGGTCGAAGCTGGACTCGTGGAGCAGGTTGATCGCCCAGAGCGGCTCGCCGGTGACCACCTCGTTCGCGCCGTTCGCCTCGCAGATCGAGATGCCGTCGGTCACCTGCGGCGGCACCTGCGCCACAATCACCAGGCGCAGGCGGCGCGCCTCCTGCATGGTGAGCAGGCCCACGCCGTCGTGCGCGTTGAGGATCAGCACACGGGCACCAGTGGGCAGCAGCGTGCAGTGGTTCTGCACAATCTGGTGCACCATCACCCCGGTAGACGGCAGCGCGGCCACCTGCTCCACCGAGAGCGGCGTGTCGGGCACCTGGACCACCACGTCCTGGTCCACGGCGATGAGCTCCGCCAGCGCGCCGCACTTGCGTGCGTCGAGCAGGCCAAACACAATGTCGCCCTTGCGCAGCTTCTTGACGTGCCAGCCGCACTCCACCACACGCCCGCAGAAGCTGCGCCCGGGCACGAACCCGTAGGCGTGCTCGGAGCGCGCCTTGTCCCGGACGATCGCCCGGTCGATGTCGTCCACCGCGACGGCGATCACCTGGACGAGCACCTGGGTGGACCCGACCTTGCGCGGCGGCATGTTGTGCGACATGATCGCCAGGTGCATGTGCAGCTGCGTGGCGTCCTCGCCCGGCGCGCCGCCCGTCTCGCCGCTCGCCCGGCGCCGGCGCCCGCTCTCGCTCTGCATGCTCATCCGGCGCATCAGCGCGTGCTTCCCGCCGGGCGACCCCGTGCTGCGCACCAGGGAGAGCGCGAGCATGGTGGAGCGGCCCTGGAGCGCCTCGCTGGGCTCCCCGCGGAACAGGCCGTGGGTGAAGGAGGCGGTGGATGGCAGCGCGCGCCCGTTGCCCACCGGCGCGGTCATCTCGCTCGGCGTCGCGCGGCCGGCGCCGCCCACCGTGCTGGCGTCCTCGGCGCCCAGCGGCGGCGTGGGCGCCTGGCCCGCACCCAGCACCTGGTTCGTCGAGGCGCCCAGCGGCGCGCGGCGCATCATGTTGGCCGTCGTGGTGCCGAGCGCCGTGGTGCTCGCCACGGCGCTCGGCTCCCGGGACGCGAGCGGCGAGAGCCCGCCGGCGCGGCGCTGCACCGACAAGCTGCTCTGCGTGTCGTCCAGGGGGCGCAAGTCCTCGGTGGGCGTGCCGGAGCGCGGCGCGCCGCCGGCGCTCGTCGCCGCGTACATGCGCCGGGGCTCGGTGGGGGACGCTGGGCCACGCATGCTGGGAGTCGCCGAGCGCAGCGCACCGCTTGCACTCGCCGCGCCGAGCGCCACGTCGGGCGTGGAGCTGATGCGCCGCACGCCGCCCATGTAGATGTGCTGCGACCGCTCCGAGGTGGCGCCCAGCGGCGAGGTGGCCCGTGACTGGCTCGCCTCCCGCTCGGCGGGCGACATGACCATCTGCGCGCGCGGCGGGGCGAACGCAGGGGCGCCGCTGAGCTCCATCGCGGGGCGCTGCGGCGAGTTGCGCGCGCCGAGCGCCGGGGACCGCGCCAGCTCGGGCGACGCACGCGCGCCGACGCCGGCGACGCCGGCGCTAGCCGGCAGCGGCGGCGAGCGCGCCGTGGGCATGTACCCGCCGTGCGTGCGGGTGCGAGAACGCGCGCCGTACGCGGCGGCACTGCGCGCCTGCGCGGGGGCCTGCATGGGCGGCGGCGAGGCGCTCGTGTATCCGGCCTGGTGGTGCCGGGCGGGGCGCCGCTCGACGGGCCACGATTCGGGCGCGGGGTACCCCGCGGGCACCGCGGTGCCGCCCGGCGAGTACCACGCCGAGGGGCGCGGCTCGCTCGGCCGCACGGGCGACACGGGCGCCGCCGGCTGCTCCACGGGCGGCAGCGGTGCATGCGCCGGCGGCGCCGAGTAGGACGCCGGGAGCGCCGCCCGCTGCGCCTCGTGCCCCGGCTGCACGCCGCTCGCGACGGTGCCGTTGCGCACGGGGCCGGCGGAGGTACCGCCCCACTGGGTGCGCAGCGGCGGACCGCCGGCCCGCGCCTCGGCAGGCGTCGGTGTGGCGTTGTCGAAATAGCCGGCGGTGGCGGGCGCCACGCCCGGAGTGGAGGGCAGCGCTTTGGCCGCCTGGCTCGTGGCATGCACGTGGCCCCACGGCTGCTCGCTGCTGGCGGGCGCCGCCACCGGAGCACGCCCCATGTCCACCGGCACGCTGGGGCTCGCCTGCAGGTACGCAAGCGGCGGCGCCGCGCTCGGCACCGGCGGCGCCGGCGCCGGCGCGCCGCCGGCAGTGCGCTCGGCACGCGGCGTGCCCCAGGGCAGCTGCGTCTGGTACGCCTGCGGCTGCGCCGGCTGCTGTGCGGGCTGCTGTGCGGGCTGCTGTGCGGGTTGCTGTGCGGGCTGCTGTGCGGGCTGCTGTGCGGGCTGCTGTGCGGGCCGCTGCGCGGGCTGCTGCGCGGGCTGCTGGTACACCGTCTGGTAGTACTCGGGGTGCGTCGTTTGGTATACCTGCTCCGAGTCCCAGGTGGGCTGCCATGCCGGCTGCTGCGGCTGCTGCGGCTGCTCTTGCCAGGCAGGCAATTGCTGCGCCTTGGGCTGCTGCGGCTGGTGCGGCTGCTGGTCCCAGGAGACGTCGCCCTGCTGCTCCCAAGCGGGCTGCTCCTGCCAGCCCTGGCTCTGGTCCGCGGCGGCCTGGGCCTGCTGGTCCCAGGGCTGCGTCTGCTCCTGCCAGGGCTGCCCAGCCTGCTGCGCGTACCAGGCGGCGAGCGTGGCGTCCCAGGACTGCGGCTCCTGCTCGCCCTGTGGCGCCGGGGCCTGCTGGGTCTCGGCCTGCTGGGTCTCGGCCGGGCGCAGGGTCTCGTCGCCCTGCTCTGGCTCGGCGCGCTGCGGCTCCTGGGCGCGCTCGGTTTCGCTGTGGAGCGGGTCGTCGAGGGTGAAACCGGTGCGGGGCACACCAAAGTCGAACTCGAGCGCGTCGAGCTGCGAGCGGCGCAGGAGTGCGCTCTGCTCTCTGGAGGCGGCCGTGGGCGGGCGGGAGGCCCGTGCCTCCTGAGCCTCCTGCGTCGCGGGCGTGCTCACCGAGCGCGATGGGAGCGGCGGCACGGGCGGCACCTGCGCGCTGTCCGAGACGCTGCGCCCGGCGGGCGTGTTACTCGCCGGGAGGGTGCCGTGCGAGATGGCGATGCCGCCCATCTCGGTGGGCCGCCGCCCCCGGTAGCGCGGGCGGTCCATGATGCTCGTGCCGGGGGTCGCGGTGCCGGTCGACGGCGCGTAGAGCGTGCTGGGCGTCACGGGCTGGTTGCTCGGCGTGCCCGCCCGGGCCACCGGCGTCTTGGCGCCGTCTGGCTCGGGCGTGACCGCCTGGCCAGGCCCCGGGGTGCCCTCCGGCGTGGACGCGTTTGAAGTGCCGTGCAGCTCGCTGCGGTCATAGTGCCCGACCTGGCTGCCGTGCACGATCCACGGCGCCGTGTTCGGGTCCAGGCCGTCCTCCTCGGCGTGGCTCGAGACCGCCGAGAAGCGCTTGCCCGCCGCGCCGCCGAGCGCGGCGGCCGGCGCAAGCAGCTGCAGGCCGTTCGGTACCTGTGGCCGCGACGTCGACGGGTGTGCGCCGGCCCGGGCCGCGGAATGCGCGGCCGGGGCCGCCGGCGCACGGCGTGCCGCCTCGGAGCGGAACGGCAGCGGTGCAGCCGGCGGCGCAAGCGCCATGGCCATGGCCCGCTTGGGGGCCGCCGCCGGCGTCGGCCGAGCCTCGGGGAGCTCCTCGAGCCACGTGTCAAACATGCTGCCGAACGACGGCCCAAGGTCCTCGTCCACGCGGTAGTCCTGCTTGAGCGCCTGCACGCCGCGGAGCCCACTCTGCACATAGTAGCTGCTGGGTGCCGCACTCGCGGGCGCCGCGCCCTGCGCCTGGACGGGCGCACTGTGCGGCGGGCGGCCTGCTTCGCCAGCGTACGGGCGGGCCACTTCGCCGCCGTACATGGCCTCGGGCGGGCGCGCCGCCGAGGGCACCAGCGTCCGGTGGGCGCCCTGCCGCACGGTCTGTGCCCGCTCCAGGTCGCCGGTCTGCGCCATAAACATGGCGGGCGACCACGAGAGGCGGAGTGGCTCCTCCTCGGGCGCCAGCGCCTGCTGGGCGGCGGGCGACGGCCGGGTGGGCGTCCGTGTGGTCGGCGCCGACGCCGGCGGCGCCAGCGCTGGGCCGGACTGCCGCTCGCCGGCGGCGGGGGTCGTGGCAGCGGGGGTCGTAGCAAAGGGGGTCGTAGCAGGCGGCAGCGAAGCGCCTTTGAGCAGCGGAGACACGCCCGGCGGCGCGGGCGGCACGGCACTCGGCGGGCGCACGCTGCGGGTCATCTGGGGGTCAGTCGACACGGGCACAGACGCCTGCGCCTGGGGCTTCTTGGCCGGCGCCGCATGCTGCGCCACTGGCACGGGCTCGGCCGGCGGCGCCTGGGTGGGCTGCGCCTGTACCGGCGGGCCGGTGAATGCCACGGGCACCGAGCCGCCCTGCAGGTAGCCGAGGGCGGGCGCCGTATCCGTATCGGGCTGCGCCTGCATGCTGAGCTGCGACTCATCCTCCTCCCTGACCGCGGTGAGGACCTGTGGGCCCTGCTGCCCCTGCGGCGCCTGCGGCGGCATGCGCCCCTGCACATCGACGCCGAGGCCGTGCCCAGACTCGGCGCCCATGGCGGCGGGCGCCTGCCCGGTGGTGGCGCCCTCCGCTGGGTCGCTGGGCGCCGGCGGCGCCGCCTGCGGGGGCGTCGAGGTGGCGGCGGGCGCAGTCCCCGCCTCACGTGCACGCACAAACTCGTACCAAGCGTCCGAGTCGCGCGTGCGGTCGTATGTGGGCGCGCGTTGGTGCGGCGGGGCTAGCGAGCGCTTCTGCGGCGGCGCCAGCAGGGACGGCTGCTCCTGCCCGAGTGGCGAGACGCCTGCGCCGTAGCGTGTGGTGGGCATAGGCGGCACGTGGGAGCCGCTGCCGGAGCGCCAGCCGCGGGAGCGGTCGGCGCCAAACTCGCTGCGCGCGGCGGGGGACGCCATCGCTCGGCGCCAGTTTTCCGTGTGGGGGCCGGGGCCGCGGGCAAAGCCACCCGGCTCGGAGGCGGCGCCCAGATCGGAGGCGGCGCCGGACGGGCGGAGCAGACTGTTCTCCCACCAGCGGCTAAAGTGGTTCGCGGGGGACGCGTCGGGTATCTCGGGCGGCGGGGTGGAGCCGTTCGGTAGGGGCGACCGCGGAGTGTGCTTGCCACGCTTGGCCGCAAGGCGAGATTTGAGCGAGCTGGCGGCGCTCGGCGCATCGCTCTCGCTCGGGGAGCTGTAGTAGAAGCGCGAGTGACTGCCCGGTGACCGCCCCCCCAGCAGATTGCCGCTGCCATTCACGGGGGTGTTGGGCAGATCGCTGGGCGCGTCGGAGCGAGCCTTGCCGTGGCCAGCGTAGGCGTAGGAAGGCTGCGAGTCCCGGTCGAGCGACGAGGCATACGTCTGCGACGGCCGCCCCAGTATCGAATCAAGGAACGTCGTCTTGGGCATGGTGCCGTGCGCAGCGCACTCACCGGCAGTCGCGGGCTCGTGGTGTCCGGTGGCTAGCTGTCAAAAAGGCTAGCCCTCCCGCAGATGGCCGAACAGCTTTCAGCCCTTCCCCTTTTTGCGACGCCTTTAGCACCCGCCGGCGGCACATGCCAGTCCTTTTCCTGGCCACCTGCAGCGGCCACGTGCAAAACGCGACTGGATTGGTCCCCCGTGTGCGACGCGACGCGCGCTTGCATAAGGCTGCAGCACACGCGCCGCGCCCACGACGCGGTGCTATTTAGGGGGCGCCGTGGCGCTGCGCTACCTAATTGGACTTGAGCGTGCGCTGCTTCTCGGCGGACTCGACGATGCGCCGGTTGGTGTGCAGTCCCTGCTAGGTGAGCGTGTGCCGTGCGCTGCGCCGGGCGTGCGCCGCGCCCGCGCGCCCGCGCCGCGGTACGTACCTTGCGCTTCCGCACCAGATCCATGTACCGCTTCGCCACATTCTCCCGGTCGCCCTTTTCGCCGAGATCCTCGAGCTCCTCCTCGGTGCGCGGCACCCAGAAGGGGTCCTGGTCGTAGAGATAGAACCCGGCAAACAGCAGCTGTGGGCTCGCCGCGCCCGACGTGCGCTTCCGCACCTCGTCCGCGAACCCGAACGACTCCACCACGGGCAGCAGCGCGCCGATGGTGAAGAAGAGTGTGCCCTCCTTCATCTCCTCGGACACGACCCGCCCGCGCCGCCGGGAGAGCACCGCGTGGACCTTGCCCTGCACCTCGGGTGCCGCCTGGATCTCGCACGAGTACATGGCGAGCATCAGCCGCGGCGACCAGTCCAGCAGCCCGTTCCGGCACGCCTCCCGCACGCCCGAGATGAGCGACGAGGTGAGCTGCGAGAGCCGCGCACGGCCCGTGTCCTGCGCCGCCTCCTCCTGCAGCGCCAGCTCCTGCACCACGAACGCCATCCCCTGCATCGGCTCCGCGCACAGCGGGCCGCTGCCCGTCGCCATCTGGAAGCCCGTCTCCACCGCGTCCACCAGCTCCCGTGGTACGCGACTCTCGTCCGCGCTCAGCTCCAGGCCCTGCAGCCGGCCCGCAAGCTCCGTGTCGCGCCGCGCGGACGCCTGCCGCTGCTGCACGCTCCGGAGCGTGCCACTCGTGTCGAGCAGCAGGTTGGCGCCGACGCCACGTGGGCCGAACGCACAGATCCGCTCGGCGAGCGACGCCCACTCGCCGCCCGCCTGCCTGAGCTCTTGCGCGAGCTCGTCCCAGAAGGCGCGCACCGGCACGCGGCGCGGCTGGTCCGCGTCCGCCCCGGCGTCCTCGGTCGGCGCCCGTGCCGAGCTGGGCGCCTCGTCCTCCTCCTGCTCGCCCGCCTCGTCCTGCTGCGCCCGAGCGCGCCCGCGGCGCATCACCCGCCGGATCGTCCCAGCGTTCACCACGAGAAAGTCGCGCACACGCTGCGGCAGCGGCAGCGCACGCACCGTGTACGACACGAGCCCGTTCATCGCCGTGCCGCGCATCGTGCCACGTGGCGCACCCTCCGTCTTGGGCGGCGCCATGTCCGAGCCGCGCACCGCGGTCTCGCGGAACGGCACGAGCGGCGGCGACTGCTGGATCTTGCACCGCGCGAACCGCTCCCGCAGGTCCCGCAGGCACCGCTCCAGGTGCAGCTCGCCGGCGGTGAGGATCACATGCTCGCCCGTGTCCTGCACCAGCACCTCCACACAGGGGTCGGCCTGGTTCAGCAGGCGGAGGCCCTCGGCGAGCTTCGGCATGTCGGCGGGGTTGCGCGGCTCGAGCGCCACGCGCACGATCGGCGTCGCCGTGCGCCGCACCCCGACGAGGTTCACCAGCTCCGCGGGCGGCGCGGCGTCCGCGCCGGCGCTCGCCGCGTCCGTGCGCGGCGCCTTGCACAGGGTGCCGTTCCGCAGCACGATACCGTTCAGTCCGCGCACACCAAACACATTGCCTGCGGGCACCGTGCGCACCGAGATCAGGTCGCGGCCCATGATCATGTACAGGGCCTCGATCTGCGCGCGCTGCAGGTGCGGTGCGTTCGCCGGCGCATCGGCGGGCTGTGAGGCGTCGTACTTGGGCAGCACCGCCCAGACCGTGTCGCCCACAGACAGGTTGCCGCTGTACAGCCGAGCAAACCCAAGCACGGTCTCACCCGAAGGCTTTTCCTCGGCGACGTCCGGCTTCCCGCCGGCGTCCCCGCCGCTGCTCTGCTCCCCGGCAGACTCGGGGTGCGCCGTGCTGTCGAGCGTCGCGCCAGTCGCCGAGAGCGCGGCGTGCACCTCGGCGGTGCGCTCGCGGATCTCGCGCCCGCGCTGCCGCATCTCGTCCGCACTCAGCTGGACGCGCTTGTGCTCCGGCAGCTCCTCGGTCGGCACGGCAAACATCTTGCTGATGTAGGCGACCGCCGCAGCGTCGTCGCCGGCACGCGACTCGAACAGGTCGCGCTCGAGCGGTGTGTGCCACGCGAGCTCCTGCTCGCTCGCAAAGTAGCCAAGCTCGGGGCGTAGCATGCGCGGCACACGCGTCCGCTGCGCCTCGGCGGGCGCCGGGAGATGGTTCACCATGGCGCTGAACGTGCACGCCGGGAGCGGGAGCCACTGGCTCATGATTGCGGTGAGCAGCATGGCGTCGTCCTTGGTGCGCAGGTCGCGGGGGTGCACCTTGAGCTCGAGTGCGCTGATCACCCGGTCGACCATCTCCATGTTCCGGTTCACCACCGTGTTCTCGTACACGCTCCAGATGTTGTCCAGTACGAACTGGACGAACATGGGCTTCATGTTCCGTTTCTCCTTGTCGCGCTGCTTCTGGGTGAGCACCCGCTTGGTCTTCGGGTCCAGGTAGTAGTTCCCCCAGAGGAAGCGCCGGATGTTATGCTCCTTGATCCCGAGCTTCTTCGAGTAGAGCATCGAGAAGCGCTCGAGGCGGAACGCCCACTGGTCCACGGCGCTCGCAAAGATTACATTTCCGTGTGCGGGGTCAAAGTAGATGCCCTCTTCGTCGTTCTCCTCGATCTCGGGGGCGGCGTCCGCTGTGCCGTCCTGCGGCGCCGACTCGGCCGGGGCGCCGGTGGCGTCGTCGCCCGCCGGGCCGGCGTCGCGGCGCGCCTCAGCCTCCTCGTGCAGGCGCTGGTCTAGCTCCATGCGTCCGGCGGCGTAGAATCCGCCGATCACCGCGTTCGCCTGCTCCACGAGCTGCACGAGCCGGTGGTACGCCTCGTTCGGCGTCAGCTGCAGCTCGGTGATGAGCCGGTCCACCTTGTTGATCACCAGGATCGTGCGCAGGCCGTCGAGCCACGCCTGCCGCAGCACCGCGACGGTCTGCGAGCAGACGCCCTCGACCACGTCGACAATCACCAGGGCGCCATCACAGAGGCGCGACGCCGTGGACACCTCGCTGGAAAAGTCGACGTGGCCTGGCGTATCGATCAGGTTCAGCATGTAGTCTGCGATGCCCGCCACCTGGCCGTCCTCCTGGAAGCGGCGCAGCTTAAAGTTGAGCGACACGGCGCTCGACTCCATCGTGATGCCGCGCTCCTGCTCATCCTCGCGGCTGTCTAGGTAGCGGACCTTGCCCGCGGAGCGGGACGAGATGATCCCGTTCGCGGCCAGCAGCGAGTCGGCGTACGACGACTTACCGTGGTCCACATGCCCGATGAGCGTGCAGCAGCGGATGTTCTCCGACGCAAATACCCTCGCCGGCGGCATCCCCCAGCGCGTCTCGTCCGTTTCTCGCCATCCGCCACACGACGTGCCTGCAGCAGGAATCTAGGCGCTTAGTCAGCACTCGCCGCCCTCGTCGCGCCGTCGCGGCGGCCTGGGCAAAAGCACCGATGGCCGACAAACGCAAGGCGGCGCAGGCCAGCGACGCAGACGCGCTCGCGAAGCGTGTGCGCCAGGACGATGCGGGCGGGCTCGTCCTGGGCTCGCGCGCGTCCGCGGCGCAGGCGCTCGTGCAGAAGCAGCAGCGCACCAGTGCGCTGCGTTCGCCCGTCCTGTCGCTGAGCGGCGCGCACGGCGCCGAGGTGCTGGATGTCAAGTTCTCGCCGGACGGCAGCACCCTCGCGGCAGCCTCCGCGGACCGGACCATCTCGCTCTGGGAGACGTACGGCGAGAACCGCAACATTGGGCAGCTCCAGGGCCACAAGCTCGCGGTGACCAGCATCGCGTGGCTCCCGCCGCGCGGGGACAGGCCCGCGATGCTCGTGTCGGGGTCCGCAGACGGCACGCTCGCGCTTTGGGACGTGTCCAGTGGGGAGAAGCTGCGCCGCCTGCGCGGGCACCGCGGCATCGTCAACGACGTCGCCTGCTCGCCGACCGGGCGGCCGCTTGTCGCCTCGGCCGCGGACGACAGCCGCGTGCTGCTGTGGGACCTGGACTCGCGGCACCCCGTCGAGGAGCTCGACCTTGGATACCCGGTGACGGCAGTCGCATTTGCCGAGGACGCCACCCAGCTCTTTGTCGGCGGCCTGGACAATGCGATCCGGGTGCGTTGCCCACTGGCGCCAGGCGTGCATGCTGACGTGTGCAGGTATTTGACCTCTCTAGCCTGCGGCAGGTGTACATGCTCCAGGGTACGTATGCACTTCCGCCAGGCCCGGCTCACCGCTCAGGCCACACAGATACCATTGCGTCCCTTGCGCTTTCGCGGTCCGGCACGCACCTGCTCTCGACGTCGCTCGACGACTCCACCCGGATTTGGGACGTGCACCCGTTCGCACCCGAGCCGCAGCCGGGCAACCCGAGTGACCCGCGGCTCTACCGCACGCTCACCGGCACCATGTCTGGCTTCGAGAACCTCCTCATCAAGGGCGCCTGGAGCGCGGACGGCGAGCGCGTTGCAAGCGGCAGCGCGGACCGCACCTGCACCATCTGGGAGTACGTTTTGCTCCATCACTCCGCGCCGGAGACTGACCGAGCAGCGTTGAAAAGGGCACTATTTTGTACAAGGTAGGCTGCTGCTGACGCTAGCGCACTGCGGCTCACACGCGCAGCTCCCTGGCCACCGCGGCACGTGCACGGCGGTCGACCTGCATCCACACGAGCCTATCGGTACGTGCACGAGAGCCGCCAGCGGCCGCTGACCGCCAGTTGTGTCCGCCTCGACGGATCGCAGCCTCCTCCTCGGCGAGGTGGAGCCATCTCCATAGCGAATGAATGGCGGTGTGTACCCATCCCCAAATGCAGTGCGGTGGCGACCTCCACATCGCCCACCGCCGTGGCTGTCCCAAGGGCGTCGATGCCACCCGAGGACGCGGCACCGACCAAGACGGCCGATCCGCCGCGCGAGCGGGCCGAGGCGCCGCCTGGGCCAAGCGACGCGCCAAAGCATGCCCCAGCGTCACCCGGCGGCGCACAGGCGGCGCGGCGGGCGGCGCAGTCAGCCTCGGCGCCCGCGCCCTTTGTGCGCATCGAGAACCTGGCGCTTACGCGCTCCGCGCACGAGATCGGCATCCGCTTCGACTGCGCGACGAACCTTTCCGAGTTCCGCCGCCCGCGCCAGCGCAACGTGCAGCGGTCGTACGAGGAGCTCGCGCTGTATGCGTCGGCCATCTCCCTGCTGGGCCCTTCGCTGATTGTGCCCGTGCTGCCGCTGCCCACAGCGTCGATGCTCTCCATGCCCGCGACGGCAGAGGATGGAGACGGTGCATACGAGTTGCATGAGCTGCATGTGCAGCTGGAGCACTGGTTCGACCGGGTGATGAGCGAGCCGCAGCTCCGTACACACCGCGAGACGCGGCGGTTTATTGAGGCCGACTTTCGCTACGAGCCCGAGGAGCCGTCGCCAGACGCCCCCACAGGCATGCGCTCCGCATTTGCCGCGGCCATCGGCGAAGTGCGCGGGCTCGCACATGTGCTCGCCGGCGAGCACCTGCACGACGCATCGAGTCCCAGCCGGCCCGGCCGGATGGCGTCCTTCCTCGGGCTGCGCCCGCAGGCGAAGCGCACGCCGGCGGGCCTCACGCCCGTACAGATGGCCACTGGCTCGCTCGCAGGCATCGTGGACCCTGACGAGCAGCTCGTGCTGGCCCGCAGCGAGGTCACGCGGCTGGAGAAGCAGCTGGGGCAGGTCGCCTCAGCGTGCGAGCGCGTCGTGTCGACCCGGCGATCGCTCGACCGGGCTCTAGAGACGGTGGCAACCCGGCTCGCGCCGATCGCCACGCTTGAAGAGTCCCGTGCGGTAGCGATCCACGGCCGCCTGCCACGCACGCTCCGCGCCGCGCACAGCACGCTGATGAACACGGCTCATGTCTCGGACAGCCAGGCGGCAGTCGACCAGGTCACGCTCGCCGACGCATTCGAGTACCAGGCGCTCAACATGCGCGCAGCGCGCCAGGTGCTCCAGGAGCGCAACGCCGTCGTTGCCGAGCACAGCCTGGCTCAGCACGTGGCGCAAAACAAGCGCGCAGACGCCGAGAGCATGCGCATGTCGCGCACGCTGCATCCGGACCGGGTAGACGCCGCCGTGGAAGAGGTGCGCGAGGCGGAGCAGCACGAGCAGCTCCTGGCGCACTACCTCGCCAAGGTGAGCAACTCGCTTCGTGGCAGCCTGCAGCGGCACAGTCGCTACGCACATCAGGACCTACTTCAAATCTGCACAGACCACGGACGCACAAGTCTCGTGACTGAGCGCCGCATGCGCGATGCGCTCGCACTCTACAAGGCGGACTCGAGCGCGGCGGCCGCCGAGGCGCAGGAGGCGATGCAGAAGCTTGCAAACCCCAAGCGGAAGCAAACGCCGGCACAGACCGCGGCCGCCCGGGCAGCAGGGAAGGAGCCCAAACCGGAGCCCGGACCGGAGCCCGGACCCGAGTCCGAGGCTCCCAAGGCAGAATCTGCGGCGACACAAAACGTCGCCGGAGCCCCGGCGGCGCCGGACACGCAGCCGGCGGGCGACGCCAAAGACACACAGCCAGAGCCCGAGCAGCCGGCGCCTGCCCCAGAGCCGCCAGTGGCGCGTAGTGCCGACCGCGACGAGGCGTGCGAAACGCCTGCCCCGCAGGCGGAACGCACGCCGACGCCGCCTCGCACGCCGACGCCGCCTCGCTCGCCGACGCCGCCGCCGCCTCCACCTGCCGAGCCGTCGCCGTGGGCGACGGTGGCCTCCACACCGCCGGACGAGACGCCGTCACCGCCAGAGCCGTCACCGCCGCCAGAGGCGCCGGCAGTGTCTGCGCGCCCGGGCGGCCTGTTTGGCGCGCGGGAGCGCGGGCCTTGGACACGCCTCTCAGCGTCCGACGCGGCTCGCACGCTCGGAGGGACGTTCTAGTTGGCGGTGCTTCGCACGCCTCGGCCGAGTTGGGCCGTGCGTGGGGGTAAGGGGAAAGTCCGAATCATATACAACACGGTCATAGGAGCGCTGTTGCGTCTACGGACACATGGTGTTCAACGCGTACTTTGAGGAGTGGGGCATGGCCGTGGGCGGCGTGCCCCGAGACTACATGAAGGTGCGTTTGCGCGCTGGCATGCACCAGCGCTGACCGCGCAGCTCGTCGTGTGCCTGATCGTCTCGGTTGTGCTCTCGCCCGTGCTTCCGTCGCTGCCGAACGCGCGCAGCCGGCACATGATGAACATTGCGGTGTCGATGGTGCTTATGCTCGGAGTCCTGGACCTCTGGCTTGGCGTGCTGCAGCTGGTGGTGCTGTGCCTCGCCGTCTACGGGATGGTCAAGTACCGTGTGGGCGGCCCGCAGCGGATGCCGTGGGTCGTGTTCGCTGTGGTGATGACCCACATGACGATCACGCACAGCATCCGGCAGTTTGGCGGGATCCCGCTTACCACGATCGAGATCTCGGCGATGCAGATGGTGCTGACGATGAACCTCACCACGTTCGCCTGGGACTGCTACGACGGCCAGCTGCGCACCGAGGCCGAGTGCGACGCGACCCAGAAGCAGTCGCGGATCGTCGAGATGCCATCGCTCCTCGAGTACTTCGGCTACTGGTACGTGCGCCGCGCTGCGCATCGCCGCTCACCGCAGCTTCTATTTCCCGGGCGTACTGGTCGGCCCCTCGACGCGATTCCAGGACTACCGGCGCTGGTCGCGGGGTGAGTTCTACGCGGTGCCTGGATCCCCGCCAGCGTTGATGGCGTCACCGCCGCCGGGCCGCTTCCCCGTGGCGGTGTCCGAGATCGTCTTTGCCTTCGTGGTGCTCGCGGTCCAGGCGCGTTTCCAGGACCGCCTCAACTACGAACGGCTCAGCGACCCCTCAGACTCGATCCAGTCCCGCCCGCTCCTGGTCCGCATCCTGTTCCTGCAGGCGGCCGGGGTCAACGCCCGTGTGCGCTACTACGCGGTCTGGGGCCTCTCAAACGCCGCGTGCATCGGCTCGGGGCTCGGCTTCTCCGGCTGGGACCCGCACAAGGGCATCGCCTCGTGGAGCCGCGGACGCAACGTGGACATGCTCGCGTTCGAGTTCGGGAGCAACTTTAAGGAGATGCTCGACGTGTGGAACATAAATACCAGTGTCTGGCTGCGCAACAACGTATACAAGCGCGTGACGCCGCCGGGCCGCCGCCCGGGCTTCCGCAGCCTAATCGTCACCTTCCTGGTAAGCGCCTTCTGGCACGGCGTGGCGCCGGGCTATTACTTCACATTCCTCCTGGGCGGCTTTTACCAGTACCTTGGGCGTCTGCTGCGCAAGTCGGTGCGGCCCATCTTCTTCGAAAACACGCGTCGCCCTGACCCGACACTTGCCACCTTCCGCCAGTACACGCGGGCGCAGATCGCCTACTCGGTCGTCTGCAAGGTGTGCTCACAGATGGCTATCAACTACACGGCCATGTCCTTCATTCTCCTCAATGTCGGTCCTTCCATCCGGGCCTACCGCAGTGTGTACTGGTACGGCCACGTTGCACTTGTGCTCGGCCTGGCCGCCTGCCATCTCGGTCTGCCCCGCCTGTTGCGCCCGCTCCGCACCGCGCCGCCGGTGGAGAGCAAGGCGAAAACCACGTAAGTTAGAAACGATCAATAAACATGCATTTTCTTAGCCAGAGTGGGGGCTATGAGTGAGAGGTGCGTTGGCGAGTGCGCCTACTTGGCGGCCGCCGGAGCGCTCGCCGGCTCCTGCGCCGTGGACAGCGCCTCGTGCGTGTGGGTCGGAAGCGCCACGCCCTGCGAGCGGGAGCGGCGCAGCACGCGCTGGAGGCCGATCAGGGCCACGGCGATCAGCACCGCCGGCACGATGAGCTCGGGGCGCAACACGTTGGCCCGCAGCGCCTCGGGACGGAACATCTGCGAGGCAAGGTGCCCGTGCCAGCACGCGTGGCGCGCCGGACCGAGGTACGGCTCGAGCGTGCGCTTCAAGCACGCGTAGTCGGTGGCCATGTGGCCGCCGCGGCACGACTCGAACACCAGCGCGCCACGGCGGTCGAGCGCACGCAGGCCGATGCGGTCCTCGGTGTAGATGCGGCTCTTGCGCAGCGGCACGGGCTTCTTGTGGCAGCCGTGGCCCATGCGACGCTGGCCCTCGGGCTCCTCCACGGGCTCCGGGAAGGAGCTGAACCAGGCGGTGGTGGGCGGCACCACGGTGGTGTCGTTCTCAAAGCGCACCATGACGAACTTGTTGAGCCGCTCCAGGTTCGCCTTGTAGGTGGCGTTCCGCTCCTCGCCCTCGTTGTTGATGTCCGTGAGGAAGTGATTCTTGGTGAGGTACTGGTCGAACCGCTCCACCGAGTGCGTGTCGCGGTAGTACTGCGCCACGACCGAGTGTGCCTGCGCATAGTCCGTGTACACGCCGGCGGCGAGCACCTCGTGCACCTTCTTGCAGATCACGTCGTGCGGGCGGCAGGAGGGAAGGTCCGTGATGCCCTGTGGGGTTAGTTACGAGCCGGGGCATGCTTTCGGCACGTACCATGTGCTGCGAGCCATAGGTAATCAGGTTGCGCACCGGCGGCGCATTGCAGCGCTCCACGTACGCACGGAGGAACTGGCCGCCCTGCGAAAAGCCGATGGCGTCGAACCCACGCGCGAGCTGCGGAATCGAGGCGAGACTCTCGCACACACGGCTCACCTGCTCGTCCACGTTGCCGTGGAATGACGCGGCGTGGTCCGTGATGGGCGTGGGGCCGAGCGCCACATTGTAGACAAAGATGTCGGGGTACTCGAACTCGAGCGCCTTCTTGAAGCGCTGCATGTGCTGCGAATAAGCCGAGTCGCCGAGCCCGTGCCAGACGACGACCGGCATTGCAACCACCTTCTCGGTGGTGGGCGCGCCCATGCAGGACGCCAGCAGGGCTGCCAGGACGACGAGCAGCTGTGGCAAATACATGACGACTGTGGTGGTCTGAGACCAAGTGGAGGAGCCGCCCGGGATTTCTTGGCACGGTATTTCAATAAATACTACTGCTGCCTGACATAAATGAGGAGTGGGTGGGAGTGGGATGGGGACGTGAGGGGTCGTGAAGCAAGTTAAGCAGCGGCCACCGCCTGCGGGAACTGGGAGAAGGTGGAGCCCGCGGCACGCTCCACCTCGGCGAGCGCGTAGGTCTGGTAGAGCCAGGCCACCGGGGTGTAGTAGCGCCAGTTGGCCCAGTCGAAGAGCGGGCCCATGCCGTTCGTGCGGGTGCGCTCAAAGTCGGCGGTGAGCTCGCGACGCAGCTCCTGCAGCTGCGCGGTGCGGTCGGTGAGGATCGCCTTGACGCCCCAGGCGGCGGCCTGGATCATTTCGTCGCGGCGGTTCACGGTCCAGACCATCACGTCCTTGCCCTCCTCGCGGGCGCGCTGGAGCAGGTGCTGGCCCTCGAAGCCCACGAGGGAGGCAAAGTACATCGAGAAGGCATCGCAGTCGTTCCAGAAGAACTTTTCGGCACGGGTCGGCGAGGCGCCGATGTGGGCGCGGCGCAGCGACGGCACATGGCGCTTGGCGGGCGCAATGAACTTGGGGTGCCACAGGCCAAGGATGAGGCGCGGCGCCAGGGCAGTCTCGAAGTCGGGGAACTTGGCCACGGTCTTGGACATCAGCGCAAAGAGACGCTCGGGATCGTTGTTCGGCTTGATGTCCACGTTGAACTTGACGTGCCGGTTCTCCGGCCGCATCAGCAGCTGGCACACCTGCTCAAACGTCGGGATCTGCTGCACGGGCTCCTCGAGCGTGCGCACGTGCTCGATGCCATCTGCGCCGTAGTACGGACGCTCGGCGAGCTTGCCGTGGCTGTTGGTCGTGCGGTCGAGCGTGGTATCGTGGAACATGACAATGACGTCGTCCGTGGTGATGTGCACGTCTGCACGGTCAGCTGCGCAGCGCGGTGCGCCTACGCACCACTCTCGATGCCCTCGGAGCCATCGCGGATGGCCTTGGCAAACGACTGGAGCGTGTTTTCCGGGAAGTCTGCGGACGCCTGCAGGGTCAGCGCCACCGCTCCACGCCACCGCCACGTACACCACGGTGCCCCCTGTCACGGTCAGCGCCACGCTCCGCCAAAGCATGCAGCCACATACCAGCACTCCGGCATCTGCTTGGTCGGGTCCATACTGAACGTGGGAAGAAGGTAGCTTCTGCGCCACCCTGAGCCTGGGCGAACCAGCCGTATATACACGGGGCGGCGCTTGGGCCTGCGCGCGAACGGACCAGATGCTCCAGGGAGCAACAATTTCCATCCACGTGCGCCACCGTGCATATCCGCAGCGGCACGTGCCCAATCGCGAGACGCATGTGCACCCAGTGCGTACGCGTGCGCCCAGGTGCGCCTACGGGCAGCTTCGTCGGTCGCGCTGCTGGGCAGCTGCCCAAAGCAGTGTTGGGGTGGCGACTGCGGCACTATGTGGAGCCACGCGGCTCGGTGAGCGGCTCCTCGTCAAGCTCCGTGTCCGGCGAGTAGTTCGAGGTGGGGCCCGGCGCCGTGTACTGCTGCCGCTTCATACTGTCCCGCAGCACGGTGTCGACCAGCCAGAACTGCACCGTGTTCATAATGAGCGGGAAGATGGCCATAGCGAAAATCACCTGGAGCGACCGGTGCGTGCCAAACAGCCCCAGGAGCCACGCGCCAAACGTCAGCAGGAACGGCGCCGCATTGATCAGCGCCACCACGCTCAGTTTCATCACAATGATCGCCACGAGGTACACGCCGAGCTGCCGCAGCCAGCAGGACCATGGCGCCCACTGGTACAGCGACTGGCGCATGCCGAGCTGGTAGTCGGTCGTGGCGAAGCCGGGCAGGTTCATGCGCTGCGCCAGCAGGTACGTGAGCCCGTGCACCAGCACGTAGATGATGCCGACCCCCAGCGTGGTGTCAAGCAGCACATTGAGGAAGTACTGTGCGCAGGGGTTGCCCTTGGCCACGAGCGCCCCCACGTAGCTGCACAGCACGTTGAGCATGTGCACAATCAGCTGTCCGATCACCTGTTTTGACACATCGAGCATCCACACGCGCCATCGCCGCCGCGGCCGCTCCGTGTTCCGCTTGTATGCCAGGGTGCCCAGCACCAGCAGTCCCATGAGCAGCTGCACGACGATGGCCACGGGGCCCATCAGCCGGCAGTGGTGCCGGTCGATGGGCTTCTTTGGCATGCGCGACGCTTCCTTGCCCGCACGCTGCAGCAGCGTGCCGAGCAGCGCGCCATCGCCGCCCGGCCCTGTCCGCCGCATGCCCTCTCGAACGGTGGCGGGGTGTGGAGGTGGTGGCGTTTTCGCACGCCCGTGCACTGTCACTTTTATATACCCCTATTGTCACAGCCACGCTACGAGCCGCCGGCCACCTGCAGCCACGCGGCTTGCAGCTGCTGCGCCTCGGCGACGCAGTCGTGCGCCTGGTGGCGTACGAGCGCGTCCGTATCCTCGTGCGCCACGTAGCTGCACACGCGCTCGATCCGCGGCAGGCTCGCCTCTCGCACCAGCGGCGGTGGCGGCCGCCGCCCGCCGCGCGGGGCGCTTGCTTCGCTGTCCCCGAGCGTGGGCAGTGTGCCGCCACCCGGCAGCCGCAGCGCGGAAAGTGGCTGCTCCGCGTCCGTGAGTGGCCCGGCACGCTGCTGCGCCTCGAGGTGGTCCTCGAGCTGGTGCCGCGTCCCACGGAGCAGCACCGCGAGCAGCAGGAGAGCCGCACGGCGCAGCTGCGGCTGCTTGGGGTCCCTGTCAATGCCGCTGCTGGCATCGCGCGCCGCGGCGTCCTCCTCCTCGTCGCTGCCGAGCCGCTCGACGACCGGCCGCCCGGCGGCGTCCTGCCCAGACACCTGCCCGCGCACGCGTTCGCGCCGCGGCGCAGTGCGGCGCACGCTCTCGAGCGACACCAGGTCCACGCACAGCTCCACCATCTGGGCGGCCGCGCCCGCCGCGGCTAGCGCGTCGGCGGCGAGCTCCACACACGTGCCAAGCACGGAAATAAAAGAGCTGCGCAGCGTCGCGGGAAACACGGGGTTCCGCACCGCGACCAGCAGCGGGTCGACCACCTCGCACACGTTGGCAGCGGCCGCGTCCCCGAGCCGCTGGAGCACCTGGACGAGCGCCTCGCCCACCCGCAGCCGCTTGTCGGCCTCCCGCTGGGTGAGTGGGCGGCCATACGAGAGCGCATGCTTTACCCGCTCCTGCTCCCGCCCGCCGCCGACGTACACGGCCACCAGCGGGCGCAGCACCTGCGAGCGCCAGCTGACGGCCATCTGCGCGAGCCCACGCACGGCGTTCAGGTACAGGAAGCTCTCGTCGTCCTGGATCGCCTCGAGGAACATGTCCAGGATCGCCGGGAGCAGCGCCGGGTCCAGCTCCTCGCCGAGCGCCACCTCTCTCTCGCTGGCGCCCCGCGCGTCGCTGCGCCGGGTGACCAGCTGCGTCAGGAGCCCGAGCCCGTGCGCACGCACGGGCAGGATCGGGTCCTGCAGGTGGCGCAGCGCCTCCTGGTACACCTCGGCGGAGCGCGGCCGCTGCGGGCCAGCGCCGCCCGCCTGGCCCGCGAGCCGCCGCCGCGCCGCAAGTGCCACAGACGCCTCCTGCGCAAGCGCACGCACCTCGCCATCCCCCGCGTCGCGCAGCCGCTCGACCTTGCTCCCGATCACGTCGAGCATCGGGTGCGCTGACGGCCGGAGCGTCGTGTCCCGCTCAAGCAGCGAGAGCAGCAGGCTCAGCGCCGTGGTCAGCAGCTCCGGGTCATGCACGCCCGGCGTGGCGTCCACGTGCATCATCTCGTCCAGCGCGCCGCCCGGGCGTTTGCCCGGCGCGGTGTCGGTGGCTTCTGCCGCCTCGGTGGGCGCATCGCTGCAGGCAAAGTCAATAAACTGCAGCACCCGCTCCAAATCCTCCTCCAGCAGCGCCGTGCCAAACGCATCCAGCAGCGCATACACCACCTGCAGGTAGAGGACCGAGCGCCGCTCCAGCTCGCCCACCGAGACGTCTTCAGGCGCCATGTTGGCCTCCACCTGCGTCTGCACACGTCCGTAGCTGTGCAGGGCAGACAAGAGCAGCGCCCCGCCGAGGTCCTGCCGCTGCGCGCCGCGGAGCAGGGCGGCAAGCCGCGTCGGCTGCACGGCCAGGTCGAGCGACTGCGCCAGCTGCTGATGCGTCGCCGCATCCGCGGAGTGGTTATCTTTGTCGGCAAGGCCGCCAGCGAGGCCGCCGCTGCCACTCGCATGCCTTGCTAGCTGCTCGAGCGGCAGTGCCTGCATGGTATCGAGCGCACGGGGCGCCTCCCTGGCCGGTACAAGGTGGACGGTGCCGCCGGCGCCCGCGGTCCACGCGTACGTTTGCTCCGCCGCTTGCTGCACGGCCTTGTCCAGGTCCTCGCTGGTGCATGCGAGCCGTAGCCAAATGTGCAGCAGGTCGTGCACTTCGGCACGGAGCATGTCGAGCGCCTGTGCGTCCGGCTCGGCGAGCGGCGCTCCCCGTCGGCCGGGCCGCTGCAAAAAGGTATCCAGGGTGAGCAGCCGGCCGACGACGGGCGTCACGAGGAAGCGCAGGTACGCCGGCGACGGCGGCGCCAGTGCGGCCGCCGCCGCGAGCAGCCGCACGGCGCGGTCCACGCGGCCGGCTGCCGGAGCGGCGCCCCCTGCCTGCCCGGCGGCGCCGCCCGCCACCTCGCCGACCAGCGGGGCGTAGAGGAGCGGGTCGAGCGCCGCATGCACGGCGTCCGCCTCGCGCTCGTGCATGCGCATCAGCGTAAACGCTGCGGCGCGGCGGTGCAGGCCGTGGACGGGCGTCGTTGGCGGCGCCGGCGCCGGGTCCAGCACGCCCAGCAGGCTTGGCACAAGCTGCGCATAGTACGCCGGGCGCGGCGTGCCGCGTGGCGGCGTGGCCAGCACCGTGGCGACGCCCTCCATCTTGCGCACGTGCGCATCGCCCTCGGCGTCGTCCGCGCTCGGATCGTCCGCCTCGAGCAGGTCCCTGTCGCTCGCGCCGAGCACGGCAGAGAGCAGTGCGCGGACGCCCTCGGGGCGCTGGAGCTGCGCCGAGAGGAGCCGCCCGGCCTGCTCGCGCACGTACGCCGGGGTGTGCGTCTGCTGCGCCTGCAGCGCCCGCGGCGCTGCGGCGCTGCGGAGCGCCGGGAGGGCGGCCGGCGTCGGCACGGCGGCGACGAGCGCACGGAGCAGCGCTTCGGCCGGCGCCGTCTGCGCACGGTCCGCGCCAGGCCGGAAAGCGATGCGCAGCGCCACGCGCAGGATGTCAGCGAGGTACAGCCGGAGCACCAGCACGGCCACGTCCGTCGTCGCCACGGCAGACAGCGGAAGCGCCGCCCCGGCGCCGTCGGCGGCCGCGGCGCTCTGCGGCGCAAACAGCCGCTCCAGCGTCTGCGCCACGTGGGCAAGCGCCTGTGCAGCCTGCGCATCGTCGCGCACGTCTGCGTCGGCGTCGCTGAACCGGGCGGCGGCTGGCGCCGCCTCGGCATGCAGCTTGACGTAGGCGGCATCGTACTCCTCCACAGCGGGCCCCACGAGCCAGGTAAACGCCACCGAGACGAGCCGCCTGAGCATCGCAAGGTCGCGCGCGCCGAGGAGCGGTGCCCGCTCGGTGCCGCGCTCCGGCGCCGGCGCCGGCTCCGTAGCACGCAGCGCCGCGTGCACTTGCCACACACCCAGCAGGGCCAGCTCGCCCGTCCGGCGCTGCGCCACGCGCTCCTCGTCCGCCAGCGCGCCGGAGCGAGCCTCGGTGCCGTCCGCGGAGCGTGCGCTCGCGCACGTCTCTGTACGTGCAAAGTGCGCTATCCGCGCCTGGAGCAGGGCGGTCATATCTACGGTCAGCAAAGGACGCGCGTCGCAACGACGCACCACTGCTGGCGGCGCCCGCGCCGGCACGCCGCCTGGGGCGCTCAATGCGCAGCGCATCGTCGCAGTCGCCCGTGAGGATCGCTGCGTCGTGCAGCGCGCGGTGCAGCGGATCTGCCATGCCATGGGATCTGTGCGCCTAAATGCGCCGCCGTGTGGCGTCGAGGAATAATTGGAGAATTAGGTCATATTCGCGAAATAGACCGCACCCCATCCACAGCGTGCCGCTGAACGCGCTCGTTCTGCGCTTGGGCACGGCGCGATGAGCGTGACGCTGCACACCACGCTCGGCGACATCAAGGTCGAGGTGTTCTGCGAGACGGTGCCGCGCACCGCGGAAAACTTTCTCGCGCACTGCGCGGCCGGCACGTATGACCGCGTCAAGTGGCACCGGAACATGGCAGGTACGTGGCCGCAGCGGAGCCACGCGCGGCACTAACGGCAGGCTTCATGATCCAGACGGGCGATCCGAGCGGCACGGGCAAGGGCGGGGAGTCGATCTGGGGCAAGCCGTTCCAGGACGAGATCCGCGCGACACTCAAGGTGCGTAGCGTGGCTACGGCGGCGGGCACGGCTCACCGGCAGTTCCACGCGCGCGGGATCGTGGCCATGGCGAACAGCGCGCCGAACACGAATCGGTCGCAGGTGCGCCGCCCGCACGCCTGCGCTTATGCTGACCGCGGCAGTTTTTCATCACCTACTCAAAGCAGCCGCACCTCGACGGCAAGTACACCATCTTCGGCAAGGTGATCGACGGAGCGGAGCCTGGCGGCACGCTCGAGGCGATGGAAAAGGTACCCGTGGATGCGAAACACCGCCCCGTGGAGGAGATCCGCATGACGGGCGTCACCATTCACGCAAATCCAATTGCTCAGCGAGCAGTCTAGGTAGGAAAGCAGTACATATCTACTCGTTGAAACGCAAGACGAAGTTGACGATGATGGCGGTCAGGAGCATCACGGACAGGATCGTCGGACCGAGACGGTCGTCGTACGGGCCGCTGCCGCGGTTCCGGATCGCCTGCGCACGCCAGTGGTACGTCGCAAGCGCGTAGAGCATGATCGCCACCGCTGCAGAGTCAGCCCCACGTTCCGGGTGAGCAAGGACGATACGCACCAACAAGGCTGAACAGCGCGGCGCTCACGCGGCCCACGCGGTCACCAAAGTTGAGCAGACCGGCGGCCAGGGCCGAGAGCGTCACAGTGAAGCTGAGCCAGGACAGGACTGGTACGGTCAGCAAACGGCCCGACTCCCACACGCGTCCACCACGTACAGGTGCGCTCGTTCGCGAAGAAGACCTTGGGCTCCACACGCACGGGCAGCGCAATACGCTTGCCCGCCGTGCGCTGCAGAAGCGGCTGCGTCGACATGTCTGTCCGGCGGTGCGACCGGAAAGCAGTCTGGCAGAACCCGTGCGCGGCCGGGCCGCCCTCCCCCGCACCCCCCACACGTGCGCCTGTCACGTGCTACGTCCACTACTGCTACTTGGTCCCCACTCGACCTGCTGCCGCGCGCACTTTTCGTGGAGCAGTGCGCGCCGGTGGTAGAGTGTGCGTAGATGCCGATAGGTGCGCACAAAGGCGATGTCCTGCGTGGTGAGCTGGCGTCGGAGCTGGCGCCGCGCGCCGAGTCACGTACGTCCAGGGGGCCGTCGAGCGTGGCGGCCGCCCGCGCGGGGGGCGGCAGTCCCTCGACGTATGCGTTCGCGAGGTCCTCGCTGAGCTCCTGCACGTCGTCTGCGCTCATCCGCAGGCGCGACTGGAGCGCATAGGGGGTAAAGCGCTGCGGTCAGCCGCCGCGGCTCGGGCCACTCCACATACCTTGTACGCCTCCTGCATCTCGCCCGCAGCGACGCCCCACTCGGTCTCGAGGGCGCGCGCGCGCTCAAATGTGCTCCGGGTATCCGCGCGCAGGGCCTCGAGCTCCGGGCGCAGCGCGAGGTTCCGCGCTGGGAGGTCAGTACGCCGGTCGGTCGGCGGGCGGCTGTACGTACCGGCAGCCTGCTCGTTGCGCTGCAGCAGCCGTGCGTGCTGGTCGTACAGCACGCGCACTTCCGGGAGGCTGTCGAAGAATGCCTCAAAGTAGGCGTGCTGCTCTTCGCGCTCGCGGGGGTCGGTGGCGTCGCACAGCAGGTCCTCGAGGTTCTCGCGGCGCAGCTGCGCGGCTGCCGGGAAGTCGCGCTGCAGCGGCGTGGCCGGCGGGGGCGGTGTAGCCGGCGTGCTTGCGGACCCCGAGGGGCCCGCTGCCGGCGAGCTTGTGTGCATCGTGCTGGCGCTGGGCACAAGTAGCTGCCCGACCGCCTGGTGATCGATCGAGGTCATGCACCGGCGCCGCCACCCGCCTCCACATCTCCAACCTCCACGTGCCCGGCGCATGCCCAGCGTGCTCACGGTGTATGCTGGTGTGGTGGCGCTCGGCGCGGGCGCGGGCGTGCTTGCGGCACTCAGTAGGTACGGCGGCTGTGGAGGCCCGCGCTCACCGCAGCGCTTGCTCTCCTGTGGGTGAGCCGCTGGATCGAGGCGCACTCGCGCAGCGCGCGGCGCATTGGAATTCGGTATGCCTGGGTGCGTCTCCGCTCCCTGAGCCCGCGCTGACCGGCAGACGCAGGCGGCCCTGGTGCTGCTCTTCCACGCGACGGGCCACATGCCCACGGGCGCCCTGGTGCTCTGCGTGCTGGCCACCGCGCACCACCTGTATGTGCTTGCCCCGGAGCACTGGCCGGCCCGGGCCGAGGGCCGCGGCGGCGTGCGGGCGATCGGCACGCTGCTCCCCTCGTACGCGCTGCCGCTCATGGCGCACGCGGTGATCACCTCGCACCACACGCGCGCGGCGCAGGCCTGGGCGCTGCACGCGCACCTGGGCGGCGCCGCGCCCGAGACGCCGCCGGCGTCGTCGCTCGAGGTGGTCGCGCTGCTGGCCGGCGTGGTCTGGACGCTGCCCGTGTGGCTGTTCCTGGGCGAAAACGCGCTGGAGTGGTCGCTGCCCGTGGGCGCGGCACCGCGCGATGCTACCTCGGCACGGTCGTGAGGTGGAGCTGCGTAGACTACGAATGGATGTCGAGATAGAGCTAGCTGTAGAGCGCGGGGCTCATGCGGCCGCGGGGAAACGGCCGCGGAGCTGAGCCCGGGCGCGGTGGGAAGGCAGTGCCTGGCGGCGAGACGGGGCTGCGGGCGTGCGGGCTGCCGCCCATCGGCATGGGCGCGCCGCGCTCGTAGGTGCCCGGCGGCGGCGCATGATGAGGGTACATGGGCGAGTGTGTATATCGGCCCATCGCCGCCGGCGACGGCGGCATGCCACTGTGCGGCATGCCCGGTGCGCCGAGCCGCGGGGGGTAGCCCTTGTGCGGGATGAACCGCGGGGCATGTGGTGAGCCGCGCGCCTCCTCGTCCTCCTCCTCCTCGGAGCTGCTCGCCTCGGCGTTCGGCTGCTCGGGCTGCGCAGCGCCCTGCGTGGCGCTGGAGGGGGTGCCCGGGGCGTCGCGCCGCGCGCTGCCGCTGCCGCCGGCGCGGCCGGGCGTGCGGCTCGGCGTGCGCGGCACGGACGGCTTGCTCGGCGAGGTGAGCCCGTTGGCCGCGGCCTCCTTGCGGCGCATCAGCAGGTACCGCTGGCGGCACTGGTGGTACGAGCGCGTGCCGACCGCGCGGGCGACGTACTCCCAGCGCTGGCCGTGCTCCTTGATCGCCCGGCGCAGCTTCACGTCTTCCTCGGCGGACCAGCGCACGTAGGGCAGGCGCTTTTCGGGGCTCTGGTTGCTGGTGCCCGCCTTGGACTCGGTGGCCGGCGGCGGCTGCGCCTTGGACGCCGCAACGGGCGTCCAGGGCGGCCGCTCGCCCGCCGCCTGGGACGACGAGTGGACGCGGCGGTGGCTGGGCGCGTCGGCGCGCGGCTGCTCGCTGGCCGCGGCCTGGTCCGCCAGCACGTCGAGCGCCGAGACGGCGCCCGGCCGCGTGGGCGACACGCTCAGCCGCTCGCTGTCGACGTCCATGGCGCTCGGCGAGACGCGCCGGCGCTTCGGGCTGCCGAACACGCTGCCGCCAGCCGGCGCGCCCTCGGCCAGCGGCGAGGCCACCGGCGGCTCCGCCGCGCCCGTCGCCCCGTCGGGCAGGCGCAGGTGCGGCTGGCGCTTCGACGGGCTGGGCGCCACGCGTGGTGCGGGTCCCGTAAGCGACTGTGCGGCGTGGAGCAGCTCGTCGATCCCGTTCGAGTAGGAGTTGTTTGACGCGGTGCTCATGTTCCGCTGGTGCGGCTGCCACGCGTCCGTGTGCCCGCTGCCGGCGCGGGTGGGCGACTCGGTGGCCCGGGGCAGCGCGCCGGGCCGGAGCATCTGCTCGCCCGAGTCCTGCTGCACGCGCTGCCGCGCGACGGCGCTTGTGGGGGTGCTCGGTGGGTATGTCTGGTCCTGAGTCCGGGGGGTGGAGGGAGTGAGTTCGCTTTTGTACTTGCTGGGAGAGGTCTCGGTGGTCGGGGTGTACGGCGCGCCGCCCGACGCGCCGCGCGCGGTGGAGCTGGGCGAGAGGCCCAGCGAGCGTGCGCGGTGTCGGAGGGTGCGGAGCATGCGCGCCGCGAGGATGAGGTGCTCCGTCTCGGCGTCGCCCATCGTCGCCTCGCGCCGGCGCCGCGAGGCACGCGCGCTCGACCGCGCCGGGTGGGTCGGCGTCGCGCCCGCGTCGAGCATGCCGGCGGCGTCGCCCGGCTGCTCCAGCTCGGTGCTCGCGTGGCGGAGGAGCACGGGGCGCAGTGCCTTGAGCTCCGTCTCGAGCCGGTGCGCCTGCGCCTCGGCGTCGCGCACCCGCTGGCGCAGGAAGCGCTTGTCGGCGAGCAGCTTGTTGCGCTCTGCGACGAGCGGCGAGGTGCCTGGCGGCAGTGCGCGCTTCTCCTCCTCAGGCTCGGCGTCGTCGGCGCCCATCGAGACGTCGGTGAGCTGGATCGGCTCCTGCAGGTGCGCGTTGTTGCGCACCGCGGCGGGGCTGCTCGCCGGCGCGGAGCCCGAGACCTGCGCCGCGGCGCGCGGATCCTCCTGGGCGTTGAGCGAGGCACGCGACACCATGTCGCTGAGCATGCGCGACTGGCTCTTGGACCCGTACAGCTCCACCTCGAGCCGGTCCTTGATGTCGCGCTCTGCGTGGAGCATGTGCGCGTAGGAGATGCGCAGTGAGGAGAGCATCGAGAGCGAGGCGCGCCGGGTGACCTGGACGAGGTGCTTGAGGCGCTCCTGCGACTGCTTCTGGGTCTGCACGCGGTGCACGAGGTCCCACGCGAGCTGCGCGAGCTGGGCCTCGCGCGGCGCGTCGGCGCCGGCCGCGGCGGCCGCGGTGTGGTCCTCGGCGTACCCGAGCTGCGCGAGGCGCTGGGTGATGCCGGCAAACACATCCGCGTCTGCGCGGTCGTGCGGGTCGCCGAGCTTTTCGTCGAGCTCCTCGAGGTCCTCGTCGGAGCCGATGAGCACCTGCATCTCGTGCTCCATCTGGCCGAGGCCGAGGCCCACCTGCGGGAAGGTGAGGTGGCCCTGGGCCTTGTCGGAGTCGTCGGCGCCGCGCCGCGGGCCCAGGATGGGCGACGGGGTGCGTGCCGAGTCTTCTTCAGACGACTCGGTGGTCGTGGCGTCGTGCCGCGGCTGGAACACGGCGTTCTCTGCGGTATCAGGCGCCGCAGCCGGAGGCGCCGCCACTGGGGCGTCGGCGCCACCGGCGCCCGCGGGCGGCGCGCGCGGCGCGCCGCCGGATGCTGCTGCGCCACTCGCCGTTGTACTCATGGTGCTGCACAAACACACACGCTAGCCACGCTGTGTTGCCAGCACGCCCAGTGCAACGGACCGTGCCACCGCCGTAGGATATCGACTAGGGAGACAGTTGTCACCTGCGGGCGCGCGACTGTTGCAGTGTTGCCCGCCGTGTTGCCAGCGGCCTGGTAGGCCACCCCCATGTTGGTTCAAAGTCCACGGCGCGGCCTGCCGAAAGCGTCGCGAGCCGACGCGCGGCCCTACGGGTCACGTGACCCGACCTGCACACGTGGCGCCCGCGCCGCGGGGCGTCGGCGGCGCGGCGCGGCGTGCGAGCGGCGACCGCCGGCGTTGACGATGCCGATGCTCCTCGAGATCCAGCGCAAGTTCTTCTCGCGCTCGGAGCGGGTCAAGTCGGTGGACTTCCACCCGACGGAACCGTGGCTCCTCGCGGGTCTGTACAATGGGTCGGTGTACATCTGGAACTACGAGTCGGGCGCGCTGGTCAAGACGTTTGAGGTGACCGACGTGCCGGTGCGCTGTGTGCGCTTCGTGGCGCGCAAGAACTGGTTCCTGGCCGGCTCAGACGACTTCTACCTGCGGTGCTACAACTACAACACGCAGGAGAAGGTCGCCGCGTTCGAGGCGCACCCCGACTACATCCGCACCATCGCCGTGCACCCGACGCACCCGTATGTGCTCACGGGCAGCGACGACATGATGATCAAGCTCTGGGACTGGGACAAGGGCTGGCGCATGGTGCAGCTGTTTGAGGGCCACACGCACTTTATCATGAACCTGTGCTTCAACCCGAAGGACTCGAACACGTTCGCGTCCGCCTCGCTGGACCGCACCGTCAAGGTCTGGACGCTCGGCGCGGGTGTGGCCAACTTTACGCTCGAGGCGCACGAGAAGGGCGTGAATTACGTCGAGTACTACCACGGGAGCGACCGCCCGTACATGATCACCACGGGCGACGACCGCACCGTCAAGGTGTGGGACTACCTGAGCAAGTCGTGCGTCCAGACGCTCATGGGCCATGCGTCCAACGTGTCGTTTGCCGTGTTCCACCCGTCGCTGCCGCTGATCATCTCGGGCTCCGAGGACGGCACCGTGAAGCTCTGGCACGCCAACACCTACCGGCTCGAGTCCACGCTCGACTACGCGCTCGAGCGGGTGTGGTGCATTGCGTACCAGCGGAGCAAGAACGACATCGCCATCGGCTACGACGAGGGCGCCGTGGTGGTCAAGCTCGGCAAGGAGGAGCCCAGCGTGAGCATGGACCTGAGCGGCAAGGCCGTCTGGGCGCGCAACGCGGACGTGTACACCACGAACCTTGCCGCGCTCACCGACAAGGAGCTGCCGGACGGCGAGCGGATCCACGTCGCCGCCCGCGAGATGGGCAACACCGAGGTGTATGCGCAGCTGCTGCAGCACTCGCCCAACGGCCGCTTTGTCACCGTGTGCGGCGACGGCGAGTACACGATCTACACTGCGCTCGCCTGGCGCAACAAGGCGTTCGGCAGCGCGCTTGGCTTTGCCTGGGCGGCAGACTCCAGCACCTACGCGATCCGGGACAACACGCCCGCCCGGGTGCGCGTGTTCCGCAACTTCCGCGAGCAGCCGGGCCTCGTGGCCGTGCCGTACACGGTGGAGGGCATCGCCGGCGGCGCCCTGCTGGGCGTGGTCGGGGTGGGCTTTGTGTGCTTCTACGACTGGGCGTCAGGCGCGCTGGTGCGCCGCATCAACGTCGAGGCGCAGCAGATCTTTTGGTCGCACTCGGGCGAGCTCGTGGTGATTGCGGGCACGGAGGCGTTCTACGTGCTGCGGTTCAACCGTGCCGCCTACGACGAGTTTCTCGCGTCGGGCGCGCCGCCTGATGACGAGGGCTTTGAGGACGCGTTTGACCTCCTCGTCGAGATACCCGAAGTGTGCGTAGCGACGCCCGCGGTGCGCCGCGGGCGCTCCCGGAGCAGATGGGCTGACCCAGCAGCGTGCGGACCGGCAAGTTCACCGGCGAGTGCTTCATCTACACCAACGCGGCGAACCGGCTGCAGTACGTGATCGGCGAGCAGACGTACACCATCCGCCCGTGCGACACGGAGCTGTACGTGCTCGGCTACCTGCCGCAGCTCGGCCGCGTGTTTGCCGCGGACAAGGACATGGGCATCTACTCCTTCGCGCTCTCGCTCAGCGTGGTCGAGTACCAGACCGCCATCCTGCAGGGCGACTATGCGCGTGCCGAGCAGCTGCTGCCGAGCATCCCCGCGGCGCAGCGCAGCAAGGTGGCCAAGTTCCTCGAGTCGCACGAGCTGCGCGAGCTTGCGCTGCAGGTGGCCGTGGACCCCGACCACCGGTTCGACCTGGCCGTGTCGCTGGGCCAGTTCGACGTGGCCCTCGAGATCGCCGCGGCCGCCCCGGCGTCGGGCGCCGAGACCCGCTGGCGCACGCTCGGCGACCGCGCGCTGCAGCGCTGGAACGTGGCCCTGGCGCAGAGCTGCTTCGAAAAGGCCAACGACCTCAACTCGCTGCTGCTCATCGCGAGCGCCAAGCGCGATGCGGCGCTCCTCGCGCACGTCGGCGCTGCTGCACGTGCGCGCGGCGAGATGAACCTCGCGTTTGCCGCGCTGCTCCAGACGGGCGACGTGCGTGCTTGCGTCGAGGTGCTCCGCGAGTCGGACCGGGTGCCGGAGGCGGCCATGTTCGCCCGCACCTACGCACCGAGCCTGGTGCCGGAGCTCGTCGAGGCGTGGCGTGCCTCGCTCGCCGCCGGCAAGAGCCAGAAGCAGGCCCAGATCGCCGAGACCATCGGCGACCCGGTCCGGGACGCCGCCGCGTTCGAGGAGGACTGGCAGGCCGCCGTGGCCCAGGAGGAGACGCTCCGCCCGCTCCCGGCCGCTGTGCCGAACGGCAGCGTGCCCGCCGCCGCGCCGGCGCAGCCGGCGGGCTGGGACGAGCCGGCGCAGCCTGCAGGCTGGGAGCAGCCCGCCGAGCACACGGGCTGGGGCGAGCCGCAGGAGGCGGCCGCCTGGTCCGCGGAGCAGCCGGCGGCCTGGCCGTCGGAGCAGGCCGCCGACCCCGCGGCGCGCGGCGAGCTGGACGACTGGGGCGAGCCCGTGTCGGCAGAGCCGCCGGCGCGGGAGCCGAGCCTCCTCGACTAGACCACGTAGAGCAGCCGATCTGTTGATGCGGGAAGACGCATGGCGTAGCATCGTGTGCATTTCGTAAGCCGACGGCCGTGCCGACGGCCGTGCCGTGCCGACGGCCGTGCCAGGCCGACGGCAGGCCATCTATGGGAATCATGCGGGGTCATCAGCGGCACGGCGCCCGCCCGCTCCGCGCCGCTATGCGGCCGGGGCGGCCCGCTGCTGCTGTGCGCGCTGCTCGAGCATGTCGAGGAATGCGCGGCGCACCTCGGCGTGCAGCTCGCCGTACTGCGTGCCAAACGGCTCCTCGGCATAGGCCCTCAGGAGGAAGCGGCGCAGCTCCTGCACGCCGCGCCCGCTAAACACGCAAAACGTCTGGCGCTGGTGCTGGTTGAATTCCTGGCGGTCAGCATGGCAACGTCGGCGGGCAACGCACCTTGGGCGGCGGACGGCACATGGCCTGCAGCTCGGGGCGGCGGAAGGCGGGGACGCCCGTGAGGCTCAGGTGGGTCAGCCGGTCGAGCCGCTGCAGGAGCCAAAAGATGGCGGGCACCGAGATGTGCTCGCAGTAGGACAGGTGGATGCGCTCGAGGCTCGTGTACCGGTCCACGAGCGCGTAGATGGCACGGTCTGTGAGGCCCGCAACGCGCACAAGGCCGATGCGTCGGAGCTTGGGCAGGTTCGCCGCGAGCTCCTCCACACTCGCGTCCGTGAGCTGCACGCAGCAGGCCAGGTCCAGGTACCGGATCCGCGTGCAGGTGTGGGCGAGGTGGATCACCGCGCGGTCCGTGAGGTTCGACACGTGCGCGAGGTGCAGGTACTGCAGGTTCCGACCGAGGCGGGCGATCGCGTACACGGACTCATCGGTGAGCCGGGAGCACTTGGCCAGCGACAGGTTGCGGAGCCGCGGCGCCCGCTCGATGATGCCCCGCACCGCCTCGTCGGTCAGGTGCGGGCAGTTGGTCAGGTCCAGGATGCGCAGGTGCTCGCAGGGCGGGAGCACGGGCGGCGGCGCGCCCGGCTCTGCGGCGTCCGTGGCGGCCTCGGCGGCGAGGTCGTCGAGCAGCGCCTGCGTCGGCATGCTCCGGTCCGTCAGCTGCACGCAGTGCGCGAGCTTGAGCTCCCGCAGCTGCGTGGCGTGCACCCAGGCGTCCCGCACGCTTGCGTCGGTGAGGCGGGGGCAGTTGGCAAAGTCCGCCTCGAGTAGGATCGGGCACTGCCGCAGCACCGCACGAAGCGCCGCGTCGTCCACGAGGGCGCACCCCGCCAGCTTGACGCGGCGCAGGTGCGTGCAGTGCCGCGCAAGCTCCACGACGCCGTCCGAGGTGACCAGCTTGCAGCCGCTCAGGTTCACCCCCTGCAGCCGCGGGCACGAGTGCGCCAGCACGGCAAGCGTCCGGTCGGTGAGCTGCACGACGCCCGTGAGGTCCACGGCGACGAGCGCGTGGGTGTTCTGCAGGACGCGGGTGAGCGTGGTGTCGCTCAGCTGCGAGCAGCCCGCGAGTGTGAGGCGCTCGAGCCGGTGGCACGCATCCATGCGCCCAAACAGCTGGTTGTCCAGCTCCGCGGCGAGCAGGCTCAGGTTCAGCCGCCGCACGTACGATGCGTACGGGAAGGCGGCCTCCGGCTGGATCATGGCCTGGATCAGCTGGAAGAGCGACGAAAGCCGGTGCAGCGCGGGGCGGTGCCACAGCAGCTCCATGCCGCAGACGCACCAGCGCTTGCACACAAGCACACAGGCGCGAAGATCTGCCTGCGAGCCGACGACGTGGCGGAACACGAGCAGGAGGATCTCGTGCGGCAGCTCGCCAAAGTTGCGCTGCGCCACCTCGGGCGTGCGCGAGACACCCGCCCGCAGGCGCCCGCCCGCGCCCGGCTCGCCCGTCTCGGAGAACACGTCCGCCTCCGAGCCGGAGCTCTGCGACGGCGAGCCCGGCGGCGTGGACGCCGCCGACCGGTCGCTCCAGTCCGGCCCGCCGCGCGCGGGCGGCGGCGAGGCCACCGCGCCGCGCACCGCGCCGGCAACGTGCGCCGCGGCGCCTGCCTCCGCGAGCTGGCGGTGCGCCTCGCGTTCCATGCGTCTGGGCTCGGAGTCGATCGTGGGGCGCCAGCGCGCCCGTGCTACGTGTGCTGACTAAAGTCGGCGTTGCCTCACGCGCGCAGCCCTGCGAGCAGCTCGGTGAGCAGCTCCCACTCGGGCTCCTCCTCGAAGCTCTCGCGGGTGCGTGCCATGTAGCCGCGCACAAGCGTGCGCGCCTGGAAGCGCCAGTCGGGCATCGCCTCGCTCGCGTCGTCGGGTGCCGCGGCGCGCGTGCCGAGGTTCTCGAGCGCGTCCACGAGGTCCTGCAGCTCGTGCACGCCGGCGAGCCACGCGGCCTTGTCCGTGGTCACCGCCGTGTTGGCCGCGCTGCCCGCGCCGAAGCGGAAGCTCTTGACGCGCGCCTCGAGCATCGCTCGGTACTCGCTGCGCCAGAACAGCAGGCGCGCGTAGCTCTGTAGCACCCCGCTGTCCGTAGAAAAGTGCGGCAGGAGCGTGTCGTCAAACAGGCGGCGCACGGACGTGTACAGACCGTGCCCCTCGTTCGGGTTCCGCGCCACGCGGTGCTGCGTGCCCGGCGCCGCGGGCGTCTCGGGCTGCTCCACGGCGTCTTCCTCCCGCGGCGGCGCCCGGATCACAGCGTCCACCAGCCGCTGCAGCACCGCCATGTCCACAATGGCTGCCGCCCGCGTGTTCTCCTCCCGGCTCCGCTGCTGCTCCCGCGTGCGGATCTCGACGATGCGCGAGAGTGCGCGCGCCGCGTCCTGCAGCTGCCCAATGTCCACCGAGACCACCATAAAGTTGGCCCACACGCGCCACGTGTCAAAGTGGTACTTGAGCGAGATTTCCAGTGCACGGTGCGCGAGCTCGCGCAGCGAGAACGGCGCGTGCGTCACGCCGCCCGCTGCGGCGGCCGACGCGCCGCCCGCCGCCGGCGCGGCGGGCGCCGGCTCGTCCGCGTCGCTCTCCACCTCCACGCCCGAGTCCCGCGCGGTGCTTGTCGTGTCCGCACTGGCGGTACTTGCGTCGTCGCTGGCGAGGCTCGCACCGTCGTCTTCCGCGGCGCGCTCCACCGCCTCGAGGCGCGCTGCCTGCGTCTCGTCCATGCGCAGGTAGCAGCTCGCGAGGTTGTTCCAGCTCTCGCCGTCGTCCTCGTCCAGCGCGGTGCACTTGCGGAACGCCGCGGCGGCGTCCACCCAGCGCTCGAGGCCCATCGCGCTGCAGCCGAGCATGAACCAGCTCCGGACAAACAGCGCATTGATCCGCACGGCACGCTGGAGCCACTCGCACGCAGGGCGGTACTCGCCCTTGGCAAAGTACAGCCCGCCGAGCGAGCGCGCGGCCCGCGACGAGGTCCGCTGCGACACGTCCCAGGCACGCTGGTAGTGCTCCTCGGCATGCGCCACGTCCAGGTCGCCCAGCAGGCACCACAGCTTCGCCGCGCGCGCGCTGGAGAAGTGCTCTGGGCGCACCTGGCTCGCGGACGTCGCGATGCGCTTCTGCTGCATCACCACGTCGGCCTCCACCTTGCGCCCGTGCAGCAGGTCGTCCACCAGCTCGATGCCCTCCTGCGCCCGGCCGAGCAGCGCGAGGCAGCGCACCGCGTCCTCCCAGAGCTGCAGCCGCCCGTAGATCTCGAGTGCGCTGCGCAGCACGCCCAGTGTCGCGTACTGCTCCGCGAGCTCCGCCTGCATCGCCCAGCGCGGCTCGAGCTCCAGCGCGTGGAAATACCGCAGCCGCTCCTCCACATGCGAGTCGGCGGTCGGCATCTGATCGACGAGTGCCTGGAGCTGGAGCGTGGCGCGCTCCGCGGTGCGCGTGCGCTGCATCTCGAGCCGCGAGCGCAGCAGGAGGCCCATCGTGTGCACGCTCCAGTTGCGCGCATGCGCCAGGACGCGCTCGAGGAACGCGGCCATCTCGGACGTGGTCAGCCCGTGCATCGGCTGCGTGTTCCGGATGTTGAGGCACAGCGCGAGCAGCACGCACTGGTCCGTCGGCTGCAGCGGCGGCTGCGCGCCGGGGTCCAGGTGCGCGAGGCGCGAGGTGGTGCTGGTCCGCGTGAACTCGGTGTGCTCCAGCAGCGTGTCGTCGTTCAGCGCCAGCGTCGTCGGCTGCTTGGCGCTCGCCTCATCCGCCGCGCGCTCGCCGCTCCCCCCATCGCCGCGCGACTCGGCGAGCAGCACGAGCTGCGTCGTCTCGTGCTTCTGGTACCGCGTACGCTTGCCCGGCGCGCCGGTCAGCTCGTACTCCAGCCCGTTCGCCTGCGCCGCCGCCACGAACAGCTCCGACGCATCCCGCTCAAGGCCCTCGCGCTGCAGCGCGAGCCCGCGCTCGAGCAGCGCACGCGACTGCAGGTGGCGCCAGGCGTCCGCCTCGTCCGCGTGCTCCGCAGCGGCACGGCCGAGCCGCCCGGCCAGCTCGCCGAGCGTATCCAGCACACTGCCGGTGCGCACGGGCTCATCCAGGATCCGGTGGTGCACCGCCGCAGCACGCACGCGCCACCACACTAGCGACGGCAGGCGCACGCCCGCCGAGTGCTTCGCGAGCGCCTCGAGCACAAGCAGCGCAAACACGAGCAGGACGGGCGCCTCGCACAGGTGGTACGCGGGCTCCCCCTGCTTGGTCAGGAACTCGAGGCTCGCGGCTTGCATGGCATTCTGCAGCTCTGCGTCGGTTTCTGCTTCGGGGTCCCGCGGCGGAAAGCTGCTGGGCGCTGCGCTGCGGAGGAGCGACTGGGCATCCCACGACAGGTCGGGGCCCGTCCAGTTGAGCTGCACAAACGCGTGCAGCGCCGACACGGCGACGGCCAGCACTTCGAGCGCAGCGTCCGCATCCAGCTCGCGCGGCAGCTCGACGGTGCCAGCGCGCCAGGCGAGCGCCTCCTTCGCCTGCAGCGCATGGCCAGCGTCACGAGCGAGCGGCGCCAGCAGTGCCCGACCACGGGGGGAGCGCAGCACATGCTCGAAATCGCCAGCGAGCGTTTTGGCCACGGGCGTGTCTCCCTCGACGCCCTTGCTGATGGCGCCCGAAATGAGCTGCCACTCGGGGTGCGCTGCATGCGCCCAGGCGTCGCTCATGGCTGCGATGAAGGTCGCTCCGCTGGATGTGGAGGAAAAAAAAAGCAAGCGAGCTGCGCGCCTCCACAATGCTACACTACGGCTTCTAGAGCGGCATGAGCGAATACACCCGGTCGTGCTCGCTCGAGGCGCCCGCATACGTGCGTGAGGGCGCAAACGTGACCGTCATGGCGTCGCGCGCGCTGCACGACCGGCTCGCGATGGCGTCGCAGTGGACGTCGTCCACGTCCTCAGGTACTTCGTCCGCGGCCGGTCGGCACGGCAGCGAGATGGTCGGCGCGGGTGGCCGCGGCGGCAGGTATCCGTGCCGGCGGCGGAGGTACTTGACTTGCGCCTCGCTTACGCGCGGCGAGGCCGGCGGCTGCGGCGACACGGCCTCGCCGCTGCAAATGCTGCTGCCAGCCGAGCCGACGGGGGACGGCGGCGCACGCTGCCGCGACTGCTGCACCGCCTCAGGAATTACGCGGTGTGCAACCGTGCGCGGCGCGGCCGCGCGGTGCACCTGCGGCTCAGCCCGCCCCTGGGTGCGCATCCGGCGCGATTCGGCCGACGGCGCGCGGCGCGGCGAATCGCCCAGGAGGCGCATCACCTCGTCCACCCACTCGTTCTCGTTCTCGTCGTCGCTAAACGCGCTCACGGGCTCCTCGTCAGCGCCCATGCCGGCCTACCTCGCGGCGCGGCGCCCACATAAGTAGGCGCCGCCACCGCTCCTCCCTCTGTGCACAAAGGGCCCAGGCGCACAAAGGCGTGGAGGATGCACCACGTGTCTATGACATCATCTGACATCATCGGTTCGCGGATGCGCAGTCGGCTCGGCTTCGCCCGGCTTCGATAGAAGCTGAGTAAGAACTGCGCGCACGCATGGGCGCAGTTCGAGGGCGCTGCGGGTGGCCCCACGGGCCATCTCGGCCGGGCATATGCTGGCAGGCGAGGTGCGGGGTCTATATAAACGCATGGGCCGAGTGGATCCTTTCTTTTATTCCATCTCCATTTACTAGCATGGTGCAAGCTCCCGTGTCTGCTGCTGGTGTCACCAAGGGTAACATCTCGACCCAGAAGGTGAAGCTGAACTCGGGCTACGAGATCCCGCAGGTGGCGCTCGGTGTGTACAAGGCACCGAACGACGGCACCACCGAGCAGGCGGTCAAGTGGGCGTTTGACGCCGGCTACCGTCACATTGACTCGGCCGCCCGGTACAACAACGAGGAGGCGGTCGGCCGCGCCCTGAAGGAGTGGACGCAGGAGCACAACGTGCCCCGTTCCGAGATTTTCATCACCTCCAAGCTTTGGGACGCGGACCACAGCAATGCGGCGCAGGCGATCGACGACTCGCTGCGCAAGCTCCAGCTGGACTACATTGACATGTACCTGATCCACTCGCCCGAGCCGGGTGAGGAGAGCTTCCTGCAGGCCTGGAAGGGTCTCGAGGCCGCCGTGGACGCGGGCAAGATCCGCACCATTGGTGTGTCCAACTTTGACGTGGAGCACCTCGACGCGCTGCTTAGGAACTGCCGCATCAAGCCCGCGGTGAACCAGATCGAGTCGCACCCCTTCTTCGCCCACGAGGTGCTGCGCTCGCAGACCATCGAGCGTGGTATCCAGATCGAGGCGTACTCGCCCATGGCGCAGGGTGCCGCGCTGGAGCGTGAGGAGATCAAGGCCATCGCCTCCAAGCACAACAAGACGCCCGCGCAGGTGCTGCTCCGCTGGGGTCTGCAGCTGGGCAACATCATCCTGCCCAAGTCGCTCACCAAGCACCGCATTGAGGCCAACGCCCAGCTCTTCGACTTTGAGCTGGACAACGACGACATGGACGTGCTCAACGGTCTCGACGAGGGTATGAAGATGGGCAAGCTCGGCCCGCCCGGCACCTCGGCCCCGGCCTCGCCGGGCGCCACCCGCCCCGGCTCGCGCCGTGGCTCTGGCAGCGCCGGCCTTGCCGGCAACAAGCTGCAGATGAGCAGCAGCTAAGCGTGTGCGGATGCCATAGCTCCGATACCTTTCCACTTTTTACGAGATCATCACGTTGTTCGCGCCCAGGTGGCCCCTGTGCGCAGTGCGCTGTCTGCTCACGTGATCTGTGACGAGCTGCCGCCGCCGCTGCGGACGGGTCTGTCGACCAGCATGAGCGGGGCGAAGAAGAACGACGCGGCGCCCGCCGAGTCCGAGGGCGCGGGCGCGACGGCCACCGACGCGCCGGACACGGCCGCATCGGTGATGGCGTACCTGCGCTCGCGCGGCTTCGCCAAGGCGCTCGCGGCGCTGCAGGCCGAGATGGGCGCCGCCGGCGGCGGCTCCACGCCTGAGGAGGCCGCCGAGGTGCGCCAGAAGCTGCTGGGCAGCAGCACGGTGAGCGTGCCCGAGCTCGCGAGCAAGAATGCGCCGCGCGATCCGCGCGACAAGGATGCACCCGACGCGGGCTCCAGCTCTGCGCTGGAGAACGCGGGGGCTCAGGCGCTCCTGCTCGACCCGACCGACACGGCGCGGGGGTTCGCCATGATCAAGACGTGGTGCTGTGGCAGTCTCGACATATACCAGCCGGAGCTGCTCCCGCTGCTCCTGCCGCTCTTTGTGCACAGCTACCTGAACCTGGTGGACATGGGCCTCGGCGCCGCCGCCGCCGAGTTCTACCAGTACCATGCGCCGTTCTTCATGCCGATGCACGCCACGCTGCTCTCACACATCCGGTCCCTCGCGCTGCCGTCGCAGATCGGCGCCGACGAGCTCGCGCAGCGGTTCCGCACGGAGCGCTATGTGATCAAGATGTCGTCCAACGTGTTTGGGCTGCTGATTGGCTGGCTTACGGACGGCACGAGCCCTGTGGGCTTTGCGGGCCTCGACGACGGCTCGCTGATCGAGAATATGTTTGAGCCGTCGCGCCGGGGGCGCGAGGCGATGCTCAAGATCGTCAATGAGCGCTGCCGCATCCAGGGTGCGTACCGCGCGCCGGCATTTTACGCTGACCATGCAGTGCTCCGCTCCGCGATGCTGCACCTGGACCCTGTCGAGCTGGAGGAGGGCACCGGCCTCACCGGTGCGGGCCCCAGCTACTCGGGCGCGTCGTACCTGAGCACCACGGCGCAGCAGCGCGGCCCGCTCCAGCCGCAGGCCGTGTCCGAGTCCGACGCCGTGGCCGAGTTCAACCAGCGTGCCGCCGGGCCGCAGCTCAAGCTGCACCCGCGCATCCCGCTCGCCGACGACCTGCGCGACGAGGTGCAGCTCGTGCTCCACGAGGAGCAGCAGCGGCACGCGGGCGCGGACGGCTCCGCGGACCGCAAGGCTCCTTCCGCCGACGCGGAGCAGGGCGACGTGAGCATGGAGAACGCCGAGTCGGATGCCGCGCGCCGCTCGGTGAAGCGCTCCGAGTCGGTCGGCGCACGCGAGTCGAGCGTGGCCACCGAGGATGGCGGCGAGGCGGACCCGAGCACGGGCCTGCTGGAGCCGACACTGGCGGACCTGCCGCCGCAGCCCACCACGTTCCGCACCGTGGACCTGCTGCGCGAGGTGGAGCGGGTGCGCGACGCGCGCAAGTGCCTGCGGATCGACCCCAAACTGGCGCCGGAGCCCGCCACGGCGGACGCGGCCAGTGCGCGGCAGAGCACCAAGTGGCAGGGCGTGCCCCGGACCGTGGGCTTGCCGAGCGTGTGCATGTATACCTACTTTGACGCCGAGGACGGGCTCACCTGCTCGCGGGTGTCCGAGGACCTCACGCTCATGGCCGCCGGGTTCGAGGAGAGCTACGTGCAGCTCTGGAGCCTCAAGGGCGAGCCGCTGCGCGAGCTGCGGAGCGACTTTAGCCTCTCGAGCATCAAAGACCGCAGGACGCTCCAGAACCACCGCAAGGACGAGCAGCAGTCGGCACGCAAGCTCGTCGGGCACAGCGCGCCGGTGTACGGCGTGGCGTTTGATCCCGTCGGGGGGAGCGCCTCGCGCCCGCGGCACATGCTCAGCTGCAGTGCGGACGGCACGGCGCGGCTCTGGAGCCTCGACACGTACTCGGCGCTGGTGTCCTACCGGGGGCACCAGTACCCCGTCTGGGACGTCACCTGGGGCCCGCTGGGCGCCTACTTTGCCACGGCCAGTGCGGACCGGACCGCGCGGCTCTGGAGCACGGAGCGGATTAACCCGCTGCGCATCTACGCCGGCCACCTGTCGGACGTGGACTGCCTGCGGTTCCACCCGAACTCGCTGTACCTCGCCACAGGCTCCTCGGACCGGTCCTGCCGGCTCTGGGACGTGCAGCGCGGCGCCTGCGTGCGCCTTTTCGTCGGGCACCAGTCGCCCATCTCGTGCGTGCGGATCAGCAGCGACGGGCGGTACCTCGCCTCGGCGGGCGCTGGGAACAGCGCAAGCGGCTCGCTCAAGCGCTCGGACAACTCGCCGGACGAGTACGCCATCAGCCTCTGGGACCTCGCGAGCGGGCGCCGGATCAAGAAGATGTGGGGCCACACGGCCGCGGTGCACGAGATGGACTTTAGCGCCGACGGCGCGATGCTCGTCTCGGGCGGCGCGGACGCCACCGTGCGCTGCTGGGACGTGCGCGCCGCGCAGTCCGAGGCCGGCGCGGGCGAGGACGGGGCGGCCGCGGTGGCCGCCGCTGCGGCGCCGCCCCGGGTGCGCAACGAGCGGACGAGTGCGGACTGCGTGGCGACGTACTACACCAAGGATACGCCCGTGTACGACATTCACTTTTCTCCGCGGAACCTCTGTCTTGCCGCGGGTGTCTACGATGGGTAGGCCTATTCGGTAGCTAGCGCCGCTCGCCGAGCACGCGCACCAGACTCGCACGTACAATGTCGGCCGCCTGCGTGACCTCGGCCCGGGTCAGCTCCGAGGAGATGCACACCCGGATGCTCGGCAGCGAGCTCGGGCCGGTCTCGAGCACCTTGGCGTTGATGCTGGGCAGCCGGCGCGGGCAGCAGAGGAACACACCGGCATTCAGCGCGTCGTCCACCACGGCCTGGAGCAGGGCAGCCTGCTCCTCCTTGGACAGGTCGTGCGTGGACACGGCGTCTGTGGCGGCCTCGGGCACCGCGAGCTTGCTGCTGTCCCGCTGGGCGGGCACCGGGTGGCCATGCCGGCTGCGCACCTGGATGTGGACCACGGGGCTCTCGGCGGCGCTCGGGATCCACGCACTCTGCACCTTGTCGAGCACGCCGCGGAAGGCGCGCGTATTTTCGTGCAGCCGCGCGAGAATCTCGGGCTGGTTCTGGATCTTTTCCAGCGCGACGCGCGCGCCGGCCACGAGCATCACGGGCATCGCCGCTGAGAAGATGAACGAGAGCCCGTTGATCCGCTGGTGGTGCACGGCGTAGTCGCTCGCCGCGCAGAACCCGCCGCCGGCGGCGAGCGTCGTGGCGAGGCTGCCGATGATGAAGTCCACCTTGTCTGGCGCGACGTTCTGCAGCTCCGTGAGTCCGCGGCCCGTGGCGCCCATGGTGCCGAAGCTGTATGTCTCGTCAAGAAACAGGCGGAACCGGTACCGCTCCTTGAGCTCCACAAGCTTGGGCAGGTCCACCATGGCGCCGTCCGACTCGAAGATGCCCTCGGTGAAGATGAACCGACGCTTGAGCGCCTCCTTCGACCGCTCCTGCTGCTCACACACAAGCTGCAGCACGTCCTCCAGCGACTGCATGTCGTTGTGGTTGTACCAGTACACATTGCTGCGCGACAGCTGGATCGCCTTCTGCCCGGCGAAGCTGATGCCTGCATCCGCGACAATGTAGTCGCCGCGCTTGCAAAACGCGGGGATCACACTGTTGATCGTCGAGAACGCCTGACTGTACACGATGCTGTTCTCTTTCCCAAGGAACGACGCAATGTCTCTCTCCAGCTTGAGATGCATGTCGCTCGTGCCGTAGAAGCCCGGCGGCGAGCAGCTGCCCACACCGTACTCACGGAGCGTTTTGATCGCGCACTCGCGGATCTCGGGCGCCTCGACCATGCCTGTGAAGTTGAAGCTCGCGAGGTTCACCACTGTGCGCGGCTTGGTGCCGCTCATCGATGGCGCGGTCACCTGTGGGTGCGTTGAGTTGCCGCCGACGATCACCGGCACGGCCTCGAGCTGCCGCTCCTCCTCGGCGGTAAGCGGCGCGGTAAGCGGCTCCGGCTCAAAGTCCGCCACGAGGTAGTCCACGTCCTGCGGGTCAGCTCACGTGTCAAGCCCTGCAACACATACCTTCTCGTCGAGCTGCACGTAGTTGCCCGTCGCTTCACCGCCGCGCGTCCGGCTTTGCAGGATGATGCGCAGGGCATAAATGAACAGGATCAGCTCCAGGAGCGAGCGGATCGGGTCGTGCTGGTAGCTGCTGGCAATATAGCGCATCACGATGGCGCTGCCAGGCACTGCCTTGACGAAGCGCATCATCATGCGCGCCCAGCTCTTGGCCAGGTCACCGACCTGCTCCGTGTTCACGTCCATGGCGGGCACCCTTTTGCAGGCGCGGCGGTCTCGGGCAGAAGTAAGGTGCGCATTAGTCAGCGCACCTCGCTCGCCCTGGCGCCAGCCGCTACGTGCTCCTCCCTAGCCGCGGAAACTGCAGCGGCGCATGGCTCGGGAATGCACGTCGCATTCGACACGATATGGGGTTACATGTAGGCTATGATGCAAAATGTACCATTTTTCTCAGTCCGTAGCCATCGGCGCGGCGGCCTCTTCCGAGTCGTCGACCCAGCTCTGCTCCACCGTCATCTTGACCCGTCGTACATACTCCTTCATGTTCTCCCTGTAGAGAGAAGCGGCCTCTGCATTCGCAGGGCTGTTGGGGTTCGGGTCGTGCAGCAGACTTTGGATGCTCGTGAGGATGGCCGCCACATCGTACGTAGGGCTCCAACGGTTTTGCAGGATATCTAGACACAGCTCGCCATTGGCATACACATTAGGATGGAACATCTTGCTGAGGAACTTGACGGTCGGCGGCCGATTTGGGTACGACTCGTCAAATGTGAGCAGCAGCTTAAAGGTGCCGTCTTCGAACGGTGTGTCCGCTGGCCGCGTCAGTGGTATGCGCCACAAGGGCCACAACGTACCCGGCCCGAAGATCACTGCGTTCCACACCAGCAGGTTGTCTGCGCAGGGCGCACCCGAGATCCCGCCCGGCGGATCGGAGGACAGACGCTTAAAGTCGCGGATCAGACGGCGCTTAGATGGCGTCGACTGTAGACGCGTCAGCTATCGCCGCTCTCGCATCTGCACCCGCGTACCATCGAGGATGCTCCTGTCTGTGCACTCTCGGATCCACCAACTGCTCTGTTGGATCACCCCAGCGTGTATCGACGCTAAAGTATCCAGCTTCGCACCAGGCACTGCCAGTGGCGGAACTAAGTCCTGGTCAAGGTGGTGAAAGCCGAGAAATGGCTACTCCACTTGTTCCACGGGCCGACTAGGCCGTGTTATGGCGCTACCGTTAGTGCCAAGCCCAAAGCGAGGAGCCCTGCCTGTGCACCTCCCTGCGTGTGATCGCGGAGCACAAAACAAAGTTTATAGGCTGTTCTATACACGGGTACTGCAAGAGAATCATGTGCTTGTCTTTGGAACGGGAGTGGCGCGGCCTGAATTAACCCTTCGGCGGATACTGGACGCCGGCCGGTTGTGGCTGGAAGCCCCCGTCTCTCGGGATCTGCCATTGACAAATACCGCACACCCAAATATGCGAAGCCTTCATGGGGATCTATGCCAGGGTCAGCATACCGTCGGGTGGCGCGGTCTCCGCACGTACCAGAGGAACCCAGCAGAGCTCGAACCAGGTGCGGCTCTTGGCCTCCACGACCTGGGCGTTGTTGCAGCGGGGGCACACGTACGGGCGCCCGTCACCCTCCTGGTTGATCTTGTTCGGGCATCCGAACACAATCGGAATGAAGAAGCAGAAATCCTGCGTTCCAGTCAGCACGTGTCACACCCCATGTGCAGGGAGTAAGTCGAGCGCTGCCACGCCGAACATAACCTCTGGCGGCCACATGCACCGAGGCGAAGCGCCAATCGACTACCGTCCCTAGCGCACACGCAAATAACGTACCATGCTGGCACACGAGCAAAGCGAGCGATGGCGAGCTTGGTGCAAGCGCGGGTTTCTCCTCAGACGACAGGTGGCGTGCAGGTGTCAGACGGCTCGGGCCTACAAGGCAGGGTACGTGACGTCATCACGTAAGCGTTGTTATTCCAAACCCCTTTCTTGGCTACATGTCAAAGTAGGCTGCTAGTGCTTTGAGTCTGTGGTCCATCCATAGCTCCTCAATGTGAACGGTAGCGGGCTTTTCTCCTTCCTTCGCCAGGTTAGACACCTCGTCTAGGTCAACGTTTCGCGGAAGGTAAAGCACCACGTGCGGCGTAATCCGTCGAAAATATGTGTACAGCTGCTGTCCGCCCACGGGCCGAAGCGCACTCAGTGGATACGTGTCTGAGTACTTTTTCGGATCCTTAGGATGCGGCACCTTTGGTGTTGGAGAACTCAATGTCGACGGGTCCTGGTAACTAACGCCCCCCCATGGCGGAGACTGCGGGTCAGTCTTGCTCACGGTGTAGTTCCGCGCACCGAAAATATGCTGCATCGTTAGTTTCAGCATCTCGCTTGTGTGCAGACGTACACATCTATACGCTTGCGGTCCCAACCTTGCCAGCGCCCGTCGCTCGAGTTCTCATCAGAGCCGTCCGTTCCCCGGTAGTCCCGTGCGAAATCACAAATGTCACCACACAGAAAAGTTATGCGGTCTTCCACTCCGTAGATCCTGGCTGTAACCTGTCAGTGTATCAAGTATGGCAGCAAAGTCTCCGCACCATTATGCTTGGCCAGCTCCAGCTTGATTGGGTCAATATCCAGAGCCACCACTGCTGCGTCAGCGCCCGCTCGTCCGCCCGCATCTCCATACCATGCTTGCATGTCATTGCAAACTGAATAACGTTGCCTCCTGCGCCGCATGTGGCGTCCATTACCACATCGCAAGCACATTTGACTGCGAGTCGGTATGCAATAGCCTCTGGCGTAACCGAGAACCACGACTCTTCATCGAGCAGAATCCCTTCCGAGTACCGCGAGAACAGCGACTCTCGGAATCGCCAGTACTTGAGCAGCTCTCGAGGCATGTCGTGTGGCCGCCGGAGCGCACATTTCAGGGCGCGCTCCCGCACCTCGGCTGGATCCATGTTAAACGCCTCGGGAAACACGGAACGAGCGTAATGTGGAGATTTGAATATTGAACCCGGTAGGACAATAGTTTCTATGACGTAGGCGCAGGTACCAATCCATACAATGCCTGCGCTGTGACACTGTGCACCTTTTGCGTGATGCTGTAGAGTGTATCGGTGACCTGATTGGTTAGCAAGGTTGCGGCCAGCTGGTTACGTACCGTCTGGAGCTGATTCCAGTTGTAGACCGGGCCACGGAGAGTATAGCAAGTCGTGCGGCCAAGGGCCGGGAGGCTGCATACCATCAGGTGGGCGCTCGCATGCGCCGCTTCTTCCTGCGATGGATCGACGACCCACTGCTGATCTTTCCCGGAAGATGGCAGCGGAGTCAGGGCGGATGCGGATGCGCCAGTGACCAGCCCGAGCATTTCAACCCCCGCCTCGGCCAGGGCTGCGCTGGCCGCCGTCACAGCGAGCGCCACACCCCCCAAAACAGACGTGTCTTGGTCCAGCACGGTAATGTGGATGTCGATGGATGCTTTGGGGAGCAGCTCGAGGCGGACCGCGGGGAGAAGCGCCTGCTCCACAATGGCGCCAAGCTCGGGCAGTTCTACATCCTTGCCCGGCTTTCGGCGCTCTTGACCACTGAATGGCGCGCACTGGAACAGGACAGAGAGCAATGCCTTGCTTGCGTACTGGCGCCCACGGCTCTGCCGAGGACCATGGACGGCGCACGCGATCTTGGTCCGTCCACACTCGAGAAGTGCACTGCCACTTGCTGTAGGTATAATGCTCGTCTGGATGTGCATTGGGCGTGCGTCCATCGCTCCGCGGCCATCGCGAAGCCCAAGCGGGTCCTTCAGCACGAGGCGCGGCAACGAGCTCGAGTCGTCTGCTCCCGCGCGCTCATCACACACTGCCAGCTGCTCCGCAGGCAGCGGGTGTGGCATCTGGATGAGCCGGTGGTCATCGGCGCCCCATGCATCTGCGCTCGAGCCGCCAATAGTTGCGGCCTTGATGTTGTAGATGGGCGGCGCCGACTCCTCGGGGCCGTTGGCCCGCCTCTTGTCGAACGCGGCTGCCATGCGTGGGTCGATGGAGGTGAGGAAAGCACCTCCACTTGATCCTGAAAATTCTCCTTCGCTATCGAGCAGCGTCATAACGGGCGAGTTCATGCTACGCAACTAGATGTAGTACACGAGTGCAGCAGCACCAAGGGCAGCGATACATCCGGGAAGCGCACGCGCAAAGAGGGATGTACTTCCGCTGTTCGAGCCGGAGCCGGCCACGGGCTTACCAGATGCAGTATAGAGGTACAGGTTCTGGACGTCCCAGTAGGCTTCCTGGAACGTGTCACCCATGTTGGTCACCTGGTTGCCGCACGAGCCATACTTTTGCTGGCAAGGCGTCTCTTGGTACGCCGGGTTGCCCCAGTTGCCGCACAGCGTGATGTCGAACACCACGTTGTGTTCGTCCAGCTGTCCGGCGCACTGGGCGATGGCAAAGTGTGCATTCGGCTTGCCCCATGCGTCCGGGTTCACGGTCTTGCCGGGGTTTGCTACGTCTCCGGGGAGCTTGGAGTTGGCGTCCCACATCCAGATGCGGATGCCTTTGCCGCCCTGGCTCATGTCACGCTCCATGGCAACGACGCCGCCACCCATTTTGTTCAGCTGGTCGCCCCAGGTCACCGTCTGGGTGTTGTTTAGCGCGATACGGCAGCCCGTCTGCTCGCCAGCCTTGGCATTGCAGTTCGTGTACTGCGTGGTGGTACCGGTCTGGTCCGACTGCGGCGGCAGGATGCAGTCCGAGGTGGTGTGGATCGACGACAGGTCGTACGGGTACTGGTCGTTGACGTTCTCTAGAATGTCGATCTCACCACCCATCGGCCAGCTGCCCAGGTTCTTGGTCACCGTCCAGAACGCCGGCCAGACGGCACACCCCGTAGGGACGTGCTTGAACTTGAGCCTGCATCATGTTAACCCATGTGGCCCAAGCGTATTGAAGTTAACGTACATATAGACACCGTCGCCATACGCATCGTTCGACGAGATGCGCACACTCTTGCGGTTCTGCGTCACCTTGTTCGTTTCGACACGCATGCTGAACACGTCTCCGTTCACCGAGACGAGCTTGTTCTGCTGGGCAGTCTGCTTGTTCACATACTGCACTTGACCGCCGGTCGGGTCCACAGCGTCATAGAACGTAAACTTGTTGAGGAAGTCATTTGGACCAACCTGGTCGGCCAGATTCCACTTCGGCTTGGCGTGCACGCCACCAGCGAGGGCGCAAACAGCGGCAGTTACCAGCACAGACGCTCCGAACCTCATAGTGCACAGGACTCTCGCAGCGCCCAAGTAGCTCCGCGGCGGTGCCTCCGTCACGTGATGTGGCGGGCCATGTGCGTCCGCGCTAACACCAACACGACGCGTGAAACGGGGTGGCAAAAGCCAACACGACTCAATGCGCCGTAGTGCCGTGAGCTCGGCGCTGTCCGATTCGCCGCCGCAGAATGCGACGCCGGGCGACCTTTCCGGACGGCAGCTGGCGAGTGGCGGCGGGTTTGGCGCGCTGCTGGGCCAGAAGCCGTTCAAGCCGCCGAGCGCTGCGGGGCGCAGCAGTGCCGACGGCCGCCCGGCACACCTGCGGAAGCGGTCTCGCATCGACTACGCCGCATTCGGTGACGGCGGCGAGAGCCACAAGGATGAGACAGTGCGCGAGGACCGCGAGCCGCGGAAGAAGAGCAGCCTGGAAGGTGTCTACAAGGGCATTGACTCCAGTGGCGTCTCGATGAATGTCGATCGGCGCAAGTGGACGGTGTACCAGGCTGATCCACACGCGCTGAGGCGCTCCTTCTCCATTCCGAGCATGCACAACGCGCGCGGCGAGCCGATCGAGGTACGCGCGTCGAACGCGGCGCTCGGTGTTCGGCGGCCAGTGGAAGTTCCGCCGCGGCCGCTGCACGATCCAATTGCGGATCATGCCGTGGTGCTGTTCGATCCCACGGTCGACGACCGCGAGGCTGAACAGGAGCGCGCCCGCATGCAGCAGGCGTACCAGGAGCAGGAGGAGCAGATGCGCCAGAATGCGAACCGCGGGCCGCACAAGAGCCTGGCCATGATGCTCGGGCTGAACAAGCCCAAGCCGACCGTGGAGGAGAAGGTCCCTGTGGTAATCGACCCGCGGCTCGGCAAGATCTTGCGCCCGCACCAGCTGGAGGGAGTCAAGTTCCTTTACCGGTGCACCACCGGGCTCGTCTCGGAGAACGCGCACGGGTGCATCATGGCCGACGAGATGGGCCTTGGCAAGACACTCCAGTGCATTGCGCTCATGTGGACCTTGCTGCGGCAGTCGCCGCGGGCGGGGAAGAGCACGATCCAAAAGTGCATTATTGTGTGCCCATCGAGCTTGGTCCGGAACTGGGCAAACGAGCTGGTCAAGTGGCTCGGCACCGCCGCACCCGGCGCGCTTGCGCTCGACGGCAAGCTGAACCGCGAGCAAACGTTCGAGAGTGTGCAGCGCTGGTGTGAGTGCACTGGCCGGCAGATTGTCCATCCAGTGATGATTGTCTCGTACGAGACGCTGCGCAACCTACAGGAGCTTCTCGGGAACACGGAGATTGGGCTGATGCTCTGTGACGAGGGACACCGGCTCAAGAACTCCGAGTCACTCACATTCCAGTCACTCGATACGCTGCGGGTGAAGCGCCGGGTGATCTTGTCCGGTACGCCGATCCAGAACGACCTGTCCGAGTACTTCTCGCTGCTCAACTTTGCGATCCCGGACCTGCTGGGCAGCCGGGGCGACTTCCGCAAGCAATTTGAGATTGCCATCCTGCGGGGCCGTGACGCGGATGCCACCGAGGCACAGCAGGTAGCTGGGCGCGAGAAACTGCAGCAGCTCTCGTCGATGGTGAGTCCGTTCATTATCCGGCGGTCGAACGACATCTTGTCCAAGTACCTGCCGATCAAGTACGAGCATGTCGTCTTCTGCCGCCTCTCGCCGTTCCAGCTGGCGCTGTATGAGCTGTTTATCCGCTCGCCATCGATCCGCCGCCTGCTGCGTGGTGTTGGCTCACAGCCGCTCAAGGCGATTGGTATCCTGAAGAAGCTGTGCAACCACCCTGACCTGCTCGACCTGCCTGACGACCTCGAGGGCAGTGAGGAGCTGTTCCCGGAGGGATACCGCCCGCGGGATCGGCGCAACGTACCCGTGGAGCTCTCGGGCAAGATGGCCGTGCTGGAGCGTTTCCTGCACTCGATCCGCACGACCACGGACGACAAGATTGTGCTGATCAGCAACTACACGCAGACGCTCGACATCTTTGAGCGGCTCTGCCGCTCGCGGCGGTGGGGCTTCTTCCGCCTCGACGGCACGATGAACATCAACAAGCGGCAGCGACTTGTGGACCGCTTCAACGACCCCGAGGCGCCCGAGTTTGTGTTTCTGCTGAGCTCCAAGGCGGGTGGCTGCGGTCTGAACCTGATTGGCGCGAACCGCCTCGTGCTGTTCGACCCTGACTGGAACCCCGCGTCGGACCAGCAGGCACTCGCCCGTGTCTGGCGCGACGGCCAGAAGAAGTCCTGTTTCGTGTACCGGTTCATCGCGACTGGCTCGATCGAGGAGAAGATCCTCCAGCGCCAGTCGCACAAGCAGTCGCTCTCATCCTGCGTCGTGGACGACGCGCTGGATGCGGAGCGCCACTTTACCAGCGAGGATCTGCGTGCCCTGTTCCAGTTCAAGGGCGACACAGATTGTGATACCCACGACACGTACAAGTGCCGCCGCTGCCAGGGTGGGCAGCAGGTGGCCAATGCGCCAGCGATGCTCTACGGCGACACGAGCACGTGGAACCACATGTCCCACGCGAACCTCGGCTCGCTGCACGACGACCTGCTGCGTGCCGAGTGTGCGCACGAGGACGTGTCGTACGTCTTCCAGTACTGTAGTCACTGATCCCTGTAGTCCAAGCAGGATTTCGCCCGATCGCACGCAAGGCACCCCCGATCGGTGACGATCGGGCGTCGCCGCCGCGTACTTGTTTCTCCAGCCAAGTAGCTGCCGGTCGGGCATGGCGGTCGAGGAGTTGACCATCGAGACATTCCTGACGCGGCAGCCGCGGTCGGTGCTGAACCGGCTTTACAAGCGGCCGGCCAGCTGTCTCGCCGTGTTCCGGCTGCTGCCTATGCTGGCAAGGCAGATCATCATGAACATGCTCTTCCTCGACGGGCCGCTCTCGATTGCAGACTGCCTCAAGCTGTTTCGCAAGCAGGGCACCAAGGAGCACGAGATCCCGCTGCGGCGCATGGAGAATTTGTCTATTGTGTTGACCAAGGACAAAGAGCTGTACTTTAACGAGGTGTTCCGGCAGGGCATGATCTCGGCGCTCACCGGCTCAGGCGACCAACGGTCGTTTGGCACGCCCTGCGACGTGCCGGGTGAGAAGGCGGTTAGCATTGCGTTTATCGACGACTTTGCGCGCGCGCAGTGGGAGTCGATCATGCACTACATGGTTGGGTACGAACATTCGATCACGCCACGGAAAACGGTGCTCTATCTGCTGCAGCGGGCTGGGCTCATGCAGCGCGACGAGACCGCGGCTGGGCAGCTGAGCATCACGTCCGAGGGTTTCCAGTTCCTGCTGCAGGACGTGAACGCGCAGATGTGGACACTGCTGCTGCAGTACCTGAGCATGGCCGAGGAGCGGAACATGGACCTGGTCGAGGTGCTCGCCTTCTTCTTCACCGTGGGCAGCCTGGAGCTCGGGCAGAGCTACAAGACCGCGGACCTCTCGCCGACGCAGCTGCAGATGCTCGAGGAACTGGGCGACTACGGGCTGATCTACCGGCCGAACAAGTCTGCAAAATACTTTTACCCAACGCGGCTCGCCACGACCCTCACCTCCACAGCGTCGCCACTGCTGGCCATGGCCGGCGAGCGGGAGGAGCAGGGGTACCTAATCCTCGAGACCAACTACCGGGTTTATGCGTACACGGACAACCTGCTGCGCATTGCGATCCTGAACCTGTTCGTGAGCCTCAAGAGCCGCTTCCCCAATCTGGTCGTCGGGCAGCTCACCCGGGACAGCGTCAAGGCGGCGCTCAAGAAGGGTATCACGGCAGACCAGATCATCACCTACCTAACGCACCACGCGCACCCACAGATGTACAAGAACGACCCACTGCTGCCGGTCACCGTGTCGGACCAGATCCGGCTCTGGGAGCGCGAAAAGAACCGGGTGACCACGTCGCTCGGCAATCTGTACACGGACTTTACCTCTGCACACGACTATCAACAAGTCCGCGACTATGCGCAGAGCCTGGGCGTGCTGCAGTGGGAAAATGAGGCGCGACGCATGCTCTTTGTCGCCGCCGAGGGCCACGAGACAGTGCGTGAGTTTATCCAGCGCCGCCGCGTCGCATAGCCAGTCCCGATACCCCGTAGGGCAACCTGCTACTACCCGGCCTGTACATCCAGGTGTACCCGGCCGTAGGACGTCGGCACCAGCCGGGCGCTGCCGTGCATGCGCCACTCACGCGCCGCGCTGCCGGGCGTGTTACGCAGCAGGCGGTCGCGCCCGATGAGCGCCATGGCTGTCTCGAGGAACCAGTCGTCGTGCTTCACGTAGTGCACCACGACCGTGCCGCCGTACCGCCCGCCGAGGTATCGCTCATGGTACAAGTTGCGCTCCGCGTCCGCATGGTCGAATCCCGTGGGCGCAGGCAGCTGGCCGGGCACTGGCACGCTGGGCTCGCCCCGGTACGGGTACGTGGTGAGCCCCGAGGCGGCGTCGAGCTGTACGGCACTGCGCACATTCGGCACACTCTCTCGGAACGCCTCGCCAAGCCGCGAGTCCTGCACGCCGAGCAAAATCTGCTCGCGGGCGCGCGGCTGCGGCGTGTCCACGTCCTGGGGGGAGCGGTACCAGGAGCCCTTCCAGCGGCCGCCGCCCTCGACGAGCGCCTCGATCTGCTCCTCGGCGGACAGATTGGGCCGCGGTGGCCGGTACGGCACGCGCCAGCGGCTCGTGGTCGAGTAGGCCGGTGCGTTGCGCACGCCACCGCGACGTGCGAGCTCCTCGGAGGTGAGGCCGATCTCGGCCTCGAGCTTGATCTCCTGCACGTGGCTGGGGAAGAGGTATCCATGCGCATAAGGCGTGCCGACGCGCGGGTGGTCGTAGATCCAGCAGTGCTCCGAGGCCCAGTGTATCTTTGACTGCTGGGGGTGTAGGTTCATCCAGTGCGCCATGCGGGTGTCTTCCTTGCCGTACCGGCTGCTGGCCACGTCCGGCGACGTCGCCACGTAGCGCACGAGGTCGTGCGATAGCGCGTAGAGCTCGCCGCTCATGAATCCACCGCGCACGTTGTAGCCCCAGTAGAGCATGGTGCGCGGCTGCACGCGCAGGCGGCGCTCGAGCTCGTCGAGCATGATAAACGTGTCCTCGTCCGCCTTGAGCACGTAGTCGGCATGCTTCCAGTGCACTGGGAGGGTGCCGTCCGCGTCCCGCTCGCCGTAGAGGACGGGCACGGTGGCGTTCTCGGCCGCCCAGCGGAAGTAGTGGAGCGTCTTGAAGCTCGAGCCCGTCTCGGGGATGTCGAGCACCACAATGTCGTTGTACAGCTCCATCTCCATGGCGACCTGGTGGGCGTATTTTTTCCGCAGGCGTCCCAGGATGAACTTGACCTGCACGTTGCCGAGCGGACGGCCCGTCTCGGGGTGCCGCGGCAGCGTGTGGGCCGCGTAGGTGTCGCGGATCACCTGGCGACGCGCCGCGTGGCTGTCGATCGTCATCACGCCCACGTACACGTCGACGGGCGCGAGCTTGTCCGCCTCGGCGTTGTCGAACCAGGGCTGCTCCACGCAGTCGTGGCGCCAGGGCATGCGCTCCTTGTCGGGATCGAGGATATACTTGATCGTGCGCGCAACGGCGGCCACAAAACACAAGAAAAAGAAGAGATACGTGAACGCGCGAAGCGGATGCCGACGCGCGAATTTGGGCGCCTGGCGCACGAGGCGGGCCGTGTGCTGCAGTGCCGCGCGTGCCCTGCCCTGCGCCCGAGCGCGGCGCGAGCTTGGCCAGAGCTCTGAGCGCGCGTTGAAGTCGAACTCGTCTGCGGCCTCATCGCTGTCCGCACTGGAAGATCGGCGTGCATAGGGCAGTGTTCCACTTTCCTCGGTGGGGACGGGGATGACGCGCATGGGCGTGGGGCCAGTGACAGTCCGGCGCCCGTGTGCTTGGTTCCCCGGCGAGTACTGCGCCGAGGTGGTGCCCCGCGCCGTACCGTCGCCGACTGCCCGCCGCCCCCGTTCCGATTTCATCTTGTGCGGTAGCAAGGCACGCATCCAATCCACACAGCTACATCGGTTCCCACGTGGGTGTGGAGGCGTGCAACTTTTAGCATCTACCCGGGGAAACTGCGGCAGTGCCGACCTAGTAGGTGCGTTGTGGCGCGTGCAGTGTTGGCGGTGCATTATCCGTGCGCAATCTGTGTTGGGAGTGGCGGGACTTTCTTGCTTGACAGCTTCCCATCATGGAGAACTTTGTGAACCTCGGACGCGACTTCCTGCAGAACCAGGGTGGCCAGCAGGGTGGCCAGCAGGGTGGCGTGGACAAGGCCGTCAACATGGGCCAGCAGTTGCTTGGCCAGCAGGGCGGCCAGCAGGGCGCTCCCCAGCAGGGCGGCCAGCAGGGTGGCATGGACAAGATCGTCAACATGGGCCAGCAGTTCCTTGGCCAGCACGGCGGCGAGAAGGCCGGCCCGCAGCCGGGCGGCGGCGGCGGCGGCGAGATCGATGAGGGCTCGCTGCTGAACTCGTTCAAGAAGGTGACCGGTGGCGGCGGCGGCAACTCGGACGAGGTCGGCCAGGCGGCTGCGCTCAAGGCGATCAAGGAGCACTTTGGCGGCGGCGGCGGCCAGCAGGGCGGCGGCGATGTGCAGTCGCTCATCAGCAAGGCCATGTCCCACGCTGGCAGCATGAGCGGTGGCGGCGAGAAGGACAGCGCCATGCAGGCCGCCAGCCAGACCATGACTAAGCTCATGGTCAAGCACCAGGTGAACAATGCGATGCACGGCGACTTTAGCGGCATTAGCAACCTGGCAAAAATGCTGGGCTAAATAGTACTATAGCCAATCAGGATGTCCCAGCTAGTGTGGCGGCCGACGCGGTGGCGGCGGCAGGTCCCGCCGCATTGCCGCCTGCGAAAGGTCGGCAGGCATGGGCGCTGCGCCCGGCGGCATCGCCGGCGCCGCGCCGGGCACGCCGGTCGTGTACATTGGAGGCGCGACGTGCGAGCCGGGCGCGCCGTGTGCGACCCGCTGCGGCGGCGGCTGCACGGGTGGCGAGCCCGGCTGCAGCTGTGGCGGCAGCGACGGCGTGCGCCCCGCGCTCGGTTCCGCGGCTGCGCTGCTGGGCATCGGCGGCATCCGGCGCGAGGCGCTATCTGCCGGGGCGAGGGTGCTGGTCTCGTCGGGGTCCACGGTGGTGGCCACGAGCGTGTGGGTAAGCACGAGGCCCGGCCACGGCGAGTAGGTCGTGGCCACGGCGCCGACCTGGGTGGTGCCGTCCTGTGCGGTGGCGATGCCCTTGGACGGGATGCATGCGCAGCTCGCCGCGCCCTCGTCTGCCGTAGAGAGCTGCGCCAGCCGGTTCTCGAGCGCCGGCGACGAGGCCGCCGGGGCGTCCCCGCTGCCCCGCTGGCCCGCCTGCTCCCGCTCCCGCTGCAGTTCGCGCTGGAGATCCTTCTCCTCCTGCTTGACGGCACGGCGCTGCTCCTCCTTGGCCTGGCTCTCCTCGAGCATCTTGGCCCAGTTGTCGTTCAGCGCGTTCCAGCCTTTGGACATGTTGGCCGAGGCCGACTTGGCCGACGAGGTGCTCCACTCCTGCGCCGCACGCTGCTTGCGGGGGTCGGTCACGGCGTTGGCAATGCGTTCCTGCGACAGGCTTACAATGTCCACAATGTTCTTGCGCTGCGAGCTGGTGACCACGGGGCCCGCCGACGCCTGGATCGCCGCGTCCACGAGCGACGGGAGCAGGGACGTGTCCTTAATCACCTCCCGTGTCCACTTGTTCTTCTTGCCGAGCTTCTCCTCCTTCTCCTCCTTGGCGCCGCGGGATTTGGTCTCGACGGCGCGCGCCGGCGGCTCCGGCGGCGCCCGCACGCGGGCGTCGGCGAGCAGGGTCTCGAGCTGCCGGCAGAGCAGCGGGTCGAGCGCCTGCGTGTCGGCTAGTTGCCGCACATTTGCCCGCGTCTGGTCAAGAAGGAACTGCGCATACGGCGGCGGCTGCGGCGCGCGCATCGCAGGCTGCGGCTGGCGCGCTGCAGGCACAGCGCCGCGGGCAGGTGGGGGGTTAGCCGGCATGGTAGATTTGCTCGCTGGCAGATCTATTTCCGCCCACAGGGCCCTTTTTTTTGCGTGCGGGGTCAAGCGATCCGTGGTCCGCGGTGCGCCGGCTTAGTCAGCCTTAACCGCGCGCACCGAGCCGCGGTGCAGTTTCTACTAACTAAACTGCGAAACGGGTGGCGGCGCACCCTACGACGCTGGCGACCGGCAGGCACACGGGTGACGGTCTCGCTGAGTATTCTTGAAGCTGGCACTACGGTGCGACTAGGCTCTGTCGCCGCGCTCAGAAGAGATGCCCGCGACGAGTGACGCGGCGGGCGCGCAGAAGGCTGCGGGCAAGGCCCGCAGCTTCTTCAGCAAGGTATGGGCGAAGCTGCGAGAAATCGACCTGAACCCGGAGACGGCGTTCCAGCCGAAGCGCCCTCCGCCATGCTCGCGCCAGGTGTATGTGAACCATGAGCTGCCCGAGGAGGCGTACGACTCACGGCACCGGATCAAGACGTCCTGGATTTTTGCGTCGAACCAGGTGATCTCGGCCAAGTACACGGCGTACAACTTTGTGTTCAAGAACCTGCTGGAGCAGTTCCGCCGTGTGGCTAATCTCTTCTTCTTGGTCCTGGTCATCCTGCAGTTCTTCCCCGAATTCACCACCATCAGTCCTGGTCTGGCCATGCTCCCCCTGTTGATTGTGTTGGCCATCACCATGATCAAGGATGGCTACGAGGATATCAAGCGGCACCAGTCGGACCGCGCAATGAACCGGCAGCGCACGCACACGCTCGCTGGGCACGGGTTCAAGAACCCGAACCACATGGAGCTCAAGTCGCGCAGCCTCGAGTTCGTGATTCGCTACCTGAAGCGCATCTTCACCTTCCGCACGCCCAAGCACGAGCAGAGGCACGGCGAGGCACAGCCTACGCAGCATCGCCAGAGCGCCGTTCTCGAGCGCGGGGAGGAGCGGGTCGCGTCGCCACAGCCCATGTCTCCCACCGCCGACGAGCACCATGCGAGCTTTGCATTCCCCGACGACGGCCGCCAGACGTCGCAGTCGCATGCGGAGCGGCCGAGCATGCAGATGCGCCGGCAGAGCACGATGGCCTCGCGCCGGGCGAGCACCTACAGCAAACGGGACCACGAGCACTGGCGCACGCGGATGTGGGAGGACGTGCACGTGGGCGACATTGTCAAGGTGTACAACAACGAGGAGATCCCCGCCGACATTGTGATCTGCGCAACGAGCGAGGAGGACCACAGCTGCTACATCGAGACCAAGAACCTGGACGGTGAGATCAATCTCAAGAGCCGGTTCGCCGTGCCTGAGCTCGAGTTCATGCAGAACCCCGCCGACTGCACCTCGGTGCCGTTCGAGATCGAGGTGGAGCCGCAGACCACGGACATGTACCGCTTCAACGCGAGTGTTCGACTGCTCGATGAGCAGGATGAGGACGGCCACCCGGTGCAGTGTCCGGTGACGCTCAACCAGGTGCTCCTGCGAGGCTGCTCGCTGCGCAACACGGACTGGGTGATCGGTGTGGTGGCCATGACCGGCTGCGATACCAAGATCATCCTCAACTCGGGTGCGACACCCAGCAAGCGCAGCAAGATGGAATTCCAGATGAACAAGATGGTCTGGGTGAACCTGCTCATCATTGCAATCATCGCTGTGGTATGCGCTATTGTGGACTCCCTACTAGAACAGTATTACCATAAGCGCTCCGCATACTGGACGTTTGCCTCGGAACAGAACGACGACAACCCCCACATCAACGGTTTGATTGCGTTTGCCAATTCGTTGATCACGTTCCAGAACTTTGTGCCGATCTCGCTGTACATCTCGCTCGAGGTTGTGCGCACCATCCAGGCGCTCTTCATCTTTGAGGACTACGACATGTACTACGAGAAGAACAACCGGCGCACCACGGCCAAGTCGTGGAACCTCAGTGACGAGCTCGGCCAGATCGAGTACATCATCAGCGACAAGACGGGTACGCTCACCCAGAACCTGATGATCTTCCGTGAGTGCTACATCGGCAACGTGGTCTACCACGGCTCGCACAAGGAGGGGCAGGCTGCAGACGACTCCAACCGGCTCTCCTCCGCCGACGGTACGGACGAGAAGGCAATGATGGAGCAGCGCTCGCCCGAGACGCAGGCCGAGGGCGAAGAGAAGGAGCCCGAGAGCGAGGACGAGGACGGCCGCATGCACGCGATCTCCACCGTCGAGGGCGTCCCGCCATACCGCGACGCGCAGCTGGACGAGGCGATCAACGACCCGAACCACGAGCAGCACGAGCCGGTGCGCCGGTTTATGGAGTGCCTGGCGCTGTGCCACACGGTGCACACCTCGGTCCTGTCCAAGACCCGCATCAGCTACAAGGCCGAGTCGCCCGACGAGCAGGCGCTTGTGCAGACCGCAGCGGACAACGGGTACGTGTTCTGCGGCACGGTGCGCAACAAGGCACAGCTGCAGGTGCCCGGCCAGGACGAGCAGCTCTCGTTCGATGTGCTGCAGGTGATCGAGTTCTCCTCGGCGCGGAAGCGGATGAGCGTCATTCTGCGGCGCCACTCGGACCGCAAAATCATCATGTTCAGCAAGGGTGCAGACGCGGTCATCTTTGAGCGCTGCGCCGACGGGCAGGACCAGCGCAAGCAAGAGACGGACAAGGCGCTTGAGGAGTTCGCCAACAAGGGTCTGCGCACACTCTGCTTCGCCTACAAGGAGCTGGATGACCAGACGTACAACGCCTGGGCGAAGCGGTATCACGAAGCGACTGTGTCTACCGAGGACCGCGAGGAGCGCATGGAGGAGCTTGCCGACGAGATGGAGCGCGGCTTCCAGCTGCTGGGCTCCTCGGCCATCGAGGACAAGCTGCAGGACGGCGTCCCCGAGACCATTGCTGACCTCAAGCGTGCGGGCATCAAGATTTGGGTCGCCACCGGTGACAAGCTCGAGACGGCCATTGCCATCGGCTACAGCACGCTGCTGCTCTCGCGTGACATGAATCTGGTCATTGTGCGCGGCGGCGAGTATGGCAGCAACAACTCGGCCTATGCACAGCTGGAGGCCGCCGTGGCCCGCTTCTTTGGTGGCCACGACGCACTGAGCCAGATGCGCAGGAAACCGCCGCCACTCGAGGAGGTACAGGTGGACGACCAGCAATCCCCGGCCGCCTCTCGGCCGAGCAACGTGAGCCACACATCACTCGTGGGCGAAGACAACGGGCAGCGGCCCGGTGGCTTTGCGCTGGTGATCGAGGGCAGTGCGCTGCACAGCATCATGGAGGAGGAGTTCTCGCAGGAGCTGATGCTCCGTGTGGCCTCGTGTTGCCGCGTCGTGGTGTGCTGCCGTGTGAGCCCATTGCAAAAGGCGCTCATGGTGCGCTTTGTGCGGAACAAGCTCAAGGCCATCACGCTGGCCATCGGCGACGGTGCCAATGACGTGTCGATGATCCAGGCGGCCCAGGTCGGTGTCGGCGTTGCAGGCGAGGAGGGTCTGCAGGCGGTAAACTCGTCCGACTACGCCATCGGCCAGTTCCGCTTCCTCAAGCGCCTGCTGCTGGTGCACGGCCACTGGTCGTACTATCGGAACAGCAAGATGATCAACCTCTTCTTCTACAAGCAGGTGGTGCACACCGGCACACTGTTCTGGTTCCAGATCTACGCGGCCTGGAGCACGTCGCAGGGCATGGACTATGTGTACCTGCTGCTCTGGAACGCCATCTGGACTGTGGCCGCCGTGGTCGGCATCGGGATCTTTGACCGAAATCTGTCGGACCACGTGCTGATGCAGGTGCCCGAGCTCTACTGGCGCTCGCGCGAAGGGCGCTACTTTGGTGTCTGGCGCTTCATGGGGTACATGCTTGACGGGCTTTACCAGTCGGTGATCCTGTTCTTCTTCATCATGTACTACTACGACACCACGAGCCCGCGGCAAGACGGCTACTCGATCAGCCTCTATGAGAGCACGACGACCATGGTGATCGCCACGGCGTTCGTGGCCAACCTCTACTGTGGTCTTGAGGCGCTCGCCTGGACATGGTGGATCGTGTTCGCCGTGTTCATCGGACCGGTCTTGATCTTCATCTTCGCGCCGATCTATGCCGCATTCCCGCCGTCGGTCATCTGGACCTTCTCCTACTCGAACAACTACCGCCTGTACCGGTCGATCCAGTTCTGGTTTGGCAGCATCTGGGCCAATGTGGTCTGCATGCTGCCGCGCCTCGTGTACGAGTACTTCCACATGCTCTTCTTCCCCACTGATGCCGAGGTGGTGCGTATGATCGACATTAAGGACCCCAACCATGACTACGTGCACGATCCCCGCATGCCTGGTATTCGTGCCGCACAGGCGTACGAGCCTGAGGCGGATATGGACCCCGATACCACTACATTCTCCCAGGCCGGCGTGGACAGCTACCCTCTGATCCCAACGCAGAGCCGTGGCAGCAGCATCCACTACGACATGAGCACTGGCCTCCAGTCCTTCCACCGCGGTTACTCCTTCTCGGCAGAGGACAAGCCGCCGCGCCGCCTGCAGCGCCTCCGCACGTTCGGCAGCAAGCTGCGTCCTTCGCACCTGCTGCGTCGCGCGACTGGAGCGGACCGGCAGAAGCGCGGCTCCAAGCGTGGTCACGAGGAGCCCAAGGAGAGGGAGGAGCAAGACGTGGCGCCGGCGCAAGCCGAGCCACATGCCCAGGAGCCCGCTCAGGCCCAGGCGCCAAGCGAGGGCGAAGGCCAGGAGGTGATGGGCGAGGCGATTGGCGACGACGCCTATACGACGGACGCGTACCAATCGCCTGTCGACGCGTACCAGTCGCCTGTCGACGCGTACCAGTCGCCGACCGACGTGTACCAGTCGCCGACCGTATATCAGTCGCCGGCGACCACGTACCAGTCGCCCATGCCCGAGACGCAGCCTCCGCTGTTCACCTCGACGCCGCTCTTTTCCCAGGGCCGCTTCCAATCCGGCTCGACCCTCTCCACCTCGTTCCAGACCGCCACCGACCGCGACGCGCGGACATACCAGCGGCGCGTCTCTTCGTATGGCTCCACGTCTGCGCGGAGGCCCGAGTCCCAAGACGACGAATGAGCATGTACAGGAGTCGTATCTGAGTTAGTTAGTTACCGAGCAATTGCTAGTACCTCGAACGAATCATGCGCGGCACGTGACGGCGCACGGCCGCTCCGGCGACGCACTGTGGCGCCATCCAACGCGCTGTCCACAATGCTCAATCCACTGTTTGCATGGATGCGGCCGCAGTCCAGTAATGGGCGCGAGGACCTGCGAACCCAGGCGGAGAGGGAGCAGCAGGATCGGGAGGGGGATGACTCGGACGAGTACGTGTCGCATGACGTGCCGTTCCATGATGAAGAGGTCATTATCCCCACACCGTTTGGCAACGGGTGGCGGATTCGCCGTGCGCCCCGGCTCGAGGAGCCCGAGGTGCCCACGTACTGGGACGGCCACAAGACGGAGCAGGATCTTGAGAGCTGGTGCCACGCTGTGTTTGACGCACTGGCGTCTCGCCACCTGCCATTTGAGATCGAGCACCTGATCATGGAGCAGCTGCAACTCTCCGACACGCTCCGGCTGAGCGTGACCCGGGACGACGCGATCACGTACTCGAGCAATGCAAACATGCGGCATGTTCGCACGCCCATCATGCGCCTGAAGCCGGTCGAGATGCTCATCGAAATCGAGAGCCACGACCAGGGGTGGAGCAGTGAGCCGACGGAGCGGCATGGCACCTACGAGGCGAGCTACACATGGTGGGATCTTACGCTGGAGCGACCCAAGGATGACATGAGCTCTGAGGACCGTGCCAAGGCGGCGAGCGTCAATGAAGACGACCCTTTCGGTGAGGTGCTCCGTGTGGAACTGCAGCGGAATGTGCATGCGTCTAGCGACTTTCGCTTGCACACGATTCGGTTGAAGCAGGACCACGAGCTGCTTCGCGCCTTCCGCCCGGGCGATACAGTGTGCCTCTGGGCACGGACACTGTACCCGGGATGGGCCAACTCGGTCAGGATGGCGCGGATCTCGGTCTGGATGGACTATGACATGTAGTCGCACACGACTCTGCGGCTGCGAGCGAGCCGCGGATGGCTCTTGTAGACTAGGAATGCCACCATACGCAATGGTTTGTGGCATAGTCACGGCATACGCGTGCGCCATTGGCTGATGCCCGTATGTCACTGTCTAATCCACCGAGCGCGTCAATGTGGAGATGACAAGGGGCAGACAGGTAGGGATAAGACAGACCACGGGCGCCCACGCTGGTTCGATGGAGCTATGGCTCTGCGCGAATGACTAGGGGTATCATTCCTGCACGCGTCAGCTGGACCTGTACGATTCCGACCTACCGCCGACCGCCACATCCACCTTGACGTGCTGCGTAATTTCCAGGACTCGCTGGATTACGCCGCTGTGGCATGTAATGGAGAGCACTTGCGAATCGGGACACATGGACCAGACCTGCTCGAGCCCGGCATGGATGCGAGCGCGCATAGTATCATCCGTCTCGCGCTGGTCGGGCTGCCACATGCAGTCTTCTTCCGTAAAGTGTTGGTCAAACAGGAGCGGAGCCGGTTCGCCCTCCTGCTGTGCCAAGGGAAACCGACGCACAATCTCGGCCATGGGACTGCGTTTATCACAGGTATGCTCTCCAATAGTCTCACGGAGCAGCTCCATGACGTGCACCTGCTGCCGTGGTGCGTGTGTCTGCGGGTCACAGCCGCCGGGACTTGGACGTGCTCGGCCCGTGCCCACGTCACGAAGCAGGATCCCGCGCCACGTAATATAAAGGGTATCGAGCGCGCGAGTAAATGGGCTGCTCAGCAGCTTTGTAGGCAGCGGCGGTGCGTCTGTGGGCACGTTTGTGGCATCCACCCATGCAGTGTGCACGCGGTTCGCTTGATCGATGCCCAGTGGCGTAAGGTACGGGTCAGGGCCCCAGCACATTTCTCCATCGCCGTTGCGGAGCGACCAATACGAGTCCCAGGCGCGTTTCCCATACTGCGTGTCAGAGCGCTAGGTCTATGCCCTGACGGCTCACACCTTTTGCTCGGCGAGATCTGGAATGTTAGACTAGCGGGGCGTGCGCGTAGACATACTGTGGTACCCTTCTCCATGCCGCGCGAAATACACAAGCTTGTGCGTAGCACCGGGATGCTCGCGGTCCAGCCCTGCTACGTCAGCCGCGCCGACCGAACCGTGACGCACGCTGCAGCTCGTTCAAAAGCTCGGCCCAGGTGCTGTCGCGCAGGCCAAAGTTGGGCTCTAGCCCGACCGGGCCACCACACCGCTCGTGGTCGTGCACAAAGAACGGAATAGACTGCGGTCAGTGCCGCCTGCCAGGTGCCTGCGCACCTTAAAGCGGAGCGGCATAGCGGACCCGAGTGGCAGAAGGCACACAATGTGGAGGGTTCGGCGACACACAAAGTCCTTCTTAGACTATGAAGCGGAAACAGCCTACTTGTGACCGAGCTCCTTGGCGGTCAGCCCAAAGATGGTGTTGAGCTGGATGTTGCTGGTGCCCTCGTAAATGGCACCAATCTTGCTGTCGCGCCAGAACTTTTCGATGCCCTGCTCGCGGGTGAAGCCCTGGCCACCGGCCCACTCGATCGCAGAGCCCGCGGCGCGCTGGGCGACCTGGCTGGAGAAGAGCTTGGCCATGGCAGCCTCCTTGGTGAACGGACGGCCCTCGTCCTTGAGACGCGCGGCGTTGTACACCATGAGGCGGGCAGCCTCGATCTCCGTGGCGATCTGGGCCATCTGGAACTGCATGCCCTGGAACTCGGCGATCGGGCGGCCGAACTGCGTGCGCTCAAACGCGTACTGCACGGCGCGCTCGTAGGCGCCCTGGGCGAGACCGACCATCTGCGCGCCGATACCGACACGGCCCTCGTTGAGGATCTCGATGGCGATCTTGTAGCCACGGCCCTCCTCGCCGATCAGGTTCTCGGCGGGCACCTTGACCTCGTCAAAGTTGAGCGTGCAGGTGCTGCTAGCGCGGATACCGAGCTTGCGCTCCTTCTTGGCCACATCCACGCCGAGCTCCTTGGGCACGGCAAAGGCCGAGATACCCTTGTAGCCCTTGGACGCGTCGCCCTGGGCGAAGACGATGAAGAACTCGGCCTCGGCACCGTTGGTGATCCACATCTTGGAGCCGTTGATCACGTAGTTGCCGTCGTCCGTCTTCTTCACACTGGTGCGCATCGCAAACGCGTCCGAGCCGCTCGCCGGCTCCGAGAGGCAGAAGGAGCCGAGCATGTGCTCCGAGAGCGCCGGCATGAAGCGCTGGCGCTGCTCGTCGTTCGCGTACTTGCGCAGCACCGTGTTCACCAGCGTGTTATGCACGTCGCACAGCACACTGACACTCGGGTCCACCTTGGCGAGCTCCTCAATCACCACGATGGCCGAGGTGAAGCTGCCGCCGGCGCCGCCGAGCTCGGGAGCCGTCTCGATCGCCATGAGGCCCTGCTCAAACAGGCCCTTGATGATCGCAGGGTCCATCTTCTCGTTCTCGTCCATCTCCTCCACGCGCGGCTTCACCTCGTTCTCGGCAAAGCGGCGCACCGCGTCACGAAGCATCTCCTCCTCGTCGGTGAACTTGGCCAGCGAGTTCACGCCCCACGGGCTCTCGTACTCGCTGCGCGCCACGGCACTGCTGCTGAGCGTGCGGGCCGGCAGCGCCACCGCAGCACGGGCAGCGTGCGGCGCTGCCGCGCGCACACCGAGTGCGGTGCGCAGGTGTCGGGTCTGGCGGGCAATCGAGCTACGCATCGACATGGTTTCGTGGGAAGAATGGTCCCCTGGTACCCCGGGCCTGAAGCCCGCATATTTCCCACATGGCTACCCGGCAACTGCGCAACCTCCGCGCCGGTACAAACAAACACCTCCACATGGCCTACCGGCCACTGCCTGCCTACGAACGGCCGAGCGGCGGCGCATCGCTGCGGATGCCCATGCGCTCGTTGTAACGGTCGATCTCCCACTGCGAGAGGCCGTCTGGCCCCGACCAGTTGGCTGAGCTCGTGCGGTTCCGCGCGCGCCGCCGGTCGCCCTTGCGTGCCGGCAGCATCGTGTCGAGTGGCACCGGGCCGAGCTGCACGCCAAAGATCTCGTCGGGGTCCACCGTAGACTGCTGCATGAGCAGGTCCTCGAGCTCCCGCCCGCGAGTCCAGGACGGCTCCAGCTTCCGCCGCTTGATCGATGCCTCGTCCTCCGAGTCCGAGTAGTCCGTCGCCACGTCCGGTAGTTCCTCGCCCTCGGACGCCTCCTCGGGGCCCACGCTCGAGTCCCGCCGCGCCGGCTGCTGCTGGAACACGTTGACACTGTTCATCGTGCTGGTCCGCTGCGCCGTGCCCGGCGGCGCCCGGCCGCCTTGCGCGGCGGTCGGTGGGCGCACCACGCGGCCTGGCTGCATCGGGCGCGCGGCCGACGGCCGCTGCGTGCCGATCCGTGAGACGCTCGCACGCACGCCGCCAGCACCGCCGCCGCCGCCGCCGGGCACGCCCTGCTTCGAGAGCCGCACCGTCTTGGCCGCGCTGCCCTGTGCGCTCGTCGTCAGCTTGCTCTTGAGCGCGTCTTCCGTCGAGGCCCGCGGGCCGTGCGCCGTCTGGTTCGTCGCCTCGCCGAGCGGCTGCGATACCTTGGGGCGCTTGGCCGCATTTGTGCCCTGCGCCGAGACGCGCACCGCGCTCGCCCGGCTCTCGGGGCGGCTAGCGGGCGCTGCGGGTGGCGCCCGCACGCTCTGCGTGCTCGCTGTGCACACCCGGGGGACGGGCGCCCTTGGCGGCTTGGTCCCGGCAGGCCGGTTGGGCGAGGTGGGAATGCGCGACTCGGGGCGCGGCGGGCGCGGCGCCGCCGGCCGCCCGGGCGCCGGTGTCGGCGCCCCAGCGGTGAAAGAGCCGGGCATTTCCGTCAGCAGACCCACCTCGAGCTCGTCTGCCTCGTCCGAATTCGCCGGCGCTCGCGCGCCCGGCACCTTGGCGTGCACCGGGGAGCCAGGCCGGCTGGGCAGTGTGCCGGTGCGGGTCTGCGTGGTGTGTTGCAGGCCAAAGAAGCCTTTGATCCGGGCGCCAAGGCCCATGGCGTTCCCATGCGCATCGTTCACCGACGCGGGTCGCGCCGGCGCCGGCGCCTCGCTCCGGGCGTGTGACGGCGAAAGCGCCGGGTTCGACGGCTGCGTCCGCAGCTTGCCAAAGCCAAACCGCTTCGGCGACGGCGAGCCCATCACGGTGGCTGGCCGCTTGGGGCCCGCCTCTGCCTGCCGGAACGGCGAGAGCATATCGTCACGCAGGCGACCTGGCGACGGCGAGCGCGCCGTGGGCGAGCGGGCGACGGGTGACGGCGACCGGGGCGACGGCGACCGAGCCACTGGCGACTTGGACTGTAGCGCCGGCGACGGCGAGCGGGCAACGGACGACGGCGACCGAGCCGGCGCCGGGCGGGACGTTGGCTGCGCTGCGGCCGGCTGCGCCTCGTGGGACGCCGCCTGGCCGCTGGCCGACCGAGGCGCCGGCGACGCGGGCCGCTCGGCCTGCGGTGCCTTTGCCGCGGCGGGACGCGGCGTCGGCGCCTGCGCGCTGCGCCACGGCGACTTGCCGTTGGCCGTGTGTGACGAGATGCGCGACGGCGAGCGCGGAGCATTCTCTTGCCGTGACGGCGACCGCGTCAAGGTCTCTGGACGGGACGGCGAGCGGGTCAGGCTCTGCTGCGACGGGGAACGCGCCAGGTTCGGTCGCGACGGCGAGCGGGTCAGGCTCTGCTGCGACGGGGAACGCGCCAGGTTCGGCCGTGACGGCGAGCGAGACAGATTCTCTTGCCGCGACGGGGAGCGCGTCAGGTTCTGCCGAGACGGCGAGCGCACGACGGTGCCCTGTCGTGACGGCACGCGGACCGTGTTCTCCTGCCGGGATGGCGAGCGTGCCGGGGCCGGCTGCGCCCGGGCCGGCGAGCCAAAGAGCTCGGGCCGGCCTGGCGAGCGGGACATGGGCTCCTGCGCCTTTCCTGGCGAGCGCGGCGCACGAGCAGTGGCCGCGGTGCGAGGCGCCTCGTCGTTGCCCGGGCGGGCGTGCAGCGGCACCTTGACGGTGGCGCCTGGGTTTCCGCCGTGTGCGGCGCTTGCCCCGCGCACGCTCTCGAGACGGCTGCGCAGCGCGTCGAACGCCTGGCCAGGCGCATGCGTCCGGGATGCGGGCCGCGCCTCGCCCGGCGACACCTTGTCGGTACCCGCGGCGAGCTTGGTGATGTCCACCGGCGGCGCCGCCTTGAGCGTGTCGTCCTTGGCGAGACCCGCGGTGCGCTCTTCCGGACTGACGTCGGCGGCGTCCTGGCTCTCGTCGGCAGCCATGCTCTCGTCCGAGTCGTCGTGCACCTGGCGCTCCTCGATCGCCTTGCGGATGCTCTTGTTCAGGAAGCTCGAGCGGAAGCGCTGGCCCTGTGCGGCGGGCGTCTTGGACGCGGGCGCCGCCTCGGCGGGGCGCTTCACGCTGCGTGCCGCGGCCGAGTTGAGCGTGCGCTTGGTCCGCTGGCCCGTCGCGGGAGTCACGGCGGGCAGCGGCGGCAGGTCAGGCATGTCCTGCGGCTGTGCCGCGGCCTCGGGCTTGGGGCGCCCGGTCGAGGAGCGCTTCTTTGCCGCGGCCTTGTCGGCCGCCACAGGGGGCGTCGAGGAGCGCGGCTGTGCGGCCGCCACGTCGTGGTCCGCGGCGACCGACGTGTCTGCGTCGCGCTTCGCCGCCTCGGCCACCGGCGCGGGCTTGCCACGCGCCTTGGCGGGGGACGGCGTGGGCGACGCAGCGTCGCCCAGGAGCAGGGCGCGGACCCGGCTCGGGCTGTCGCTCGGGCCGTCGCGGCTGGGGCTCGGGGGCGCGCCGCGCGCGGGACTGCGGCTCGGGCTCTCGCCGAGACGCGCTGGACTCTTGCCGATGCGCTTGCGTGGCGACTTGACCACGTCGGCCGCCACTGCGTCCGCCCGGTCACCCTGGCGCATCCGCTCACAGAACGCATCGACGTTCTCGCTCGTCTGCTGCCAAAAGTCACGCATGTTATCCTCGAGCTCCTCCTCCCAGATGCTCAGGTCCGAGTCGAACTCCATCTGCTTGGCCAGCTGCAGTAGCTGGGACTGGGCAATCACGTAGGCGTTGCGGATCACCTGCTCGGCATGTTGAGGAGCCGGGGCCGAGTGGGCCTGCATCGCTGCGCGCACGTCAGCCCATGCCCCACCGCGCACTCTAGGAGACGCACCATGCCGCGCGGCACCGCGCGCAGCCGCTCCTTTGCGTCGCGGCGGCATCGCGTGTCGTCGCTGCCAGTGCCACAATCGCAGCAGACAACCAACACTCGAGCCCGGCGCGTCGCCCAAACACGCGCCATGGGTCACGTGACCCTGCCGCCGCGCTGGTGGTGGCGCACGGCCGGTGGCCGAGTCCAGGCCTACATGGGGGCGCCGATCCAGCGCGTAACGGTGCCGAGCTGGGAGCGCCGCGGCGCGCCGCAGGTGCACGTTGCGTACGCTGTGCGGGTCGAGATGCCTGTGCAGGTGTGGACGGTGTACCGGCGGTACTCGGAGTTTGTGGCGCTCGACGCGGCGCTGCCGTCTCCGCCGCCTGTGGCGCTGCCGCCCAAGCACGCGGTGTCGCAGGCGCTGAGTGCGGTGCGCGGGCTCGGCGGTCTGCTGGGAGGCTCTGAGCGCCAGCTGCGCGCCGAGGAGGAGCTCGCGTCGGAGCGGCAGACCGGGCTGGAGCAGTACCTGCGGGCAATTGTCTGTGCCGAGGACTCGCGCTGGCGCGAGGCGGACGCTTTTGTACGGTTTCTCGAGCTTCCGCGTAACTATAGGCCGGCGGACAGTGCCACGAAGCGCGGCGCTGCCGCGCCGGCGTCCTTGAGGCACAGCGCGCCGCGGACGCGGCCCGGCGCGGCGGCCGCGTCCTCGCAGCAGGCGCCGCCAGCGCCCCGCGAGACGAGCGAGACCCGCCCGCTGTCCAACAGCGAGCTGCTGGACCACCAGCGGGACTCGATGATGAATGCGCAGGACGCGCAGGCGGAGCGGCTCGCGGCGACGCTGCGGCGGCAGCGGGAGCTGGGCCTGGCGATCCACGGCGAGCTGCTGGAGCACCAGGAGCTGCTATCGGAGCTCGACACGTCGGTGCAGGGCACGCGGGAGCGCATGGGTCGCGCCGAGACACAGATGCGCGACCTGGAGCGGCGATAAGCGGCCACAGTGGCGGATGGCGGCGGCCGCTGCATTTAGGCCACCCAGGCGCATGCCGCACCATCGGGCGGCCATCGGGGCCGGCGTGCGGGGTAGACGCGGCGCCCTGGCCGCAGTCGCCGCCACGTGACCAACCCGTAGCTGCCATCGTAGCGCTAACCGCGGGTCGTCGAGCGAATTTTCCCTAGCTGGCATGGCGTCGTCAAGCTCGCTGGGCGCCGTTCCCCCAAGCAGCGGCTCCGCGGCGGGGCACCAAGGCCCCATCGCGCCCGCTCAACCCCTTGCGCACCACGCGCCGCCGCACACGGCGTCGCCGCCGCCGCCGGCACACCCGCTGGGTGCGGCCGGCGGCGTGGCGCCGGCCGTGTCGCAGTCGCTCTGGTCCACGCGGCTGCTGGACCTGCTGGACCTTGTGCGGCACGAGTTCGATGTAATCGGCAACGATGCCGTGCACTTCAAGACCCAGCGCGATGAGATGGAGCACCGCAGTACGTTGCCTTCCCGCTCTTCGCGGAGCTCAGTCGGCTGACCATATCAAGTTGCGCAGCAGTTCAACGAGGTGAACATGATGCAGGACCATGTGTACGAGCTGGAGAAGCGCCACTACGAGATTGTTGCGCAGTACGAGGAGGAGATCAGCCGCCTGCGCGCCCTGCTCGAGGGCCGCGGCGTGCCGGCGCACGAGCTTGCGCCGAGCGCCGTCGGCGGCGCCGTGCCGCCCGCGGGCACGCCTGACGAGGCGCGCAGCGCCGCTGGCGCGCACGCCGCGCCGCCGGGGCCTGCCGGGCGGCCGAACGCCAAGCGCGCACGCGCGAACGGCATGGCGCCGCCGTCGGCGCAAGACCTGCGCACCCGCTTCAAGAACGAGGAGCGCGAGGCCGCCGAGCGCGATGCGCTGGGCGCACCGCCGGCGGCAAACGCGACCGAGGAGGACCCGCCGCGCTCGCGTGGAGACGCGCCGCAGGAGGGCGGCAACGAGCTCAAAAAGGAGGGCAGCGACTGGGTGGCCATCTACAACCCCAAGGTGCAGCCCGTGCTCGATGTGAACCTGGTGCACACCCTGATTCACGACAGCGTGGTGTGCTGCGTACGCTTCTCGCCGGACGGCAAGTTTGTCGCCACCGGGTGCAACCGGAGCGCGCAGATTTACGACACCAAGACGGGCGCCAAGACGTGCGTGCTGCAGGACCCGCAGCAAAGCAGCGAGGGCGACCTGTACATCCGGAGCGTGTGCTTTAGTCCCGACGGGCGCAGCCTCGCGACGGGCGCCGAGGACCGCCAGATCCGCATCTGGGACATTGAGAAGAAGACGGTGCGCACCCTGCTCTCTGGCCACAAGCAGGAGATCTACGCCCTCGAGTACTCCCGCGACGGCCGCATCCTCGCGAGTGGCTCGGGCGACAAGACGGTGCGCATCTGGGATGTGGAAAAGGGCGCCATCCAGCACGTACTGTACACCAGCCCGGGGCTCGAGTACGGCCCGGGTGTGACGAGCATCAGCATCAGCCCGGACGGGCGTCTGGTCGCCGCAGGCGCGCTCGACACCTTTGTGCGGGTCTGGGACACGCACACGGGCAAGCTCAAGGGACGCCTCAAGGGCCACAAGGACAGCATCTACAGCGTGTGCTTCTCGCCGGACGGGCAGACGCTGCTCAGCGGGAGCCTCGACAAGACGCTGCGGCTCTGGGACCTGGCGAGCATCATCAGGGCGCTCGAGTCACCCGACGAGGACAACGCCGTGTCCACGGCGTGCCTCGCCACGTTTACGGGGCACGACGACTATGTGCTCTCGGTAAGCGAGTCGCCCGACGGGCAATGGATCGCCTCTGGCTCCAAGGACCGCTGCGTCCAGTTCTGGGATCCGCACACTGCCCAGACTCAGCTGGTGCTCCAGGGCCACAAGAACTCGGTAATTGCGATTAACCTAAGCCCGGCGAACAACCTGCTGGTCACGGGCAGTGGCGACTTTAACGCGCGCATCTGGTCCTACGAGCGCATGTAGACAGCCTCCAGGCGCACCCGTCCTGTCGGATTGAATGTTTGGTGTCATGTACATGTAGGCAGCTATGGCGGCGGGGTATAGCGCCGGGGCGGCGGCGACGGCGTGCGGGACGCGCCGCGCTCCTGCGCCGCCTCCCGGGTATATGTGCCATGGTCCACCGGCTCCCGCGCCGGCGGCACCTCGTCGTACGTGCGGCGCGCGCGCGCGCCCCAGCCGTGGTCTTGCTCGCGCCGCGTCACATTCCCGCGCTTGTCGACGAATGCGTCGGGCGGGCGCCGCCCGCGTGGCGGGCGGCTGCTCGCCTCGATCGGCGGCTGGCCGCGGTCCCAGCGGCCGCCGGCGCGTGGCGGCTCCGAGCGGGGCGGCGGCGCGCGGCGGCGCACCTGCTCCACGAGCTCCTCGTTCTCAGCGCGCTTCTGCTGCATCTCGGCCTTCTTCTGCTCGACAAACGCGCGCGGGATGCCGCCGACGGACGTCTGCGCCGAGACGAGATGCCGCCAGAGCTCGCTCATGAACGTGCGCGTGTTGCCCTCGAGGAAGCCGGTGATGGAGATCTGCAGCTTGCGTGGGTCCGGGTGCTGCTCCGCCTCGAGCGTGCCCATGATCAGCTCCACCACCACGTCGTCCTCAAACCCCAGGAGCTCCTCGATCCGTGCCGAGACCCAGGGCCGCATCACCTGCATGCTCACCTTGCTCGTGTCGACCGGCTTGGCAAACACGGAGGGGAACTTGGTCCGCTGCAGCAGGTCCGACTCCTTGTCCTTGAAGCGCGAGTCCTGCTCCGCAGAGAGCCCGCGGTAGGCACTGCCGCTCATGCCGACGCCACGGTGCAGATGAACAGGTCGGTGGAGTGCGCAGGAGCGCCACGCCACGAGGACACCACGTGGCGCGGCTTTTTTTCTCTCGGCCAGTGCGGCCGGCGGGGACGTGGGCCACCATTTTTTGCCAGGATGGCGTGGGCGAACAGCATCAAGCTGCTCACGGGGAATAGCCACCCCGAGCTTGCACGGCTCGTCTCGGCGAGGTGCGTGTGCGTGTGCGGCACCATGCTGTGGCTGACGGGACCAGGCTGGGCTTGGAGCTGACGCCCTGCGTGTGCAAAAAGTTCGCGGACCAGTCCATTGACGTGCGCATCGGCTCCTCGGTGCGCGACCAGGATGTGTTTGTGATCCAGACGGGGCACTCGCCATACTTGGATGTGAACGACTCCCTGATGGAGCTGCTGATCATCCTCTCGGCGTGCAAGACGGCGTCTGCGCGCCGCATCACCGCTGTGATCCCGTCGTTCCCCTACTCCCGGCACGACAAGAAGGACAAGAGCCGCGCGTCGATCAGCGCCAAGCTGGTCGCGAACATGATCACCGTCGCCGGCGCACATCATGTGATTACGGTGGATCTGCATGCGAGCCAGATCCAGGGCTTTTTCGACATCCCGGTGGACAACCTGGTTAGTGAGCCGACCGTGGCGCGGTGGATCCGTAGCCGCGTGGACGACTGGCGCGAGGCCATCATCGTGAGCCCCGACGCCGGCGGCGCGAAGCGGTACGTGCGAACCCGAAGGCACGCACAGACTGACCGGCAGCGCGACCTCGCTGGCCGACTACCTCGGCATCGACTTTGCGCTGATCAACCGCAACCGGCGCCGGGAGCAGCGCCTGCACAGCGCGCACCTGCATGCGCACATCCACCGCGAGTCGGCGGCGGCGGCGGGCACCGCGTCCGAGATTGCCAACGGCGTGCACTCGCTCAGCAGCAGTGGTGAGTGGTTTATCAATGAGGAGGGGGGACGCCGTCTGCTGAGCGGCGGCAACCGCGGGCGGAACAACGAGGACTCGGAGGACGAGAAGGACGCCAAGATGGAGCTGCTTGTCGGCGACGTGACGGGCCGCACCGTGATCCTGCTGGACGACATGGTGGACACGGGTCGCACCCTCGCGCTCGCCTCCAAGACGCTCGAGGAGGCCGGTGCGCGCCGCATTTTCGCCATCACCACCCACGCGCTGCTCTCGGGGCGGGCCATTGAGCTGATCAAGCGGCTGAACCTTGAGCGCCTCGTGGTGACCAACACGATCTGCAACCTGGGCAAGGCGCGCGAGTGCGGCGGCAAGCTCGAGATCCTCGACATGTCCGCGGTGATCGGCGAGACGATCCGCCGCGCGCACCACGGCGAGAGCATTTCGACCATGTTCCGCCAGGACGCCGAGATGATGTTCTAAGTATGTATATTCTCGCTTTGGTCGTGTGGTGTGGATGTGGAGGGTATACACCATTCTCAGCGAGCTATGGCTACTGCTACATAGTATCAAAAAAGTCTGCATCAAACTCGGTCTGGCTCAGCTTGCCCTGCTTGAGCTTCTTGGCCGCGCGCTCCTCGGCGGCCCAGTCGTCTTCCTCCTCCTCCTCGGCCGGCGCAGCAGACGCCGCGATGCGCTGCTCGTGCAGCCAGCGCCGCTTGCGCTCCTTCTTCTCCCGGCGCGCGTCCCGCGTATCCTTGCGTCGCTTCTGCTCGCTCCACGCCTCGCGGCGCGGCTCACGCGTCCGCTGCGGCGCTGCCGGCTCCGCGTCCGCGCGCTCGAGCGCCGCAAGACGCTGCTTCTCGCGCTGCCGGTCCGCGTAGGCAAACGTGCGCTGGTCGACCTGCTCCTCCTCGAGCAGCGACGGCGCGTCCCGCTGCCGTTCGCGCCAGCGCGCCACCTCGGGCATCTTGGGGAGGTGCAGCAGGGCGAACGCAAATGCGGCGGCGTCCAGCGGCACGTCGTCGAGGCGGAAGATGAACGACACCTCGTGCTTCGAGTACGCCTTGACCCAGCTCACGAATGCGCGGACGCCGAGCTCGTACAGTGCCCGGTCCTCGTGCACGCAGCGCCGCAGCGCACGCTCCAGCGCGAGCGCCGCGCGGTCCGTCTCGCCCGGCTCCGCGGCGGGCGTCGGCCCCTTGTCCGTGGCGCAGAGGTATGGGTACGCAGCCAGCGGCAGCTGCTTGATCTGGAGGAATTCTGCTCGTTAGCTTCTCGCGGCGCCCTGGCGCCGACGTACCGACATAGTTCTCCTCCCGCCCACGGTTGAGCATCACAATCGCACGCCCCTGGCGGCCAGCGCGCGCCGTGCGCCCGCAGCGGTGGCTGAACACCTTGGGATCGCTCGGCGGGTCGTACTGCACCACGACGTCCACGTCGGGCAGGTCCAGCCCACGTGCCGCCACGTCCGTGCACAGCAGGACGGCGGCGTTCGTTCCCTGCGCCGGCGTCGCGTCGCTCTCGGCGGCGGCCGCATCTGTGCTAGGTGCGTGCGCGTGCGTGAAGGCGTGGAACGTGGCGTGCCGCCGCTTGGGGGACTGCTTGCCGTGGAGCGAAAAGAACTGGAGCGCCTGCGTCGCGTCGCCGCCGCTCCGGGCGTAGCGAGCGAGCAGTGGATAGAGGTAGTTGACCTGGGCGCACGTAGCAAAGTACACGATAAACTTGCGTGCGCGGCTCGCGTGCTCGTGCTCGTCCGGCTGCGCCTCGTAGCGCAGGATGCGCAGCAACTGTGCAAGCTTGTGCTCGGGTCGGGAGACGTGGTAGTAGTTCTGCAGCGTCGCCGGCAGCCGCATGTCGCCGCCGCCTTTAGCGAGGCCCTTGGCGCCCTTCTGCTCGACCTTGACCACCACGCGAACAGGGTTCCGCAATCCGACACGCACAAGCTCCGAGAGCGCCTCGGTCATCGTGGCGCTAAACAGGCCTGTGCGCCGCTGCTTGGGCAGATAGCCCAGGAGCGTGCGGAGCGTGGCGGCGAAGCCGAGGTCCAGGAGCCGGTCTGCCTCGTCGAGCACGAGCACCTCAAGCTCCGACTTGCGCACGCCAGGCTTGCGCAGCAGCTCCTCGAGCCGCCCGGGGGTCCCGACCAGGATCTCGGCGCCCTCATCGCAGAACGCCACGTAGTCGTCCGCTGGCGAGGTGTGCGTGCCGCCGACGCACAGCTGCACGCCGCGCAGCGCGCGCGGATCGCGCGCGGGCTCCTCGCCGTCCTGCCCTTCCTCGTCGCGCGGCGTGTGGCCAATGATGCCCCGCGTGTAGCCGCCGGGCTGCCACTCGAGCATGTTGGCCACGACCGAGGCTGTCTGCTGCGCAAGCTCGCGCGTCGGGCACACGATCACAGCGCCGATCTGTCCCTTCCTGAGGGGGTCCTCGCGCCGGCGGAGGATCTCGAGCACGGGAATCACAAACGCAAGCGTCTTGCCCGAGCCCGTGACCGCCTCGGCCACCACGTCCTTGTGCGAGAGAAACAGCGGGATGGCCGACGCCTGCACCGGGGTCATGTGCGCAAACTGCATCTCTGAGAGCGCCGAGAGCACCCAGTCCGAGAGCGGCGGGCGGACAGACGCCCAGGCGCCCGCGGCCAGGTGCGCTTCGGTGCGCTGCGCCGCTGGAGCCATCGATCGCGCTATGATCAGCGTGGCCAACTTTTTTTTTACTACGCCCAGGGCTGAGCTGACGGACAAAAAGTTACGTCATCGCGCATCGGTAGTAACGCGCACTGACCTCGGGTGGCGCGGTGGGAAGTAGTACGACAATCAACCCCAGTGGTAGCGGCGGCAATGCCGTTCAAGAATCCTGGGCCGGCTAGCGCCAAGAAGGATGCTGGATCCAAGGATCCGATCAATCGACATGACCGTGCGCGTCTGGCGATGGCCAGTGCCCTGAACAGTGCGGAGCCAGCGGCCCAAACGCAGGGGCGGCTGCGCTCGGCGTCAGAGGCGGGTAGTGTGCGCAGCGTCTACGCGATGCCCGTACACTTGGATAAAGAAAACGCGCAGCCGCCGCCAGAGGCCGGGATGGAGCGCACAGTGTCGATGAGCGGCATCCCGCAGGTCGACGAGGGCGTGCAGTCCGGGAACGGCGCCAACGGGGAGGCACCTGCAGCCTCGACGCCTTCGCCCGCGGTGCCCACGGTGGAAGTGGGGCCCGCGGCGGAGGCCGGTGCGGGCGGCGGCCCGGGCGTGGCTGCGCGGGGTGAGGCTGGTGCAGAAAATGCCAATGCGCTCAAGCCAGAGGCGCCAACAAAGGGAGACGCCAAGCCTGACACAAAATATGTGCCCCTCTCGCGGAACTCCAGCGTCTCTGGTGGCAACGCAGATGCGCAGACGAACTGCGCCGCTGTGGGTGCGTACCGCGACCTGCTGACAGGCGACGTGGTGGAGACCGACCAGCGGGGAAATACGGCGAGCCCCACCGAGCACCCAACAATCAAGCAGTCGACCGCCGGGAGCCGGGAGTCTCCCGAGGGCCGCCTGCGCAGCGGCTCCGGGGCCTCGGTGGTGTCCAAGAGCAGTTCGGAGCGCAGCGCAAAGCGCGACGAGCAGACGACCAAGGAGAGCGACGAGTCGGGGCCAGATAACGACGCGGACGCTGAGGGGCAGTTCGCCTGGCCGCAGGACGTGAGCCAGCAGGTGACAGGGTTTGCCGTGGCCAGCTCCAAGCGCAACGCCGACTTCCACTCGCTGTTCCCCGTGGTGCCTGAGGACGACTACCTGATCGAGAGCTACGGTTGCGCGCTGGTGCGTGATCTGCTGATCCACGGGCGGCTGTACATCTCCGAGTCACGGGTATGCTTCTACTCCAACATCTTTGGCTGGGTGACCAACATGGTGGTGCCATTCGGCGACATTGTCTCGATCGAGAAGCGCAACACAGCCTACGTGATCCCGAACGCGATCCTGATCACCACGCTGCAGCACAAGTTTCTGTTCAACAGTCTTGTGACGCGTGACTTGACGTACAGCATGCTGGTCAACATTTGGCGCCTCGCGCGGCCAAACCCGATGCCGCCCGCCGTGGAAGCCGAGATGGGGATGGATATGAACGAAACCGACGAGGATGGGGACGATAAGAAGGGCAACAGCGGTGATCAGAGCAGGCGGGAGCGGCTGCGCCGCCGCCTCATGCTCGCCCGGCAGCACATAAAGCGGATCAAGGACGCCGAGGGCGACGCGTCCTTCGAGGACGCAGACGACGACCTCGCGGACGTGGAGGATGAGAAGGAGCTCGAGGTCGCGCCCAGCAAGGATGCGCATCCGCCCACAGTGTGCGAGTGTGCGCAGAGAAAGGAGCACTTCTCGAACGAGGTGGGCGACTTTACGTACCCCGGCACCGTCGAGGAGGTGTTTAACCTCTTTTTCCAGCGCGACTTCATCAACAACTTCTGGCAGCAGAGCCAGCACCTCACCGACACGCACATTGGCGAGTGGACCAACGACACGAGTAAGGCCGAGACGCCGGGCACCATCGAGATGCGCGATGTCGCGTACACCAAGCCGCTCAATGCCTCGGTGGGCCCCAAGCAGACCCGGTGCATCATGTTGGAGGAGAAGCTGCACGTGGACTACGACAAGTACTGCTCCGCCATGGTAATTACCCGCACGCCCGACGTGCCCAACGGGAACAGTTTCTGCATTCGCACGCGCATGTGCTTCACCTGGGCGAACAACAACGCCACCCGCGTCCTGGTCACATGCACGACCGACTGGACGGGGCGCAGCATGCTGCGCAGCATCATCGACAAGGCGTCCATCGAGGGCCAGCGCCAGTACTACGCTGACCTGCACACGGCAGTCACGCAGTACATTGCCGAGCACCCCGACCAGTTCGAGCACCCCGATGCGGCGCGCATGCCGACGGACAACGGCCCGGCCGAGTCCGCGGTCAAAGACACCCCCGCGTCCACGGCGCAGGCCCCGGCGTCGGCCCAGCGCTCGTCGGTGTCCGAGATGGCCAGCGCCGCCACAGGTGGCGTGGTCACCGAGATGCGGCCGACCGTGCTGGTGCTCGGCGGTCTGATCGTGCTCCTCGTTTTTTCGCACGTGTGGATGTGGATGCGCGGCACTGCGGCGCCCATGCGCGATCCCGAGAACCCCCATCTGCTGGCCCCGGTGCGCAGGTCGTTTTGGTTCTCCCGGTACCCGGACGAGAGCAGCATCCGGCAGACCGCTCAGCGGATCGACGCCGAGCTGGAGAATGCGCTTACCGCACTCGAGCGCTCGCGCCGCCTAGCGCAGCAGCTCGAGAGTGATGTGCGTGGTCTTCGCGCATATGCGGCGCAGCTGCGTGAGTTGTGACGCCAGCCGCTGGTATAGAGTCAAGTTAGGATGAATGACACGACACACCCGCATGTCACCGCACGCGCCGCGGCGGAGCACCGCCAAAGTTCTTGGCGAGCACCTCTTGTGCGCGCTTCCTACGCGCCTCGGCGGCCGCTGCGCGCCGCTCGCCGTCCGTGGGCGGCCGGGCCGCCGTGCATCCGTGCGCCGCCGGGGACCGGTGGTCCATGCAGAAGAGCGCGCCGCACCTGTCGCAGCGCGGAGCCTGGTGCATGGCGCGCGACCCGTCTGTTGGTAGCACCTGGAGTGAGAAGCGCTTGCAGCCCCGCTTCTGGCACGGCACACGCGTGCTGGTGGCTGGGGCCGGGGTGGCGGCGCCGGCGGCCGGCGCTGCGCGCACGCAGTGGTGCTGTTCAGGGAGGTGGTGCTGCTCGCAGAAGAGCGTGTGGCATGCGGCACAGCGGATCGGGAGGAAGGAGAGCGCGCGGCACGACGCCAGGCCGCAGTGCTCGCCGTCCAGCAGGGACATGGACGTCAGGCGCTGACGCGTCTTGCAGCGGTGGAGGTCGTGGGCTGAAATCGCAAAACCCGCCAAATTGGGCGCCGCGCCAGATTGCGGAGGACTGCGCACCTCCATCACGGTCATGCTCGGCTGGCGGCTGCTCGTGCTTGGGGTGCTTGGTGCAGCGCCCGCGGCGGCGCAGCTGTTCCAGCAATTCTTCCACCACGGCGGCGACGGCACGTTTTTCTCGCCGTTTGGGCAGAGCGCCACGGGGGAGCAGGAGGCGCATGCCGTTGGCGATGCGTCCTGGTACCAAGAACGGATCAAGAATGGTGCGTCTGCGGCCTGCAGACGGCAGCTGACAGCGCAGCAAAGTGCGACACATACCTCTGCCGGGACACGCTCGCATGTGTGCCGCGCCCAGAGGACTGCCCCTGCCCGTTCAAGGAGCAGGTGCGCTGCAAGGTCGGAGATAGCTACATGTGTTCGCAGAGCAGCACCTGCGATGCTGTCGAGCCGCTGTTCCGGCTCTAGCTCGGGGTGGACAGGCAGCAGAGTTGGTGCCTACAAGGCTATACGAGCGCGTCCATACGGAGGAACACGCTGAGAACACCAGCGATCAGCTCAAACATGGGCTCGTTGCGCCGCTCGTCGTACTCGCGCTGCATCGCCTGCACGATCTCTGTGGTGGTGCGCTGCGGCCGCGGCTGCAAGTGTGACTGGGAGCCGCCGCTGCTGCCGAATGGGCGGGCGCTCATGGCGCCGAGCGAGCCCGAGGGTGGGATGCCGCCGCCGGGCGTGTCGGGCGCCATGGGCCACTGCGCCAGGTCGCCGAGTAGGTCAGACACGCGCTGGAACGTCGCCTCCCGCGTCTCGTACGAGAGGTGCGTGAGGGTATTCTCCAGCACGTTGCCACAGTATGCAGCACACACCATACACACGGAGCGGGTGACGCGGAAAGCAATCGACTCGGCGTTGGGCTCCTCCCGGTACAGCGCCCCGATGTGCGCAGCGGCCGAGCGCGAGGTGAGCAGCGCAAACACGCGGCGCAGCACGGCGTCCTTGAGCGAGGCGTCCGCGAGCGGGTGCGTCGGCATGTCGAAGAGCAGGAAGTTGCGTTTTTCCGTGCGCAGCACACCCTTGTCGACGAGGCCCTTGGCAAGCCGCTCGCGCACTTGCTTGAGCTGCAGGTTGAGCCGCATCACGTTCCACGTCTCGCCGCTGAGCAGGTCGACCCATTCGACCACGCTCGCCGAGGGGCTGTCCCGGATCAGGCGCAGTGTCTCGTCGAGCAGCACCTCGCCGGTGGGCCGCGTGTTGAGCACCACGACGGTGCGGTCCGCCACGTCCAGGCGCTTTTGCTCTGCACCGCGCGCAGTAGCGATGCGCCCGCGGAACGCAAGCTCCAGCAGCACGCAGCCACGAAGGGTATAGGATATGTTGTCGTTCCAGAACGAGAGGTAGCCTTGTTTGTCCTTCAGACCGAGGAGAAGCACCTCCTCCATCAGCGTGAGGCGCGGATGCTCCGCGGCCTCAGTGCCGTTGCTCATGTCGCGCGGGTCGTAGGCGAAGCGGTGCCCCGAGCGCACGTCGACCGCCGCCACCGACCCGCTGCCGGTGTGCCGCTCGAGGTATGCGCCCTCAGAAGACGCGCGCCGCTCCGCCTTGCTCTGCGGGCGCGACACACGCTGCCAACCATCTTCGTTCTCCTGGGCATCAGAGGCGGGCGCCGCGGCACGTCGCCGCTGCAGCCCGCTCGAAGAACTCATAGCCTGCAGCCTACACCAAGGCTTGGCGCTGCAGCGTCTAGATGCTCTGGACGGCGGGCGGGGTGGAAGTCACGTGCGCACGCGCCCGCTGTCCTCGTCGGCGCCCGAGCTCACCAGGATTCTCCACGCAGGCAATTTGACATGTCGACGACTAAAACGAGCCCTGCGCAACGGGTGGTGACGCTTTCGCCTCTCAACATATGCTGGATCTTGCACGTGGTGCTTGAGCTGCCGACAGGCCTCATCGGCCTGCTGCAGCCGAACGCGGTGCCGCTGGCCAACATGAACGAGGGTCTTGCTCTCGTGGTGCGCGTACGTCAGGGCTACGCGTGGAACGGTGCTGACGCATGCGCAGCTCCTCGGCACGGGCCTGATCGCGTCTAGCGTCACGGCGGTGCTGTGCTTTGGCCTGCCGGACTACCTGCCTGGCAAGCGCGCCTTCGCCGTGCAGCTGCTTATCTTCCATGCAATTGTCTCGGCGCTCTGGCTCCAGGCCGACCCCGTGGTGCTGGATGTCCAGTTCCCGGCAGCGCTGCGGGCGTACCTGCCGCCGGCGGAGCGCATCCCCTTCACCAAGCTGGTCGGCGTGCTGCACGGTCTGCTCTCGCTCGTGATCTCGGGCTGGTACGTGGTGCCCGGCACGTGCGCAAAACTGACGCAGCAGGTGGCAAGCTACGGTGCCGTTGGTGCAGCAGGCTGCGCGCCAGGCGAGCTCGCACGCCAAGTCGCACTAACTCTCCACTGTAAATGCATGTTGCCCTGGGCGTGTACTCCGTAGCTAGACGAAAATTCGGTCACGTGGTGGCTCGTGCGCCGTGCGGCGGGCCCGGTGGCAAATGGCGGCGGGGTGGAGATGCAGGTGTTGTTAGGCGTCCACAATGGCTCCTAACATGTCGCCAGCGCGCCTCGCAGAGCTGCTGCCTGCGGGGGAAGGCGCTACGCTCCGTACCACGCTCGATGCCGTCGCTCTCGTGGCGCATGCGGCGCTGGACGGGCACGGGCTGCAGCTAGTGGGGGTGACGGATGACGACGAGCGCCCGTCGGTGGACAGAGTGCGCTCCGGCCACCGGCTCCCTGTGACGTGGCGCATGGTGAACGAGGATGTGCGTACGCTGCGCTACTCGGTGCATGAGCGCACTGCGGTGCTCGTCAAAGTAGTTCACATGGCCCACCACACGCTGGTGCTTTCCACCACGATCCAGCAAGGCGCTCAGGACGGACGCACCTCGATGCTCGAGGTGGCCAACGACCAGTTTCTGGAGCGTTCCAAGCTGCCCTGGACGAGCGACTCCCCCGACAGCGAGGCGAACCTGCGTGCGCTGTTCCCCGAGGAGCGTCTTGAGCGCTTCACCGAGGCGCTCCTCCAGGCGGTGCTTGGCGGCACGGAGGACGACGCACCGAGCCGCACTCGTGCAGAGCGCGGCGGCTCGGCCGGCGGCGCATCGGCCGCCGAGGCGATGCCATCGCTGTCCATGGCCAACGCGCCCGCGGCGCCCGAGGGCAACCCGCTCACCGTCGGCGACCGTGACCGCGATCCGTTTGGCTCGGCGCCCATGGCTTTCCCACGCATACCGACGGTGCCAGGCCCGACACACCCCGGCGACGGCATGATCGTCGGACCGCACCACCCCATGTTCTACCAGGACTTTCGTCCCGGCGAGTCGGGCAATCCCATCGGACTGCCGCCGCCCGGCTTCCGCCCACCGCCCGGCTCTCGGTTCGACCCCGTGACGCCGCTGGGCACCCAGCCAGGGTCTGGTCCCCGCGGCCCGATCCCAGGGCCGGACAGCGGTCCATTCCGTCCCGGCGGCACAGGCGACCCCGACTGGGACGACGTGCGTCCCCCGGGCACCGAGGGGCCCACGCTGCCTGGCGGTGGTCCGCTCGGAGGGCCGCCCGGCCCAGGCGGGCTGGGCGGGATGCCCGGCGGCCCGCGCGGCCCAAGCGGCGGGTTCGGCGGGGACTACTCGAGCATGTTCTCTTAACGTGGCTCCTTTTTTTCTTTACTACAGTCTACCTGGCCTCGATAGACTCGACGAGCCCAGCGCCAAGGCGCTCCACCTCGGCCAAGATGCCGGCTCTGTTGAGCGTCACGCGCCCGCTGCGCTCGCCTGCAAGTGGCACGCTCGAATACCCAAGCAAAACCTTGAATGGATGCGCCGCGGCGGCACTTGGGTTCCACAGCCCGCCGATCACCGTGCCGCCGTGCTCATCGTAGAAGAGACGCATTGTGTCGCCGTAGATGGACTGGAGCAGCTCAACGTACTCGCGCACGGGGTCCAGGCCCGCGTGCGCCTCGGGGCCGTACACCGAGGGCAGCATGGGCGCTTCGCCCGCCAGGTTCCGGAATGCGTCGCCGGTGCGCGACGCGAGCCAGTGCCGCGAGTCGGGTGCGAGCGCCTCGGCGTACCGCACGTGCACCTGAGGGCGCAGCCGCACGACAAAGTCGAACTGCGCGAGCGTCGGCGTGAACAGCGTGCGCACCTCAGCCGCCCTGAGGCTCGCTCCCGAGCGCTCCAGCAGCTCGAGCGCCCGCGTGGCCAGCGCACGGATGCCGTCCGCGACGCCTGCAGCAGGCGCATCACGGCACCATGCTGCGGACGCGTGATCCGTCTCGGTGGCGATGAACCAGGCGTGGTGGCGCACCGCCGGGTCACTCGCCCGCGTCTGACGGAACGCCGCCTCGGCCGTCGCACGGTCCGCGGCGGGGAATGCGACGGCACCCGCCGGCGGCGGCGGTACGCCGCCCTCGGCGGCCGCAGCGGCGGCGGCGGCCTCGGCCGCACGCTGCGCCTGCGCCGTGGCAGCGCCGAGCGGGACGAGCAGCGGCGTTTCACGCCAGTCCCAGCGGCGCAGCAGGTCGAGCACGGCGAGGAAGCCGGCTACGCCCGTGCACGGCGCGCCGCGCTCGCACGAGAGGAACACGGCGGCGCAGAGCAGCTCGGCGGCCGGCGGCGCCACGTGCGGCGTCAGCAGCTGCGCGCCGAGCCAGCGCTTGAACAGGCGCACAGACTCGGCCAGCCCGGGGTATCGGTGCACGAGCGCGGCGAGCGCGGCATGGTGCCGCGGCGCGTGCACAAACGTGGCCTCGTAGCGCGCAAGCGCGTGTGCCGCGCGGCGGCGCGGCGCCTCGGCGCGCTCGTCGCGCAGCACGCGCTGGAGCAGCGTCTGCTCGCGCTCGTGCTGGATGCGCAGCGCAAACGCGAAGCCGGTGGGCAGCACCACCTCGAGGCGCGATGCGTCGTGCAGCCGGTCGCCCTGCTCCGCGTCCGAGTCGAACGCCACGCGCAGCTGCGCGTCCGGCAGCCGGGCGCTGAGCGCCGCGGCGAGCCGCTCGTAAAACGCCGTCTTCATCGCCTGGATTGCCGCGAGGTCGTCCGGCCAGCGCCCGCTGCTCTCGAGGGTGAGCAGCACCTCCTGCACCCGCAGGAAGCGCGCCGTGTCGGGCACCCGTACGCCGAGCGCGCCGAGGTTCAGTGGGCCGGGTGCAAACACGCTCATGGACCGCAGCGCCGCGTCCGTGGGGGTGACGCCGGTCACCGAGAGGGGGAGCGAGTCGAGCGCGCGCAGCTGCTTGGCGAGCGAGTCGAACGCGGCCTGCACGAGCTGGAAGCCGCGCACCGCGGGGTCCTCCAGGTACGCCCGGGCGGCGAGCGGCGGCGCCACCTCGGTGAGCCCCGCGAACGCGTCGCCGACAAAGCGCAGGCGGCCGGTGATGCACGCATGGTGCGCAAGTGCATGCTGCAGCACGCGGCGCGGGAGCGCCGCGCGCTGTGCAAGCGTGGCGACGGGCCATACGACGCTCTCCAGCACACGGCCATCGCGGAAGCGGCGAAGCTCGGCCATCTCGCCCCAGAACGCGCGGAACGCCGCAGCGGCCTCGGCCTGCTCGGGCGGCGGGCCGTGGTCCACCTGGCGCCACGCGTGCTCCGCATCCAGCTGGACGCCAAGCTCAACGCGCCGCCCAGGCGCCGGGGCGGCGCCATGTGCCTCAGGCACATCAAACGGCAGCGCGTTCTCGCCGTAGCACACAGCCACGTGGCGCGCGCGTGCACCGAGCGCCATTGTAGCCACACGTAGCAGGCGCTCAATCGCCCACGTGCGTGGCGCATCGAGGTGCGCAATCCGCGCCTCGGCGCCACCGGTGGCGGCCGCCGTGGAGAGCGAGGCGGCGGCCACCTCGTCGAAGCGCGTCGCGGGCGGCGAGCACGGCTGGAGGAACAGTGCGGCAAAGTGGTCGCCCTCGGCGTCGTTGAGCATCTGCATCGACTGCGCCGCGTCGTGCTGCAGCTGATCCACAGACGCTGCAGGCCAGTCGGTGAACAGGTTGACCGAGCCGCTCGGCTCCACGAGTACCCGCGTAAACTGCGCGCGAAACTCGTCTTTCGGGATCTTGTCGCTGCGCGACGCGAGGCCAAAGCGCGGCTGTGACCGCATAAACACGGGGTCCCGCTCAAAGTCGTGGTGCGCAAGGAACTCGAGCACGCCGCGGAACAGTTGGTAGCTGCTGAATCCAGCGCGTAGCTTGGGGCGGTACGCGTACGCGGGAGCGCGCCCGTCCGGCTCGGCGCCCTGCAGCAGGTGCGCCAACACCATGGTCAGCACGAACCGCGCGCTCTCGGTGCCGGCCACCAGCCGCCGGGTCCCCGCCTGGAGCACGCTGCCGTAGCCGCGCTGTGTGGCCCAAATCTTGAGCAGCTGCGTGGCCTCGGCAAAAGCACCGCACGTGCGCGCCTGCTCGTGCAGGAACACGAGGTGCGCGGTGCGCAGCGCGTCGCTGAGCAGGGCCGCATTGTACCGTGGCGTCGGCACGGCCTTGGCCTCCTCCTCGGCTTCCTCGCCCAGCGCGGCGCCACGCAAGCTGTTGCGCGTCGGCGCGAGGCGGCCAACGGGAAAGACCTCTGGCTCGTGTGCAAGGTGAATGCGGATGACCGCGTGCGTGCGGGAAAAGTCCGTGTCGCTCTGGTCGCCACGGGCCCGGAGCACGATGCACGTCCGCCGCCGATCGCCGCTCATGTCCATGTACTGCACATGCACGCTAAGCCGCCGCTTGGGTGGCGCCTGCGGGTCATTGGCCGCGGCGCGGATCGCCTCGGCGAGCACGCAGAGGTAGAAGGCGCGCTTCTGGAAGTAGCGCCCATTGAACGTGTCTTTTTCCTGGAACATGCTGGACGGCATAGTCGCCTCCACGTCCACGTCCATGTCGCCCGGGCGCCGCACCGCGAAGTGCAGCGGCCAGCTGCCCACGAGGCTCAGCCGGCTTGGCCGCTCAAACGAAAAGCGGAACGGTGCATCCTTGCGCGGCACCGGCTCCGCGAACGGCACATAGACCGGGCGGCCGTAGCGCTCCTCGAGCGTACGGAGCGCCACACCGAGCGGACGCGGCTCCATACTCGGGAGTGCGTCAAAGATCGTCTGCAGCCGGCGCAACGCGAGTTCAAGCGGAGCTGCACGCGAGTACCGCGGCTGCGACTGCTTGAGCATCTCGTCGAGCTGCAGCTTAAACACATTGTTCATGTACAGCTCGCCTGTCTCCTTGAGCCCTTGGATCTCCTCGTTGCTCGGCGTCGCGTACGGTGCTGCGTGGGCGCGCACAGTAGGAGGTACCTGTGCGGGGACGTCGCCGCCGTCAGGCTCCTCGTCGCTGGCCTCGACCTCGTCGCCGCCACTGTCTGCGCCATCCTCATTTTCTTCTTCCACGTCTTCAAAGCCGCCCTCCATGTCCTCGTCGGAGAGCATCTCGACCTCTTCGCGAGGCTGCGTCTGAGCCATTTCCCCCGCGGTGGCCCGGCCCCTTTTGGACGCTGCGGCCGCCGCCCCAGCGCCCGTGGGCTTCCTCTTCGCGCCGGGCATGCTCAAAGAAAACCAAGTGGCTGGCGCCTGCGACAAAAAAGTCGAGGTGGATGACTAAAAAATACAGCTGTGTGGGTGGCAAGGTGCAGCAACCCCGCTGTGATCCGTGTTGGTGCCGAGAGCCAAGATGAATGACCAGCTGGAGAAGGCGGACTCGTTGGATGAGACGTTCTATCTTTGCAGTAAGTCGAGAATGACGGGATAGATGGCGATAACAGGATACTCACTAGGCAGATAAGCGGCTGCAGCTCGCGGCACGCGAGAACAACCCGGATCTGATGCGGACGGTCCTCGAGGCTTCGTTGCCCATGCCGTACGATGTGAATGCCCGGGACGGAGCTGGTAATACACCACTGCTCTTAGCTTGTGCCAATGGCTCCGTGAATGTCTTGGAGCTGCTCCTTGAGCAAGAAGTGGACGTTGATGCACAGAACAGCCTGACGGGCAACACGCCATTGCACGAGGCGTGCCTGCTGGAGGACGAGGAAGTGCGCAACTGGATCGGTACGTTGTATATGCCGTGCCACTATGAAGAGGGACTGACTTGTGCTAGTCACCGAGCTAATCGCCGCTGGGGCCGACCCTGCAGTGACCAACTCTGCCGGCGAAAAGCCTATCGACAAGGTATACGGCCCTCGTGCAAAGACGCCGCGAGGCGAGGCGCTTATTGCGATGCTTGAAGGCCGCGAGCTCGAGGACGACATTAATCCTGACGACATTGCCGAAGAGGGTGCGTAGAGACCCGGCGCCGGCCTCACTGACGTGCAGATGATTTGGAGGCGGACGTCCTGATCCAAGCTCCTGCGGAGGAAGGAAGGACGTATCCCGATCTGGACGAGGTTTAGATAGCTACGTCCTGTTGGTCATACAGTTACATGTAGTATCCCAGCCTACAAGGCGTTCTTTCACAGGTACCCTGCAATGGTCTGGCTGGGCTCTGCGCTCGTTTGTGCCGCCCGCGGCGTCTCTTTCCGCCCATTCTGTGCATCCGCCGGCCGGCGGAAACGGTATTCCGTGGCGTCCGAGTCCATCGGCTCCAGCCCCTCGGGGTCTACGGGCCGCTTGTACAGGATGTCGAGCATGCGTTGGAATGTGCCGAGGTCCATCTCGCCGTCGTCGTCAAACTGAACCTGCAGCATGTCCGGCGGCACGTCCCTAGAGCCGGGCACGGTGCCTGGTGTGGAGTCGTCCGACGTCGCCGCAGGCGTCACGCTGGGCGCCGCATTGGACGCTGTGCGCGCAGCGACGCTAGCAGTATCCTTCACCTTGCCCCGGAGCACATCCACTGCCGACACATGCTTCGTGTTGAACCGCCATGCCTGGTGCAGAATAAGCAGCACCGTCGTGAATGCGAGCAGCCAGAGCAGGCGGCGGAGGCGGCTCTGTCCTTGGAGGGTGGTGCGCTCGTCACGCGGAGGGGCGCCCCTTGCAGGCACACGCTGGTGTCGTGCGCGCACGCCCTGAGTCATGGTGGCGCGAAGGACACTTGGGCTCGCCTGGCTACAGCCTGTTTCCACGCTGGAACAGAATGGAAATGCGTAGCCGCATGTGGAGGTCGCTCCGTCGTCGACAACCAGGTTCGTCGAGAGGCGGATTTTTGCGTGCTGCATCCACAGTCACTACGACCGCGCATCCACCAGTATCAGGCAACTCGGCAAGCGGATCGCGAAGAAGCTCGGCATCATGCCCCAGGCAGAAGTGATTCAGGAGTGGTCCGACTTCGACTCGGCGGGGTGCACGTTTGAGCGCGGCCGCATGGAGAAGAATGTGCAGGACATTTGCTTCAAGCAGCCTGCCGGTGTGCCCGAGGCCCTCAAGGACCCCCGTCACGGGGTGAAACTCAAGCAGGCGGATATCCAGGCGCTGGTACGTGGCTGCACCTCTGCGGACTTGCCGACACTGACAAACAGGCGGATGAGTTCCTTCTGCCCACGCACATGGCCGAGCAGGCGCTCGTCGCCGCCGGTGGCGATATGGCCAAGGCGACCAGCACCCTGACGTACGCGCCGTAGACGATACCACCATATACACCACCCACGCCTGCCGCGGGCGCAACGGCCCTGCCCGGCGTTGGCGTCCAAATGGCTCACACGTGGGGTCTGGCGGAGAATATCACGTGATCCAGCCTTCTTCTGAGTCACCCTCTGGATGCGACTCTTCCTCGACCATGCGGATGTACGCGAATCGTATTAGCGCATTGCGCTCCGCGGCGCACCCGGCATGGTGCCCGCGGGCATCGTTGCGGTGGAACAATGCTCGCGGAGCGACGCTGCGCATGCAGTACTCGAGCGATTCCAAGCAGCCGCTCCGTTCGCGTGCCGACACTGTGGCTCCGACGGCGGCGCCCGAGAACATGATGCGTGCCCCCACGACGGCGGACGAGGCGCCGTTTGCATCGCGGCGACCTGAGCCTGCGCCGTCGTTTCAGACGGCACGTTTGCCCTCGTCGCACCTGCGTGAGTACGACCCGTCGGAGCTGGACGAGTCGTTTGTGGGCATGTCGGGTGGTGACATCTTCCACGAGATGATGCTCCGGCACCAGGTGCGCCAGGTGTTCGGCTACCCCGGCGGTGCGATTCTGCCCGTGTTCGACGCCATCTACCAGTCGAAGCACTTTGACTTTGTGCTGCCGCGCCGGGAAGATGGCGCTGGCCACATGGCCGAGGGGTATGCCAGGGCAAGTGGGAAGCCGGGCGTGGTGCTGGTCACGAGTGGTCCCGGCGCGACCAACGTGGTGACGCCGATGCAGGACGCCTTCAGCGACGGTGTACCGCTGGTTGTGTTCTGCGGTCAGGTGGCCACTTCGGCGATCGGCTCCGACTCGTTCCAGGAGGCTGACATGGTCGGCATCAGCCGCAGCTGCACCAAGTGGAACGTGATGATCAAGGACGTCGCGGAGCTGCCGCGCCGCATCAACGAGGCGTTCAAGATCGCCACGAGCGGCCGCCCTGGCCCCGTCCTGGTCGACCTGCCGAAGGACGTGACCGCAAGCGTGCTGAAGCACGCCCTGCCGTACTCGAGCACGCAGCCGGACCTGTCTGACATTCCGAGCCGAGCTACGGCCATGACCCACGCGCGCCGTCTGTGGATGCGCGCCGAAAACCGGATGCTCTCCGCGAATGAGGAAGTGGCGCCCGAGATCGCCGAGGCGGCGCACCTGATCAGCATTGCGAAGCGGCCGATCATCTACGCGGGCCACGGCATCCAGGCGCGGCCCGAGGGCCCCGCGCTGCTGCGCCAGCTTGCGCAGGAGCACAATATCCCGGTGACCACCACGCTGCACGCGCTCGGCGCCTTTGACGAGGAGAGCGAGCTGAGCCTCCACATGCTCGGCATGCACGGCTCGGCGTATGCGAACCTGGCGATGCAGGAGGCGGACCTGATCATTGCGCTGGGCGCGCGCTTCGACGACCGTGTCACGGGCCGTGTGGACAAGTTTGCGCCTGCGGCGAATGCCGCGGCGCAGCACGGGCGCGGCGGCATTGTGCACTACGAGGTGATGCCCAAGAACATCAACAAGGTGGTGCAGGCGACCTGCGCCGTGGAGGGCGACGTGGTCGAGAACCTGCGCAGCACGCTGCCGCTGCTGCAGCCCGGGCCGGACCGCAGCGAGTGGCACGCGCAGCTGCGCGAGTGGAAGAAGCGGTTCCCCTTCACATACACGCCGTCGCAGCCGGAGAAGGGCGAGCTGATGAAGCCGCAGGAGGTGATTGAGGCGCTCGACCGCGAGGTGGGCGCACGCAAGAACCAGCTCATGATCACCGCGGGTGTGGGCCAGCACCAGATGTGGGCCGCGCAGCACTTCCGCTGGCGCTACCCGCGGTCGTGGATCTCCTCGGGCGGGCTCGGCACGATGGGCTTTGGCCTGCCGTCGAGCATCGGCGTCAAGGTCGCGGAGCCGGAGAAGATGGTGGTGGACATCGACGGCGACGCGAGCTTCAGCATGACGGCGATGGAGCTGGCCACCGCGGCGCAGTACAACATCGGCGTCAAGGTGCTGCTGCTGAACAACGAGTTCCAGGGCATGGTGCTCCAGTGGCAGGACCTGTTCTACGACCAGCGCTACTCGCACACCCAGATGCACAACCCCGACTTTGTCAAGCTCGCGCAGAGCATGGGCGTGCACGCGATCCGCTGCGAGTCGCTTGCGGACCTGCCGGCCAAGATGAAGGAGTTTATCGAGTACGACAACCACAAGCCGATTGTCTTTGAGGCGCGTGTGGTGAAGAACGAGCACGTGTTCCCCATGGTGCCCGCGGGCAAGGCGCTGCACGAGCAGCTCGTGCACCCGTCGCTGAACGCGCCCAACTCGGCGCCCGTGCTTCCGCCCGTCCTGTAGTGAAATCGACTTGCGCAAGCGCCGAGAAGTAGCCGGTCCGGCCGAATCGGGCACCTTATCGGGGGTGGCTGTCGCCCCGCCGATCGTCGCCCGATCCGACCAGCCCACGGCGGTCATGGCAACAGTGGCGGCGTCGCTGCCGAGCGTACCGACGCACTGGCTCTTCACCCGTGACGACCTCGAGCACACGCCGAGCGTGTCGGGGGCGAGCGCGGGCGGCGTGCCCTCGTCGCCGTCGCGCATCATGACGCAGACCATCTCGCCGTCGCAGGAGCGCGTCCTGCGTGGGAAGGGCGTGCACCTCATCTTCAAGATGGGCGAGTTCCTCCAGCTGCCGCAGCATGTGCTCACCACCGCCTGCACGTTTTTCCACCGCTTCTTCATGCGGAAGCCGCTGCAGATCAGCCGCTCGGGGCCCGGCTGGTCCCACTACGAGATCGCAGCGACCTGTGTGTTCCTCGCGTGCAAGTCTGAGGAGTCGCTCCGCAAGCTCACGGCGATCGTCGACGCGGCGATGGCCTCGCTCGACAAGTCGCCCGAGGGCCAGGCGCGCTGGGCGGAGCGCTCGTTCCGCGCGAACCAGGCGTCCCACGAGTTCCTCAAGTGGCGCGACTGCATCCTGCTGCACGAAGAGACGCTGCTCACCACGCTCTGCTTTGAGCTCATTGTGCCGCAGCCACACGCCGTGCTGGTGCGTGCGACGCGCCTGCTCCACGCAGACAAGCCGCTCACCCGTCTCGCCTGGACCGTGCTCAACGACTGTCTGCGGGACCCGGTGTGCATCCTGTACGACGCCCCGCTGCTCGCCGCGGGCGCGTTCCGCAAGGCGTGCGAGACGCGAGGCGTGGACCCGGCCATGTTCTATGCGGGGCGCCCCGACGCGGAGCGCGTGCCGCCGGAGGAGGCGTATCTTGACTGGCTCGATGTGTTTGATGTGGACGAAGAGGAGGCGCAGGACGCTCTCGACGCCATCAACCGCGACGTGTACGAGTTCCACGGCCCGCAGCAGCAGCAGCGTGCGGCACCGCACGGCAAGGTGTCCAACCGCGGCGATGCGGCCCGGCACGAGAGTTTCTCCGGCAGCCGGAAGCCGCCGGCTGTGACCGAGGCAGCAGCCGAGCAGCGGACGGAGCCGCCGGCCTCGACGCCCGCCAAGCGCGAGCACCCGGATACCCAGCCCTCGCCGGCGCCCAATGGGCCAGCGCAGCCGGACGGGGCACCGCCACAGGGCAGTCAGCCCGACGGGGCGCCATAGCAGAGATGTTCAAGGTCACCTTGGGTATCCTACAGAGCACGCTACATGCGGGCGCCGCGCTCCAGCACCTCGGCGAGGGCCAGCGGGACGTATTCCCCCTGTTGCCCGCCGTGTGCCTCCCAGACAAAGAGCACGTCGTCATCGATGTAGAACGTCACGCCGCGCTTCCCGTCAATGTGCGGCGCGAGGCGCAGGAGCGGCAGGCCCGTGCCGGGCTCGAGCCGGTTCAGCGAGAGCACAAACAGGTCCCGGAGCGCCGCGCGCTCCTCGACGATGCTGCGGAACGTGACGTCCTCCAGCGTGGGTGGCGCCGCAGCGCCTGGCGCGCTCTGCGCCTTGGTGCGCGCCCCGTCGGCCTCTGCCGAGCGCGGATGCGGCTGGAACGAGACGGGCGGCAGGGCCGTGCACCGTGTTGCGCCGAGCTCCAGCGCGGCGTTCATCAGCTGGAGCGCATGTCCGAACGCGTGGCTGAGGCCCGGCAGCTGCGTGGCCACCGGCGCCAGCCAGCTGCGCCAGAATGCGTACCAGTCTGCGACCTCGGCGAGGTCCGCGTCGGGCTGCATGAGCCACTGGTGCAGCACGCGGAGCCACGGCGGTACAAACTCGGTCTCGAGCAGGCGGCTCAGCACACTGTCCCGGAGCACGCCGCGCCAGGCGAGCACTTGCTCCAGGACGCGCATTTCTTGCGCCGCCGGGTTCACGCGGAACTCGGTGCGGAGCGCTGCGCCGAGCTTGGGCACCACGCGGTCCAGCAGGAGTGCCTCCCAGTCGGCCGCGGGGAAGACGCCCGCCCACTGCTCGAGCTCCGCGGGGACGCCCTGCGATGGGCGCCATGCACTGAGCACACTGCGCCACTGGCGCCGGGCGTCGGCCAGCACGTCGTGCATCCGCGCCTCGGCGAGCGGCAGCCACGGGAGCACGAGCATGTACAGCGGCACGCGCGCCTCGTGCGGCGTCCAGTTGTGCACGGCACGGTGCACCTTGGGCAGCACGAGCTGGTCCAGCACATTGTCCAGGATAAAGCGCGGCAGAAGCTCCCGCCACGCCTCGACGAGCGCAATGGCCGGCGCCGGGTCCCCCACGTCCCACGTGTTGGTCAGCGCGTTGCGCACCGGCGGCATCCACAGATTCCACAGCACGCTCTCGAACGGGGTCATTACCCGGCTGTCAGCGCCTGTGCGCAGCACGGGGCGCCAGCGGGCGAGCGTCACGGTGAACGCATGCGGCTTCGTCAGCGGCTCCCAAACGGCGAGCTCGCGGCGCCATGCGGGCACCATGGCGCCAGCAACGGCCTCGTCAAGCTGCAGCGCGGCGAGCTCCTCGCCGTGCGCCTGGAGCAGGGCGTCGACGTGCGGGGTAAGCTCGTCGATCGCCGCCGCGATCGGCGCCGCTTCGGCAAGCGCCTGCACACTGGCAAGCACGGCGCGCAGCCGCGCGTGCTCCTGCTTCTCGTGGTCCAGGCGGCGCCGGCTCTCGTCGGCATCGCGCTGGAGCCAGCGCGCCCGGTCGAGCAGGGCGCCGCCCTCGACGGCGAGCTTGTGGAGCGTCTCGTGGTTCGAGTCGCGGAGCAGGCGCAGGTTGTGCCGGAGCTCGGGCAGCTGCGTGCTCTCGCTCGTGGGCACCGGCGCCTGTGCGAGCGCAGCGGCCAGCGAGTCCACCTGCCGCATCTCGCGGCGCGTCGCGTCGATCACGGGGCCCTCGGCGGGCAGGGCAGCGTCGGGGCCCTGGCCGGCCTCGGCGGCGAGGATCTCCTCGTAGGTGCGGTGCACGATGCGCGGCTTCGCCTCGCGCTCGCGCCGGCGCCACGCGGCGCGCTGCGGGCGCTTCCGCGCGGCGGGCGCCTCGTCGTCGGACAGCGGCGCGCCGGTGCGCCGGCGCTCTTCCTGCCGCTCCTGCGTGCTCTTCTCGCGGCGGCCACCGAATGCGACGCCGGCGCGATTCGGCCGCTGCTGCACTTCGATGGGATTCACAATGCCCTGGCCTTCTTTGCCTAGACCGCCGCCGGTCCAGCCCATCTGCCGCAGGTACGCCGACGGGTCGAACCCGCCGCCTGCGCCGGACGGGCGTGCCGGCGACGCATCACGCGGCGCCCCGAACGACGTGGGCAACTGCGCGCCCGCCCCACCAAGTGCGCCGAGCCCGCCTCCGAGGCCCGCGCGCACGGGCGGCTCCTCCTCCTCGTCCATCGGGGCGGCAGCGCCGTCGCCCACCTCGTCTTCAGCCATCGCTTCCTGCTCGTGTGTCGCCGTGTCGCGGGAGGCGGCGACAAAGCCGGGCGCACGGCGGGCGAGCCGCCCCGGCGGGGGCGAGCTCTCGCGCTCCTCCCCCTCCGACGACGGGTCGCCCGAATCGCTGCCCTCGTCAAGAAAGCCCGTGCGCCGCCGTCGCGCCATGGGCGTCGGTGGAGCAGCGCGACGCCACCGCGGCGTGCGTCGTGGTGCTGACTAAAAGGCATGGCTGACGAAGAGACCCTGTATCTACATGGACTAGGGAAGTGAACGGACAAGTGGGCTTGGAAACGAGCGCATCACGCACCGCGCTCATTCGGCATGGAGGAGGGTGTTTCGGCCGCGCCGCTGGCGTCGCTCACATCGGGCCGCCGCGCGGACAGGGCGGGCGTGCCCTGGGTGTCTGGCGCCGGACTGGCTGTGGCCGCCGGTGTGCCGGGCTCGCTGGTCCGCGGGCGGCGTACGGCCGGTCCCGGCGTGCTCTGGGAGCGCACAGCAGTGTCTGTTGCCGGACTGGCTGTCGCCTCCGGCGGTCCGGGGGTGCCGCGCGCCCCGGCCGGCTCGGGCGACCGAATGAGCGAGTGTGGCCCGGGCGCCGGGTGAAGGTCGGCGGGCCGCTCGGCCGGCGAGGCACCGCCAAAGTAGTCCACGGAATGCACGCCCAGGTTCCGGTCCAGACTCGGCGAGTGCACGCCGAGCTGCGGGCGCGTCGCATCGTGCTGCAGCATGAGCCGGTGTGGCTCCGAGCTGCGCGAGGAACTCGGCTGCATGCGAGGCAGCGAGTGCTCCGAGGAGCGCGTGCGCCGTGGCACCGGGCGGCGCGGCGCATTCTCCTCGGTGCTCTCCATGCTGCTCTCGCCAATGTACGACGCCGAGACCGTGCGCTGGCCGGGCCCGTGCGGCGGCATCGGCTGCTGGTGGTTGTGGTGCAGCTCCGGCTCGTAGTTGGGTGGGAAATGGTGCTGGAACTCGCGGCGCACGTGTGTGTCGCTGCTCGGGGTGAGTAGGCGCAGGTCCTGGTTGATCGCCGGCTTGAATCCGGCGTAGGTGCCTGCCTGGAGCTGCGTGCCCCACGGCAGCGTAGGTGGCGGCTCCATCGCCCGGCGGCGCGGCGCAAGCGCGCCGCGCGAGCGGTGCGACTGGAGCCGGTCGCGCAGCTTGCTCTCGGACGTCTGCGCGTTGAGCGCCCGGTACTGGGCCGGAGCAGTGCCGCTGATGGTCGCGTGCTCCAGCCGCTCCAGGTCGCGGGCGTGTGGCGGGAAGAAGGGTGTGTTTCGGTCGATGCTCGCCGCGGCACGCTCGCCCTCGCCCATGGGCCGGTCCGTGGCGTGTCGGTCGAGTGTCTCGAGCACGCTCGGCGGCTTGGTCGCTTGCGCCGCGTTCGGGTCCACGACGTGGTCCTCTTCTTGCTGCTCGCGCAGCCAGGCGGGGAGCAGGCCATGCTCGTTGGTGAAGTAGGATGGCTTGGGTGCGATGGTCTGCGCCGGCGGCATGCCGCCGGCGCCCTCGTGCTCCCCGCCGGCGCCCTCGTGCTCCCCGCCGGCGCCCGCCTGTTCGCCGGTGTTGAGCGCGCCGCGGGAGACGGCTGCATGCACGCGGCGGCGCGACGTATGCTGCGCATGCGGTTGCGCCTCGGGCGGCGCCTCCTGGCCGGTGAGCAGCCGGGCCTTATCGCGCTCCACCTGCCCGCTGGAGCTGGAGAGCACGGTGAAGGTCTTGGGGCGCGACGCCTGCCGGGTGGCGCGCTTTGCCTCGGAGCGCGCGTTGAGGCTCGCGAGGATGAGGGGGCTTACCTGCTGGTGCGGCAGTGGAGCCGAGGGGCGGTCGAGCAGCTGCTGGTGGCGCGGCAGCTGGGACACGGACGTATCGGGCGCGTCTTCCTCGACGCCGGGGAGTGGCGAGTGCGAGCCGGACGGCTGCAGGCGCGACGGCATGTGCGGTTCGCGCGATGGGTGCCGCTGGGGGGCTGGGCGCGACGGGCGCGCCACCACCGGGGTAGGCCGCACAAGCAGCGGCTGGCTGTGGCGCTTGGGCATGAACGGCTGTGCCGGGCCGTGCGGCGCGGTGGGCGCCTGTGCGCGCACAGCGGCGTGCGACGGGGGCGAGAGCAGCGCGGACGGTATCGAGGTATCAGCAGGCGCTGCGGACGCCACGGGCGTGGCGCCAGAGGGGTGCCTGGCGTGCGGCGCCGAGGCGCTCGTCACCGAGTGGCTCTTGCTCTTGCGCGCTCGGCGCGTGGGCGGCGCGGTCTGTGTAAAAAGCAGGTCCTGCGTCGCAGCGTGGCCCTGCTGCGCCCACGAGGCGAGGCGGAGCATGGCGAAGAAGTGGCCGTGGGTCAGTCCGAGGGGGAGCCGCTCAAAGAGCGACATGATCTTCACCTCGTCGTCGACCGAGATGCCATACTCGGAGCGCATGAACTTGATCGCCGCGTGCTCATCCAGAAGGCCCTTGCGCCGCGAGTGTGCCGGCTTGATCCGGTCCACGAGTGCGGGGAACACGGCGTACTCGAGTGGCGAGAGCGCCGAGATATCAAGGAAACTTGCGCGCGCGTCGCCGAACGGCGGCGTGCGCGCGCTCTGCTGCTGCGGCGTGGTGGCCTCGGTGGCGACCGAGCCCGAGTGCGGCAGCGAGGTGAAGGACCCCGAGGGGGTGCGTGAATGCGGCATGGCACTGCTGCTGTGCGCACTCCAGTGCGATGGCGTGGGCAAGTCGCCGTGCACGGAGCCAGGCGGTGGCGATATGACGTGCTCGCGCGACGCGGCACCATCGCGGACCGACGCCTCGTCCGATACGTCCCGCTCCGCGCCCGGCGCGCGGGCAGCCGGCTCGCGCACAGCGGCCACGTCCCAGCCGGGCTCTGGGCGAGTGTCGCCGACGCCACCGGCGCGCGGCGAGGCGGCCGGAGAAGGCGCTGTGACGGGCGCAACCTCGCTTGACATGCGCCTTAGGCGAGCGTGAGCGGGGCTTGCACGCTCCGCGTCGCCGACTGACAGGGTCTGCTCGGCGCAGACAGGCGTACGTTTGGTGGCACCTTGCCGCTCCCCCGCCCTTGGTGGCGAGTGACAGATGTCACGTGACGTGCCGCATCCGGCATGTGCAGGCTGCGTGCCGCGCTAGGACCGCTAGCTCCGCTTGGACGTTGGCGCGTGGTGGGCGCGCGAGGGAGATCGTATCTGGGTTAGACTGCTACAGGCTAAAGGTAGATCAAGCGAGAAGGGAGGGTCGCGCTGTTTGCGTGGGACGGTGAACAAGGGCATCCAGAAATAGGGGACTGGGTGCTAGGTTCGCGTCGACGGTACCCGCCCGTCTCTTACGGCTGGAACCAGGGCGCCACGCAGTTGAGCGTGTCCCAGAAGCACTGCTGGAACTCGTCCTCGTAGCGGAAGTAGGTGGGAATGCAGCCGGTGATGTTGGTAGTCTCCTCACGCGCGCACTTGGCAAGGCCGTAGAGCAGCTTGAGGCAGTGCTCCGGCTCCTGCTCGAGCGCCTTCTTGCAAGTCAGACGCTTCGTGAGGCGCTGGGGGGCCACGTCGCGGGCCGCCATGTTCGCATGAGCACCGGAAAGAGCGTTGTTCACCATAGTTGGCTGGGTGGGTGTGAGGGTGAGGAGTTGGAGTGTAAAAGCAGGTGGGCACCTGTTTTATTGGGGGCTCCCTGGTTCGTTCCAGCGCCGCCGCGCCGTGAATTCAACTTCCACGGCCGAATGGGCGTTGGGCGCGCATACGGGAATAGTCCCGCCGTGCAGCATGCCAGTCGCCACGTGAATCCTGGCGTGTCGATCGGGCCCCGATCTGCACCCCGTGCAGCTTGGTACTTCCACAATGCTCGGCGTGGTGTGGAGGGCTTGTGTTGGATGGTGTCCTTGGTGCCCTGGGCGTGCTTGGCGCATTGCTCCTTGGCACAGCATGCACGCCCACCGCTAGCTGGGGCGCGGGTGCGCGGCGTATGGCGCCTGGCGCTCCTGCCGCTGGCGGACGGATCATCTGCATGCGCTCCCGCATCCTCCACAGGTAAAAGAACTCGAGCACACGTGCTGCGTCGGTGCGGGCCTCCACGTCTGGCACTGGCGTACGGGCGCCGGGCGCGCCGCGTGCGATGGTGTAGAGCATGTGCAGCGTCTGTTCCTGTATGCAAGTGTGGTCTGGGCGCGGATGGACCGATGGCTCGCTTGCATGGGCGGCTGGCTGCCGGCTCGCAGCGTAACGCGTGCCGAGCAGGCGCGCGGGCGTGAGCCGGGCAGCGGGTGGCCGAAACGGGTCAGAGGTGTCTGCCTGAGGCGAGCTCGGACTGGCCGGTGACGGCAGGGACAATGCCGCGCTGGACGGCGTGCCTGGGCTGAGCGGCACCGCCGTGTCCGTAAACCGGCTCCGCGCGGAGATCGATGCTCTTGGGCGACCAGAAACGCATCGCGTACCGACCAGGAACGCGTGCACATACTCCTGTACACGGACGCGGATGTACTGCTCGCTGGCATGTGCCTCGATGGCGTCCTGCAGCTCGTACATGAAGCGCGCGTCTGACGCGGCCGCGGCTTGCGATCGTGTCGTGTGCCGGCGGCGCGCTGTGAAAGAGCGGATCCGGGAGAGATCAATTGGCCATGTCCACCGTGCCGTCGCCGGGTCGGACGGCGAGTTTCTTGTGGTGTGCCGTCTGCCGTCCCGCTCCGCGCCGCTCCACGGCGAGCGGAAGCGCACGGGCGAGCCGCCGCTCGGCACCGTCGCATCGTTGACCGCGTGGCGCTCGCCTTGCACCTCGATTGTGCGCGCATCCACGCGGCACAGCACGTCCCACAGGGGGAGCTCCTCAAAGCGGGGGTTCGTGACGCCGGCAATGTACGTGGACAGGCTCTCGAGCTCCTCCACCAGCGCAAGGCTCGCATACGGGAAGACGCGCTGCAGCGAGCGCGGGCGGACTGCGCCCGAGCCACTGGCGAGCGCATGTGCCGCTAACACATGCTGCACCACCACATGTGCACACTCCGAGCGCGTGGCAAACAGCACGCGCTTGTGTGTGAGGAGGGCATTGAACAGGACCACCAGCGGGTGCGTCGCTCCGCCGCTTGTGTGCAGCTCGGCACGCTGCGCACCACGGAGCTCTGCGTGCCCAAACGTGGTGAGCAGCATCACGAGTGAGTACTCACCGACTTCTTCGGGGAGCACGTCCAGCGGCACCGAAAAGGGGATTTCGAAGGCGCCGTAGCGCGCCTTGAGAAGCGCACTGCGCCCGGGAGCCGTGGGCGGCTGCGGCGGCGAGATGTGCCTGGGCGTACCCGTCCAGCCAGTGCCCGTCGAGAGCCGCACTAGTGGGCGCAGGTCGACACGCCGCCGCGAGGTCGGCATCCGCACGGTCGCACTCGTCCGGCACGCGCCGCGGAGCAGGAGCTTGGCGCCGCGGCTGCAGCATGGCACACCGGCGAGGTCCAACTGGTTGAGGCTCCTGTACAGCTTGGCGAGCACGCCAGCCTCGTTCCGCTGGGCCACGTACTCTTGCAGCGCGAGGATCAGCGGCGGCTGCGGTCAGCCGTGCGGTCGTGACGGTGGTGCGCACCTTGAACATGGAGAGGCACGGGTGCATTGTGCCGATGGCAATTGTCTGCACCGTCGCTCCGCGCTCCGCCTCTTCGTTGCGCTCTGCACACATGTGGCTCAGGATGTGGAAGCAGCGGGGGCTGCCGGTATCAGCGCCTTCTGCATCACTGCCGGCCGCAACATGTGGGTGCACTTGCGGCTCGGCGCCGAGCTCGGCGCTCAGCGCACTCGTGGGCCGGAAGAACACGGTCCAGTCGTCTGTATGCTCGTGCGCGCCGTCCGGGAGCATCTGGTGGGCGAGGAGCCTGCAGCGTCAGCGCCGTCTCTAGCATGTATTGTAGCATACGTCTCATCGAGGCCGGTGGCGCACGGGTACCGAGCCACGATCGTGGCGCCGCGGTGCACATGAAACTCGGCGAGCAGGCAAAAGAGACATGCCCTCACGGGACTGAGCCGATCATGCGCCGGAGCGCTGCTCATGGCTGTGAGAGGGGCGCGTCACGCTGCTTAACGGTGACGGCAGCGGCTCCGCCCGCCGCCAGCGCGGCATCCCGGCGCATGGTCAGTGCGCACAGACCTCGCATGCGTGTCACAGGCTCATTACGCGCGTGTGGCGCACGTGACTCCCTAAGCGTGTTGCTGCGTCGAGGGGTGGCGAGCGAACCAACACTTTCCAGTTCCGCTGCCGATGCCGCCCAGGGCTGCACGGCCGCCGGCCGCTGCGCGGGGCGCGCAAGAGGCGCGCCCAGGCGCAGCTGCCGATGCCGCTGCGGTACTCTTGCGCGTCGCCGCGGGCGATGCGGACCGCAGCGTGGTGGCGGCACTCATTGCCGAGACAGGCGCCAGCGCCACCGTGCAAGGTGTGTCGCTGTACACGTCGGTGCGGCGTGGCGCAGACGGCACGTGGGCTGCACCGACGCGGGGTGGCGAGGCGACTGCTGGCGCTTCCCCCACGCCCGCAAAAGTCCGCTATGCCAAGCAAGTGGTCAATGCGGTGCTTGGCGCGCTGGGCCAAGCGCCGCGTTCCAATCCCACTTCTACCCGGGATGCCGCTCCAAGAGCTGGAGCACAGCCGGCTGCTCGTGCGGCACCGCGCGGCGCAGCGGCCGGTGCGTCGCACCCCCCAGTCTACTTGCTGGACTGCTTTCGTGTGGCCATGGCCGTGCTGTGTGCGGCCGCAGCCGACCAGCAGGGCCCGGCTGAGGGCACCGCTGCGGCGGCCGCCGCTCACGGCCCGGATCGCGCACAGATTGCCAGTGTGGCACTTGCCGTGGCGCACCGTCTCGTGGCCCTTGCCCTGTATACCCAGGCCACGGCCGAACTTGCTGCTATTCGCACACTACTGTGCAGTGCGGAGGTGCCTCGGCCGCCGCACCCACTGGACGCCCTGCCGCCTGGCGCGCAGCTCGTGCATACCCTCGTTTACCCACACTGCGAGCATGCGCCGCTCCACGTTGTTCTCGAGGCGCAGATGGCCGCCGTACAGGCGGCCGCGCCGCTGCTGACGCGGCTTGATGTGGGCCACTTGGCATCGCTGCTCACGCACGCGGATGGCCCTATCGCATGCGCGCTCCGTGCTCGGCATGCTGGCGAGCACGCTGCCGCAGACCGCGCGGCCGCTGCCGTGGAGCGGGCCACGTCGCTGTACCTGCAACGTGTGCGTGCCCCGGCGGAGCCGCAGTCGTACCGCGTGCGCATTGCCGCGATGCGCATGCTCGCCGCACCACGCATGGATGCCGACGCATTCTGGGACCGTGTGGCGCGGATCAATTCAACCTTCTTCCGGCACAGCGGGTTCGGCGTGTTCCCCGAGCTGGACGCGGCCACTGCCGAGCTGTGCTCGCTCGCGGCGCCGTATGGGCTGCTGCAGGGAAAGGGCTTCCAGAATCTGTGTGAGCGCTGGCTGGCGATGGCGCGGGAGTGCGACGAGGCCGCCGTGGAGGCTGTGCGGGCGCGCCTAGCCGAGCTGGGCACTGCGGAAAGCACAGGGCCACGGGTGGAGGAGGCAGCAGAAACCGGGGGGGCGCAAGCACCTCATGCGCCCGCGCCGTCAGCGCCGTGCGGCTCGCCGCGCCGGACTCCTAGCACCGCCATCTCTACACCCTCTACGCCGACTGGCCAGACGCCCTCGCCTGGCCCGCAGGTTACTCCACCGACGGGCGCGCAAGTGCCCAACGTGGCCCCCGCCGCGCCCCCGCCGCCCCACACCGTGCCGGCCTCGTCGCCGCTCAAGGCGGCCTGCACCGCTCTGGAGACGAGCAGCCCGCAGGCCGCGCAGCTAGCGTCCGCGGCCGAGGCACTCCAGCACGTGGAGGCGGCGGACCCCGAGGAGCTCTCGGTGCTGCTGCGCGGCGCCGTGCGCCAGCTGGAGCGGCGGCCAGACCCGGCGCTCTCAGCCGCGCTTGTCTCGCTCGTGGACGCCGCGGGCCGCGCCGCGGCGTGCGCCGCTCGCTCCGGCGGCAAGCCGCTCCCCCTGTGCGACGAGGGCGTGCGGGCGATGCGGGCCGTGTGCACGCACCGCTTCGACACGACGGGGCCTGCGCAGGACGCGTGCAGCGCCGCGCTGGAGCTCGCGGCGGAGCTCGCTGGGTGTGCACCGGTGCCGGAGCGAGCGCTCCTGCTGCACCACGTGTCGAGCAATGCGTACCACTTTGGCAGCCGGCTGTACGTGGCGCAGCAGTACGGCGGCGCAGCGCGCCTGCTGGTGCTTGCCTGCCAGACGGAGCGCGATGCGCTTGCTTGTGCGCCGGAGCAGCTTGCCGAGACGCACCGCTGGGCGGCGCTGCTCCCGAAAAAGTACGAGGTGCTCGTCTCGGCGCTCCGGCACGCGGCGCAGCCGGAGCGCGCCGTCGAGGCCGCCCTGGCGTGCCTGCGGGGCAATGCCGCGGCTCTGGAGCACGCCGGCGCGCTCGCCGCGCGCCACGACGTGGATGCGGCGTTCCGTGTCGACGAGCGGCTCACGGCGCTCGGCAGCGTGCTCGCCGCGCTCTGGGAGACGGCCACCTGCACGCTGCTGCACCCTCAGGGCGCCCAGGACCGGCACAGTGTCGCACACGCGCTGAGCGAGATGCGCGTCTCGCCGGCCGCACGCGGCGCCGTGCTGGAGCACGGCGCCGCGGCGCTCTGGCCGTTCCTCGGCCGCGACGAATGCGCGCCGGCCGTGGAGAACGTGCTGCGGGCCGCGCTTGCGTGCTACCCGGTGCGCACGTATCCGCTGCGGCATGCGCGTGTGGCGCTCCAGGTGACCGAGCTGCGCGTGCTCCTCGGGATGGCCGCGCCGGCGCTGCCGGCGCTCGCCCCGGGGCTCGACGCTCGCGACCTCGGGCAGGACGCGGCGCTGCTGCCGACCCGCGCCGCACTCGCCTGCCGCGCGCACCTGCTGCGGGCCGCGGCACTGCTCCGGGCGGGCGGGCCACATGCGCCGGTCGTCTCGGCGGTGCACGCGGCACTCGGCGAGGTGCAAGCGGCCGGCGCCGAGCCGGACACGGCCCGGCACGCCAAGCCGGGCGCCCAGCGCACGCTGAGCGGGCGCCGCCCCGCACTGCGGACGCCGCCGCGGCCGCCGCCAGAAACGGCAGCCGCCAGCTCGGCGCCGCCGCCGGCGGCGCCGCCCAGGCCCGCTGCGCTCGCTCCGCTGCTCCTGCTCACGGGCTGTGCGCTGCACACCGCGGGGCTCGACGCGGCCGCGGCCGAGGTGCTGATCGCCCTGCAGCAGCATGCGCACTCGGCGGCCGGCGCCCACGCGCTCGTCGCCGAGGGCAACGTGGCCCTGGCCGGCGTCTGGCTCGCCGTCGGCCACACGGCGCGTGCCGGCGAGCTCGGCGCCAGCGTCGCGGCCGAGCTGGGCGTGCCGCCAGCGGTGCGCGCGCGGGCGCTGCTCGTCGCTGCCGCGGCGAGCGCCGAGGTGGCCAAGGGCTGGGGGCAGTACGACGCAGCGCTCGAGGCGGCGGCCGCCGCCGCCGAGGCGCCGCCGCCGGCGCCGCAGCGCGCGCTCTTCAAGTGCGAGCAGCTCGAGGTGCAGGCATGCGCCGCAGACACGTACGCGGCGCTGCAGCTGCGCGGTGGGAACGGCGCCGAGGCGCTGCGTGCCGCACTGCACGCGCTGCGGACGCGGCTGCGCTGCGCCATGGTGCTGGGCAAGCTGGCGCCGGCCGCAGGCGGCGGGGAGCGCGCGGACGCGGCGCAGCGCGACGTGTTTGCCCAGGGCGCCGCGGCGCCTCCGCCCGGCGCCGCCGCTCCGGCGCAGCCCCGCACGGCGGCGCGCTTCTCGTCGCACGCGCTTGCGACGCTGCACGCCCGCGCGACACACGCGCTGTACACGAGCTACGCGCAGCTCAGCACGCTCTACGCGCGGCGCGGCGCCGCGCGGGACGCCGAGGCGTTTGCGCGCGAGTGCGCCGAGTACGCAGGCGGGCTGCCGCTGCCGACCCGGCAGGCGCAGGCGGCGGTGCGCGTCGCGGAGCTGGAGGCGGCGCTCGGCCGCGAGCGCGCGGCGCGCGCGTCGCTCGAGCGCGCACACGGCGCGCTGGACGCCGAGGTGCCGACCGAGGCGCACGTGCTTGCGACGCTCGCGGCCGCCGACCTGCAGACGCAGGCCGGCGGCCCCGACGAGGCGCTGCGCACGTTTGCCAGCGCCCGCACGCGGCTCGCGGAGCTGCGCCGTGCGTTCCGCGGCGCGCTCGGCGGCGGCAGCGCGCGTGGCGGCCGGGCGGGCGCCGAGTCGCCCAGCGCGGTGTACCCCGCGCTGGACGTGCGGCTCGCGGTGGGCGAGGCCGAGGCGCTGCTCGCCATGGGCCGGGCCGCCGACGCACAGGCCGTGCTAAACCGGGCGCCAGCGCCCCGCACGGCGGCGGCGCGCCTGCTGCAGGCGCGCCTGCACCTCGCCGATGCCGCGCGCTCGCTCGAGGGCGACGCGGTGTGGGGCGTGCTCCCCGAGATGGCTACCTCGCTGCCGAGCCTCGCAGTGTCGGCGCCCGCCGAGCGCGCGCCGAGCGCGCCGGTGCAGCGCGCGGTCCAGGCGCTCGGCGCCGCGCGCCTCGAGCTCGAGGCGGCGCTGGCCGAGGAGGGCTCCGCGGGCGACGCGCTGCTCACCCGGGGCGCCCTGGAGCAGCTGCTTGCCGTGCTGGGCAACGATGCCCTTGTCCAGGCGCGCGGCACGCCGGAGCGCACCGCTCTGCTCGGCGCACTGGCCAACGCTGCGGTCTCGGTGACGGTGCGGCGCGAGTGGGCGGAAGGCTCGCGGGGCCGCGGCGGGCGCGCCGCGGACGCCGCGCGCGGCCCGGCGGACGGCGTGTTCTTCCGCCGCGGCGAGGCGGCCTCGGAGCCCGGGGCTCCCTCCCCAGCGTCGCCCACGCGGGGCGCAGCCGCGGACAACGTGGCGGGCCTGCCGCGGCCGCCGCCGCTGGCCCTCCCGGCCGGCGCCGCGGCGCTCACCATCGCGCTCACGCCCGATCGGCGCGCCCTTGTGCTGAGCCGCACGGGCGAAGGCCTTGCGCCGGCGCACTTTACGCTGCCGATCGGGCGGCAGTGCGCCCGGGAGGGCGAGGAGGAGCCGCTCACCGTGGACGCGGCGCTCGGCGAGCTGCGCAGCGTCGTTGCCGCATCCAACGCGAGCGTGCACAGTGCCAAGGACGTGCATGCGCTCGAGGCGCGCAAGGCCTGGTGGGGCGAGCGGCGCGCGCTCGACGCACGGCTCGGCGCTCTGCTCGAGAGCATCGAGAACACGTGGCTCGGCGGCTTCCGCGGGCTGCTGGCGCCGCTCGGCGCCGCCACGGAGCACGCACCGCTCGAGCGCCTGCGGCAGCATGTCGAGGGCGTGGTGCGCCGTGCCTGCGGCGCACGCACGCGGCGCGGCACCCGAAGCGGCGCGCTCCCGCCGCTCGACCCGACGGCGCTCGCGTGCCTTGCGGCGCTGCCGAGCGAGTGTGCGGTCGAGGACCTCGAGGACTGGCTCCACTACGCGATGGACATGTACCAGGTGCACGGCGTGCCCGTGGCGCAGGACGAGGTGGACGTCGACGAGCTGTGCCTCGACCTGCGTGCCGGGCTCGAGGAGCTGCATCGCTGGCACGCCCGCACGCGTGCCGAGCACCGGCAGGCCCCGTCCCACCTGTACCTCGTGCTGGACCGGGAGCTGTGCGAGCTGCCGTGGGAGTCGCTCCCGGCGCTCCGCGCACGCTCCGTGAGCCGTGTGCCGTCGCTGGAGCTCCTGGCCGCGCGCCTCGCACAGCCGGCACGTCTTCTCGATGTGCGGCGCACCGCCTACCTACTGAACCCGAGCGGCGACCTGGCGCGGAGCGAGGAGCGCTTTGGCACCTGGCTGGCCGCCCAGCCGCACTGGCACGGCACCGTGGGCCACCCGCCGGTGGCGGACGAGGTCGCGCGCGCACTTGCGGAACATGACACATTCCTCTACTTTGGCCACGCGGGCGGCGAGCAGTACGTGCGGCCGTCGCAGCTGCATGCGCTGCCGTCGTGCGCCGTGGCGATGCTCTGGGGATGCTCCAGCGGCGTGCTGCGCCGCCAGGGGCGGTTCGACCCGGCGGGCACGCCGCACGTGTACATGCGTGCGGGCGCGCCGGCGCTGCTGGCCAACCTCTGGGACACGACCGACCGCGAGCTGGACAGCGTGTGCGACGCGGTGCTCCAGCGCGTCGGTCTGCGCGACGGCGAGTACAAGGCCAACATGACGCTGCCAGACGCGGTGAGTGCATCACGCAGCGCCTGCCGCCTGCCGTACCTGACTGGCGCCGCCTGCGTGGTGTACGGCATCCCGGTGCGGTGGGCACCACAGTAATGTAGATCGCATAATGCATCACGCATCCAGGGACATTTGGGCTGGCCGTGGGCCTCGCCGGCGCCTACGGAGGGTATCATTCTTTTGCGGGGCAGCGGCGCCGGCGCTCGTGCCGCATCCGCTCAGCCGGCGCCGCCCCCGATCCGCTCGGCGGCTCGCATGAGCTGCCTTACCTCCTTCTCGAGGCCGCCCAGTGCACGCTTCGCCTCACTGCTCGTCTTTTGCAGGGCGGCGACCTCGCTCTCGCGCGCCTTGAGCTCCTGCTCGAGCCGGCGCCGCTCGTCCAGCTCGTACTGCAGTCGGTGCACCATGAGCTGGTGCTCATCGCCGAGCACCGCCTCGCTCCGGTACGCCTCGGGCGCGTCGCGCTGGAACTCGTCCAGCGGACGCAGCGGCACGTCTTGGTATACGGTCTCGAGCTCGTTGCACGTGTGAATGCGCGAGCGCAGCTGCTCGCGCTCATACACTAGGTTCTGCAGCGCGACCGAGGCGGTGTCGAGCTCCTTCCGCACTTCCTCGACCGGCGCCCGCCGCTCGCCCAGCGCCGCGTATGCGTCCCGGGTGAGCGCTTTCAGCTCGGCGAGGAGCGGCGTAAACTCGGACAAGAGGCGCGCGCGCGCCGCAGGGTCCTGGGCGTCACCCGCATGCGTCGTGGGCAGCGCCGCCACCGCGCCGGTGACGGCTGCCAGGGGACTGGCACCAGACTCGGCCATGGTGCGCTGCGTGGAGGCCAGGAAGCGAGCGGCTTTTGGCGCAACGCGACGAGCGCCCTGCGTCACGTGCAGCGCAGCGCGACCTGAATGCCGACACTGGCCGTGCTGGCACCTCGTCCTCAAAGACAAATGGTGTCCTCTACAATAGTCTAGATGCGTATAGGTATGAGATGGATCGAATTCTACGGGTTTTGGTGACTAGTCCTGCCCTACGGTTGCAGGACAATGCCCAAACTCGACGCCAATCTGGGTATGAAAGTACACGCCTTGATGGTCTCCGTACTTCCAGTATGGATCACGCGAATCAATTCCATGCACGTTCTCTTGTCCAGGATACAACATGTAGTGCGTCGAATTGCCGGGATTGATCCAGATCAGGTTACTCGGCTGCTGGTAATTCAGGTATCGCGGAGGAACCTGGCCATTCCAGTCCCTTCCATTAATGATCCAGTGCATCTTGTTTCCCAGTGACTCGTCCACAAAGTCGGCGAAAACCGGGTTTCCAGTGCGGGGTAGACCAAATAAAATCGCTTGATACACGCCGTGCTCCAGTACCTTGTTCAGGTGCGCCGCGGCGATCAGCCCCATGGCTCCTCCCTGTGAGTGGCCGGTGATACTAAACCGAGTCTCATTGTACTGCTCCAGGTATTGCTTTGCTTGGCTCAGGACCTGATCAGCGACTTTGACATAAGAGTCTTGGAATCCATAGAAAAGCTTGGTGCCATGAGGAAATACATCCTTGTACCGCCTGTCCGGGTCCACTTGAATCGAGAGGGTGTCCTGAGCAATAGACTCGATGTTCGAGAAATTTGTACCCTCAAACGCGACAGCGATCCCCAGCTTGTCCGAGTGGAACATGAGCGCACGTTGAGATTGGATTCCAGAGCCTGTCTGCCAAAGCAGCTTGGAATCGCCGACCTGCTGCCCGATTGGGCTGTGACAGTAGCATGCCTGGCACAGACCGGCAGCCTGTGAGTACAGGTCGGTGTCTTTGGTGACCGGCTGAGGTGCGTCGTGCGATGACGTCGCGCGCGTGGCAAGCTGGTTCACCGATGCAGCGCTAGCCATGCCGGCAAGAGCTGCCGAGCACATGACGAGCGAGAGAAAATACATGGCTTGGAACATGGCTTGTACCTTTGGAGGGCAAGTGGCGTGCATCCTTTTCAATGGACAGCATTAGCATGTACCGCACGACAGCTTATCAGGACCCATGGTCTCTCTCGGATCTCCGAGGGTCCTGGTACAGCCTAGTTTTGGTATCCATGCATTCCAGCCGATACAATTTCTGACCTGTGACATCCGCACAATCATGGGCCGGTATGCGCTCGCACGAGCCATCTATCCATGCGAGGCTGACATATTCTCGTTAATAGCACCAGGCTTATCGTACGACCAGGAAACGTATATCAGGTGCCCTATAAAGCAGAAACAATGTCCCACCCGTCTTTCGCAACATGAGACCTACTGGCCTTGTGGTGGCGGCGAGCGCCATCCTCTTGCAGGCGGCTGCCGTCCGGGCAAACAAGTACAACAGCTCAGCCGTGCACGTGCAGAACAAGAGCTCAGACTGCATGCTTGGGAGCACATATGGAAACGGTGCGATCTTTGCAGACTGTACAGGGTGCGTCATCGAGCTCGGCAACTGCTTCATCTATAATCTGCCGAACGCGTGCTCGAAGAATATTGCCGAGGTGGGCACCGCCTGTGGAGGTTGTGCACAGGAGATTCTGCAGTGCCTCGAATAGGGCCGCCGCAGCGCACAGGTTTGGAAAGTTTGTAAGAGTTTTGGCGCTGCAGTGTCCTACGGTCTAAAGACCCGCCGCAGCGCGCAGGGTATCCTTCACGAGCTTGCGCCAGAGCCCCTCTACGACGCCCTCGGCGTCCTCGGCCAGCACAGGCTCCATCGTCTCCACGAGCTCTTGCGCACTTGCGTGCTCGCGGATCTTCTCCACCACCGCCTCGACGAGCTCCTCGACCCGCTCGCCGATGCTCTCCTCGACGGCCGAGTCGAGCCAAGGCACATACGTCCCCCGCACCATAGACTGCATCGTCAGCACCGCAACCCCGCGGCACGCACGTACCTCGTCCAGCTGGTCCCACTGCGGGCGCACGGCAAACAGTGCCGGGCGCTCCTCGGGCACACTCTCGTCGAGCAGCTGCAGCTTGGCGAGCCGCTCCTGCTCCCGCTCGCTGTCGGAGCCGGCCGTCTCGCGGCGCAGCTGCTCCAGGAGCTGCAGCCGCCGCTCTGCGCCGTCCTCGGCGTCGTCTTCGGCGAGCACCGAACGGGGTGCGGCGTCCGCGGGCGCCGCGGCGCCCGCCTCGCCGCGGTGCATCTGGAGGCGGATCGGCGCGTCGCCGCCCTTGGGCAGCAGCACGCCCGCGGCGCGCTGCCGCTCGGCAAACTCGGCCATCTCGCGCTCCTGCTCAGCGACGAAGCGCTCAGCGGCGGCGCGCGCATCGGCCGCCTCCTGCACCTCATCCCTGCGGTCCTGCTCGTCCGCCTGCTCCTCCCGCGTGCGCTGCGCGGCGCGCTGCTGCAGCCAGCGGCGGCGCTGCGTCCAAAACAGCTCGTGCGTCAGCTCCTCGTCCTCGCGCGCCGCGTCCCACTCGCGCAGCACCCGGTCGTGCTCCGCGGCGCGGCGCGCCGCATCGGCCGACTCGCGTGCACGCACGTCGTCCCAGTGTGCGATGCGGATCCGCTCCTTGGCCTCGTACGCCGCAACGGCGTGCTGTGCGCGCCGGGCTGCATCGTCCGCGGCGCGCGCGCGCCGCGCGCGTTCGGCGTCCTCGTCGGCCGTCTCGGGGTCCGACGACGCCACGCCGTTCGCCGCCGCGTCGTGCGCCGGGGAGCCGCGGGCCAGCGCGGCGCGCTCCCGCTCGGCGCGCTCAAGGGCGCGGCGGCGCTCGAGCTCCATCTCGCGCTTGCGCTCCGCGGCATCGCGAGCCACGGCCGAGAGGCGGAACTTTTCGATCTCGGCGAGCACACTGGCGCGGCTCTCTTCGGGGATCTCGTCCACGGGCAGGTCCTTGAGGTGGTTGGGGATCTGGTACGTCTCCACGTCGGCGTCGCCGCTCGACGTGCGCGCCGCGCGCATCGTGGTGAGCACCTGCTCGACCCGCATGCGCGCCGCATTCTCCTCGTGCGCATCGGCGTCGGTGCGGCTGAATGAGGAGCCAAACTCGTCCAGGGCGTTCCGCGTCTTTTCCTCGGCCCGCACAATGAGCCGCTTGCTGGGCGCCGAGGCGTCCGCGCCCATGCTCGGCAGCTCCACAGCGTCCAGCACCGCGAGCGCGCGTAGCACCGCCGGCACGCTCTGGAACTGGGCAAACCCAAACGTCTTGCTGACCCGCTTGAGCGAGACGTATCCGCCGCATGCCTGCCACCGTCAGCAAAACGCCCTCCGCGCACCCCACGCACCTGCAGCAGCTGCACAAGCCATCGGTCCGACACACCCGGCGAGATGCTGCCCAGGAACACTGTCGACGACGCGTCGCCCACGCCGGGCGCCGGCGCCGAGCCTGCTGCGTACATCGCCGTGCCTCGCCGATGCGCCACGCCGCGTCGCCGCGTCGCCGCAGCGCCGGCGCACGAATGGAGGCGTGTACCCAGCGTCAGGTGCCAGCAAAACGTGACTGCTCGGCCGCGCCGAGAGCGCGAATCCGTCGCACCCCCCGGAGACGCACACCATGTCTGCGCAGCCGACGCCGCGTCTGCCGCCCGGCTGGGTCACGCAGTGGTGCGTTGCGCGCGCGAAGGGGCAACAGTCTGGCTGACACCTGCAGGGACCCCGCGTCTGGGCGCCAGATCTACGTCGAGTCGGCCACGGGTCGGACGAGCTGGAATCCACCCATGCCCGCCGCGCCGCGCCCCCCGGCGCAGCGGCTCTCGCACCAGCACGCCAAGGCGCACATGTCCATGCCTGCCAATGCGATGCCGGGGGTCGTGCGCCCGCCCGGCGTGCGCCCGATGCCGCCCGGTGCGGTGCGCCCGGCGCCCGGCGCCGTTTCCCCAGCGGCGGCCGCGTCCCCGCCGGGAGTCGCGTCGCCGCCAGGCGTGCGCTCGATGGCCCCGCGGCCGATGCCGCGGCCGGCGGCGCGCCCAGGGCACGCGCCGCGGCCGAGCATGCCGGTCGGCGGCGCCTCGAGCGCCGCGGCGCGCCGCCGCGCGTATCCCACGGCGCACCTGGCGGCCAACAGCGTGAGCTACGCTGGGCAGTACGATGCGGCCGCGGCGGGCGCCGGCTCCGGCGTGCCCACGTCGCCCGCGGACGCGCCGCAGCTGTTCACCCCCGCGGCGGCGAGCGTGCCGAGCCCGGGCGTCGCGTCGCCCGGCCACCCGGCATCGCCCGGGCAGCCGCCTGTGTCGCCGGGGCAGGCAGCGATGACCTCGCCGGCGCGGCGCATGGCGCCTGGCCACGCGCACCGCGCGTCGCGCGTGATTTCCGGGCCGACGGCAGCGCCGGTGCCGATGGCGGACGCCGGCACGGGCCGCGTCGCCTCTGGGCCGACACCCGCGGCGCCCGCGGACGGGCAGCCGATGGTGCCGGCGCCCGTGCCGGCGCCGCCGTCGCTCGGCCACTCGGCGACCGCGAGCGTGGCGGGCGTGGCGGGCGCACCGGGCGCACCGGGCGTCGCGGGGCTCACCTCGCAGATGCAGGGGATGGGCTTGGCCCAGGGCGGCCGGGTGAGCAACGCGCTGCACAACGCTGTGATCGGGCAGCAGCCGCCGAACCTGGCGGAGCTGGACGCACCGCCGCCGGCGATCCAGCTGCCGCCCGGTGCGTGCCTCTCGAGCGACGCGCGGGCGAACGCGGACCCGTCGTACCAGCGGTGCACGCTCAACGCGCTGCCGACGACCAACTCGCTGCTGAGCAAGAGCAAGCTACCGTTCGGCGTGGTGCTGTCCCCGATGCGCAGCGTGCGCGAGGAGGAGGGCGACGCGCCGGTGCCGGTGGTGGGCGACTCGGTGATCGCCCGGTGCCGGCGGTGCCGCACGTACATCAACCCGTACGTGTCGTTCACCGAGGGCGGCCACCGCTGGCGCTGCTGCATGTGCAACCTGACCAACGAGGTGCCGCAGCTGTTTGACTGGGACCAGGAGAACAACCGGCCCGCGGACCGGTGGAAGCGGCCGGAGCTGAGCTCGTCCGTGGTGGAGTTCATCGCGCCGCGCGAGTACATGGTGCGGCCGCCGCAGCCGCCCGTCTACGTGTTCCTGATCGACGTGTCGCACCACGCGATGGCCTGCGGCATGGTCGGCGTCGCCGCCGAGACGATCCGCGCCTCGCTGGACCGCCTGCCGAACCGGGACCGGCGGACCAAGGTGGCGGTGATCGGCTTCGACACGCAGCTGCACTTCTTCCGCGTGGCGCCGGAGAGCACCGACCCCGAGGTGCTGGTGGTGGGCGACGTGGACGATGTGTTCCTGCCGCAGCCGAACGACCTGCTGCTGAACCTGGCCGAGTGCCGCGCCGGGCTCGAGTCGCTGCTGACCAACCTGCCGGCCATGTACCAGACGCCGCGGCCGGCGGCGGCGGCGCTGGGCGCCGCGCTCCAGGCCGCGTTCAAGCTCATCTCTCCGATCGGCGGCAAGATCGAGGTGCTCGCCGCGACGCTGCCCACGCTCGGCCCCGGCGCCCTCAAGATGCGCGACGACCCGAAGCTGTACGGCACCAGCCGCGAGAGCTCGTTGCTCAACGCCGCCTCCACGTTCTACAAGACGTTCCCGATCGACTGCTCCCGCAGCCAGGTCTCGGTCGACATGTGGCTCTTTGCCGCGGCGTACACGGACGTGGCCACGCTCTCCTGCGTGCCGCGGTACACGGGCGGGCAGACGTTCTTCTACCCCGGCTTCAACGCCGCGCGCCCGGCCGACGCGGAGCGCTTCTCCCACGAGCTCAGCAGCGTGCTGGCCAGCCCCGTGAGCTTCGAGGCCGTGCTGCGCATGCGGGCGACGCGTGGCATTCGGCCGACGGCGTTCCACGGCAACTTCTTTGTGCGCTCCACGGACCTGCTCGCCCTGCCGAGCGTGCCGCTGGACCAGGGGTACGTGATCGAGTGCGAGATCGAGGACAACATCAGCGCGCCGTTTGTCGTGTTCCAGAGCGTGGTGCTGCACAGCAGCGCGTTTGGCGAGCGCCGCATCCGGGTCACCACGCTCGCTGTGCCGACCACCACGAGCCTCGCCGAGGTGTACGCGAGCGCGGACCAGACTGCGATCGCCACCGTGCTGGCCAACAAGGCCGTGGAGCGCGCGATCCACTCGCGCCTCAACGATGCGCGCAACATGCTGCGCAACCGGCTTGCCGAGATCCTCTCGAGCTACCGGGCCACGATGACCAACGCCCGCGGCGGAAACGCAGCGCACCTGTGTCTGGCGACCAACCTGGCGCTCCTCCCGCTGCTGATCCACGCCCTGCTGCACCACCCCGCGCTGCGCATGAGCTCGCAGCTGCCGAGCGACATGCGCGCGTACGCGCAGGCGCTCATGACCATGCTCCCGGTGCAGCGCCTCCTGCCGAACGTGGTGCCCGTGCTCTACTCGCTGCACAACATGCCCGCCAACGCGGGCAGCGTGGACCCGACCACGCAGCAGTTTGTGCTCCCCCCGCGTCTCAACCTGAGCAGCGAGCGCTTCGAGCGCTACGGCCTCTACCTGCTGGACAACGGCCTGGACCTCTACCTGTGGCTCGGCCGCGCCGCTGTGCCGCAGCTCACGCTCGACGTGTTTGGCGCGCCGGACTACGTGTCGCTCCAGTCGGGGCCGCTCGAGCTGCCCGTGCTGGAGAATGCCATGAACCAGCGGGTGAATGCGATTGTCGCGCACGCACGCAACGGCCGCCGTGGCCCGTACCGGCCGACGCTCTATCTGGTCAAGGAGGACGGCGAGCCGCGCCTGCGGCAGGCGGCGCTCAGCCTTCTTGTCGAGGACCGCTTCGAGCAGGCCATCTCCTACCCGGCGTTCCTCAGCCAGCTGCGGGAGAAGATCGGCGCCTAGGCACCGTCCAGTACACGTTGACAAAACGGAGGATTGTTTTGCATAGTGAGAGTCTAGTACACCATCGTGAACATACGCCCGTTATTCGGCACGCAGGGCCTCGAGCGCCGCGTCCGCGAACAGGCCGTGCATCTTGGCCGTCGGGTGGTACAGGTCCCAGTACACGTGCCGCTCGGGATGCGCGCACAGGTGGCGCTGCTTCTTCTCGATCTTCTGCGTGCCGACCAGGCAGGCGTCCTTCCCGTTGCTCAGCTTGTACTGCTGCAGGTGCCGCAGGATGTGCTCCTCGCGCTCGTACAGGTCCACCACGCTCACCCGCGCGCTCGCCTGCTTCGCCCAGCGTTTCACCCTGTTGTTGAACGTGTGGATATACAGAGCGAGCGCCGCCTGCTCCAGCTTCCCGCTGTACTCACGCGCGTACGGCGACCGGTTCGAGCTCGGCAGCGTCGCGACCAGGAGGTGCTTGGCGCCGCGCGCGGCCAGCTGCTGCTCTGCGTGCTTCAGGTCCGTGGCCACCTGGTTCGCGAGCTTGAGCGGCTGCGGCTTCTTCTGCAGCCCAAAGAAGGCGTCGTTGGACCCGCCCGTGACAATGTACAGGGCGTTGGGGTCCGTCTTGTTCCCGTGGCGCGCCAGATACCGCTTCACCTGGTGCAGCACGTCGGGCACCGCCACTGCCATTAGCGCACGCATCTCGCCAGCTCACGTACCGTCCGATTCGTACCCGGTGTAGCCCTGGACCCGGCTGTTGTTTACCGTGGCGCCGCCGTAGGCGCCGTCCTGCACGCTCGAGACACCGAGGTGCTGCGCGAGCTGCTCGGGCCACGTGAGGCCGTTGGAGAAGCGGCCACTGTGGGTTAGCTGCGTACGCCCTGGGCAGGACGCACCGGTAGTACGCGCGGTCGGCCGGCCAGGTCTTGTTGGTGAGCCGGTAGGACCCGTTCCCATTGTCCACCATCGAGTCGCCAAACACGACAATGTGCGAGTAGCGCTGCGCACGCGCCTGCACGGCAAAGTGCTCCTGCACCGGCGCCGCGGCGCTCAGCGCGGCCAGTGCGGCAAGCACGCACAGGCTGATCCACGTCCTGCTAAACTGCATGGTGGAGTAGGTGGAGAAAAAGTCCCGGCACCGGTTACCGGAGCCTGCCGCCGGCGCCCTGCCAAGACTAATGAATGCACCCCACAACGTATCTACATGATGCACTACAGGCAGGCCCTGCGGCGCACGGCGTAGCGTCCATGGACTACGCTACCGTCCTTTCACACTGCAGAGCGGCGCACGCCTGCAACCTGGTCCAGCACCTGCACAGTCAGCCCTGCCGTGGGCTCCGCAGTACGCACCTGGCCGACCACGGGAAGCGTGAGCACGTCGCCCAGCACGGGCACCTGCCGCAAAAAGTTGAGGATGACCGGGAAGAAGTCGCTGCGGTCAGCGGCGCTCCTGGCGCTGCAGACGTACCCAAAGAGGTTGAGGAAGCCGATCGTCTCGAAAAACATGCCGATCAGCGTCCAGTGCAGGAACACGAGGATCATGCCCAGGAAGAAGCACACGGTCCCGCGGATCTTTTGCCGCCGTGCAAAGAAGTAGAACGTCTTCTGCGGGCCGATGAGCAGTGCAATGCCGGCGGTAAAGAGCACATTGCCCAGCGCCAGGAGCGTGGCGTCAAAGAAGAGCACCACGCCCAGGAAGAGGAAGAACACGCCCGCGGACACAAGGCCCACGCCGATCTCTGCACCCGTCAGCGCCCCGGCCGCCGCCCGCCAGCTGGCACACGCACTCTGCTGATCCGACAACCACATGGCCAGCGCGAAAACAACACACGCGTGTATGGACGTAACTACACACGGGCATATTTCCCAGGCACACCTAGCCAGCCCGCCGGTTGCCCTGGGGAGCCGGCGGCGCGTCGGTGGCGTACACCTTGCGTTGCGGGTACGCGTCGCTGCGTACGCCGGCGGACGCGAACGCATTCATAGTCGGGAGTGGCTCCTCGCTGAACCACGGATGCTCCAGCGCGTCGCGAGCCGTGATCCGCCGCTCGGGGTCGTACTGGAGCAGGGCGTCCAACAGCGCCAGCCCCTGCTCCGTGTGCGCCCGCGACGTGTACCACTGGCGCAGCGTGTTCGGCACGTGCTCGCTGCGCCGGCTCGCAAGCCACAGCGGGTAGTCGGGCAGCGTGTCGATGCGCGGCCAGCAGTGGCGGCCGGGCGTGCCGAGTATATCCACAATTTTGCCCAGCTGGTTCCCCTGGAACGGCGCACTCTTCATCTTGGGGGCCATGCGCGCCTCTTCGCCCTTGAACATGGGACGCAGCGCAAGCAGCTCGCCCCAGATGCAGCCGACCGCCCAGAGGTCGATTGCCGACGTATAGTGGCGCGCGCCGAGCAGTAGTTCAGGCGCGCGGTACCAGATCGTCACGACCACCATGTCGCCCGTGTACAGAGGGAGCAGCGGGTCGGCGCACACCCGGGCGAGGCCGAGGTCGCCGATCTTGACGATCCCTTCCGTGGTCACCAGCACGTTGGCAGGCTTCAGGTCCCGGTGCATCACCCAATTCCGGTGCAGATACTCCACTCCGTTTAACAGCTGCCATAGCAGCGACTTGATCATGGGCATAGCAATTGGCGAGCGCAGCGCCGACAAGTGGTGCTGGATAATCTGCAAAAAGTCGTGCTCTGCGTATTCGAACACGAGATGGATTGCTTTGTTCTCCAGCATCACCTCGTGCAGCCCCGTCACGTTCACATGCCGCAACTCCCGGTTCAGCCCAATTTCGCGAATGGCGCTCTGGCTGATCCCCGTGTACGTATTCCGCTCGCCCTCCCGGTCGGGCTTGAACTTTTTGATTGCGTACATCCCGCGGTCCCCGTGCGCACCAGTTTCGCGCTCTTCGGCCTTGTACACGCGGCCGTAGGTGCCCGAGCTGAGGAATCCATGGATCCGGTACACCGACGTGACCGAGCGCCTGCGTGCGTCGCGCGTCGCCCGGTACGCACGCATGACCGCCTCTGGCGAGGCGGACGACGGCACCACGGCGCCATCGTCGCCCCTGCCCTGCGCACGCTCCATCGGGCAAGCGCGCGTGGCAGTCGGTCGCTGCGCCGCACGCCCGTGCTGGGCGCTGGGGTGTGGAGGAGCACATGTGGAGGGCACCCGTCGGCCGCGCCGCCGGCCGCGGTTCGCTCAGATCGACCATGTCGATCGTACAGTCGTTCCATGCGGCCCTGGACGCGGATGCGGAGCTGCCGATGCCTATCGCGGCCATCTATGCGCTCTCGGACATGATCAGCAAGTCGGGTGCCGAGACCACCTCGGAGCTTATGGAGAGCATCAAGCATGCGAGCGAAGAGCTCAAGGCAAGCCTGCCGAATCCAATTCCAGCGTCGGCGGGCCTCGAGCTGTTTATGCGATTCGTAACGACGAAGAACTGGGCCGGTGGCGTGCGTAGCGGGCGAGGCTGTGCAGGTTTGCTGACGTACAGGACTTTGAGGCGCACAAGCAGAACCTCATCTCCGTGGCGCTCGACTTTGCCAACAACACTGTGCCCAACTGCCGCGAGCGCATCACCGAGCTCGTGCAGCCGTTCATCCGCGACGACATGGTGCGTGCACATGCGCGCACGCACTCCACTGACGACAGGTGGTTCTTACGCACGGCTACTCCCGTGTGGTGATGCAGGTGCTGCTCGCTGCGGCGCAGGCCAACAAGCACGTCAGCGTCTACGTGACCGAGAGCCGGCCGACGCAGCAGGGCCTGCAGACGTGTCGACGGCTGCGCGAGGCGGGTGTCTCGTGCACCGTGGTGCTCGACGCGGCGGTCGCGTACATCATGCACAAGGTGGACATGTGCCTGATTGGTGCCGAGGGCGTCGCAGAGTCCGGCGGCCTGGTCAACGCCGTGGGCACGTACCAGATCGGCGTGGTGGCCAAGGCGGCGAACAAGCCCGTGTTCGCCGTGGCGGAGAGCTACAAGTTCCTGCGCCTGTTCCCTCTGTCGCAATACGATATCCCGATCACCACCACCGTTCTCCCGCTGCCCGCGGAGCCGGAGCCGGCGTCGCAGGCGGGCGAGCGGGATGCGCAGGCCGAGGCGCCGGCGAATGCGCCGCTGCGTATGACGCCGGAGATGGAGGCGCTCAACCCGCTGATTGATTATACCCTGCCCGAGCTTGTTACGTTCATCGTGAGCGACATTGGCATCCTCACCCCATCGGGTGTCTCGGATGCGCTCCTCGCCGTGTACGGTGGCAACTAAGGTGGCCACGCCGTCAGCACCTGCGTGCCAAGCCGGTACGCACCCGCGCTGGCATTCCGTAGAGCTCGGCACTGCTCTGTTGAAAATACCATAATACGCATACAGTGGCTGCACGGCAGCTTCTCCTGCCGCACTCGTCTACTTTTACGTCTACTTGCGCTGCCGCTTGGCAGGCTTGCTCGCAGCGCCGCGCCCTCCGCTGCGGGCACCCATGTCCTCGGCAAAAGCGCTCCCCCCCCGCTTGGTCACGGGAGCCGGGCGCTTCTTCTTGCTCGGCTTGCCCTGGTTCTTGGGGACGGGCACACCGAGCTCCTTGGGCCGCTGCGCACGCTTGGCAGCACGCACTGCCGCGTCCATCTCGCCCTGGGCATTCTCCTTGGCAATCTCCTCGCGCATGAGCTTCGAGCGCTTCTTGCGGCGCGAGAGCCCCGCAAAGCGGTCCTTGCCCTGTCGGTTAGCCATCGGAATGCTGACCATTTTACGCACCTTTTCACTCTTGCGCTTTTCGGCCGCATTGGCCGCATCCATTTTGGCTGCATACTCGGCGAGCGACACACCTGGATTGTTAGTTGCGTCGGCGCGGCCACGTACACTTACCCTTGGCGGCGGCCTTGTCCTTCTCGGACTGGAACCAAGTACGCGCCGGACGCGAGTAAATCTCGTCCTGGTGCTTCATCAGGTTCTCGCCCTTCTGCACCTGCATCTCGGCCTGCCGCAGCGCGCGCTCCTCGCGCTCCTCCTGGAGCACGTGCTCGATCTCGGGCTTGAGCGCGGCGATGGCCTCCGAGGTGCGGTGTACGGCGTCCGCGGGCAGCAGGCGGTGGCGCACCTGCTCCGGGGGCGTCCGCTTCAGCACCGTCTTCAGCAGCCGGCGGTCCGCCTCGCCGACCAGGGTGACGGAGCGGCCCTGGCGGCCAGCACGCGCCGTTCGGCCGACACGATGCAGGTACTGCTCCAGCTGTGCAGGCATGTCGTAGTTGATCACGGTCTGAACGCCACGGATATCGAGACCGCGGCTCGCCAGGTCGGTGGCGAGCAGGAAGTCGACGTGCTGGTCGCGGAAGCTGGTGAGCGACTGCAGCCGCTGCTCCTGCGACAGGTCGCCGTGCAGCTCAGCGGCCGCAAGGCCCAGCAGGCCAAAGATGATCTTGAGCTGGTGCGCCAGCTTCTTGCTCCGCACGAAAATAATCACCTGGTCGCGGAACGTGCGCATGCACAGGGTGAGCAGCAGCGCGGCGCGGTGCGCGTCCTCGGCCGCCTGGCGCCCCGCGCCGCTCGGCGCACGAACACGCACAAACTCCTGCACAAGGCGCGCCGCGGTCGTGCGCTTCGGGTCCACAAACAGGCGCACAGGGCGCTGCAGACTCAGTCGCACGAGTTGGTCCACGTCGTCCGTCATGGTCGCGGAGAAGAGCATGGTCTGCCGCTTCCGCGGGCTCAGACGCACGATCTCGTTCAGCTCTGCCTCGAACCCGTCCTCGAGCATGCGATCTGCCTCATCCATCACCAGAATCTCGACGTCCTCCATGCCGAAGCACGCCGAGTTGCGCACGTGGTCAATCAGACGACCTGGTGTGGCGATCACCACATCCGGGCGCTGCTTCAGCTCGGCCTCCTGTGCCTTGAGCGAGAGACCACCGACACACAGGCAGAAGCGCACGTCCATGTGCCGTGCCAGCGCCGTGCCGACGCTGTGGCACTGGATCGCCAGCTCACGGGTTGGGCACAGGACCACCACGCGGGATTTCGCCTCCTCCACCCGCTTTGGGCGGTACGACAGACGCTCGAGGATCGGGATCAGGAACGCAGCCGTCTTGCCGCTACCCGTGACCGCGCCGGCGACGAGGTCTTTGCCGGCGAGGGCCAGCGGGATGGTGCGTGCTTGGATTGGTGTCGGCTTGTGGAAGCCGAGCGTGTCCATCGCACGGAGCAGCTGCCGGTTCAGCCGCAGCGCCGCAAACGACGCCATCGTGTCGTCCGTTGCGCCGCCATCCTTTTCCTCAGCAAAGTACTCGGCCTTGCGCTGCCGCGACTCTTCTGTCTCGTCCTCGGAAGAAGCGTCCTCGTCCTGCGGCTCGGCCTCCACCTCCTCCTCGTCACTAATAGGGTCCTCGTCCTCGGCTTCCTCCTCGTCACTCGCCTCGTCCGCAGCCTGACGCTGCATCGCCCGAGCGCCGGCGCCGAACCCCTCTTCGTCGCTCTCATCCGAGCGCTCGCCAGCGTCGCCGTCCGCCCGGAGCGCAGCTTGGTCCTCATCCTCCTCACCACCGGCGCCCTCGTCCAGTACACCCTCATCCTCGTCACCGGCATCCTCGTCACCGGCATCCTCGCCGCCGTCATCCTCGTCTTCCTCGCCGCCGAGGTCGGGCACCTGTAGCTGCGCACGCCGCCGCTCAATAATATCGTCCACCGTGAGCCGGCCGCCGTTGGCGCCATTAGCACCCTTGGCGCCAGCCACGCCGTAGTTCCACGCAGACGGCACCGCGTACTCGTCGCCCGTATCGAACTCAAAGCCTTCACCAAGCTCGAGCCCCTCGTTCGGCACCGAGGTCTTCTTGGCGCGCCCCGTGTCGACCACCTTGGCCCGCTCGCCGATGCGGGCCTTGGCGGGCTTACCCGGCTGCGCTGCTGGCCCCTCGCGCTCGGGGCTCTGCGCGCCCGCATCCTCCTCGTCCGAGTCGAGGGTCATCACAAAGTCGTCGCGCTTCGGCTGTGCCGCGCGCGCCGCCTCGCCATGCTTCCGTGCCATGGCTCCAGCCACACTGCAGCTGTCCAGGCGCACTTGGCGCTGCGGGCAAAAAAAATCGGTGGTGCAGATCACGTGAGGTGTTGGTGCCAGGCACGGTACCCCTAGCGCATCCCCTCACATATCCCCTAGCTACCCCGGCCGGTGGGTTGGCGTCTGGCGAGCAGACTGCAAAGGTGGCCAGTGTTCAAGGAACCGTGGTGCTGACCCGTACCTCCGTCTGTTGCCCTGGGCAGTGTATGACTGCCATTGAGAGCAACCATGGACGGTAATATTCGTGTGCCATACAGCCACACGCCTATGTCCGGGCTGGGCGCGGCACGCATCTTTACCAACGTGTTCCGCCGCTACAACACCCAGCCGTGTCCCGAGAGCGAAAGTTCCAGCCCTCCTGCGACCCCCACTGGCTCGCAGACGCCGGCCAGTCCGCCCACGTCGCCCGGTGCCTCGCTGTACAGCCGCTCCTCGCGGCCGCCGCCACATGTCGCGGGCAGCGGCGGGACGGGCGGCGATATTCCCGAGAGCCGATCCCGAGGCGCGCAGCGCATCCGCGGCGCGCACGACGCGCCACTCCCGCGTCCACGGGCGACGCCGGGGCCCAAGCACCATATCCGATTTGTCCCGCACCTCGATACCACTCGCTCCTTATCATTCACGCCCGTGGAGCGCGACGTGTACGAGTACGGCCCGCAGCTGCGCATCGGCAGGTACACCCGGCGCGCCGGCGAGAGCGAGCTGCCGGGTGCGCCGACCGGCGGGGAGGCCCTCCCGGGCGATGCGCCCGCTGCCGCCGCCGAAAGCGCCGGCGGCGACACGGCGTCCCAGGTGGGCGATCGCCCTGATCTACGGCCCAGCACCGACCGCGCAGACAGCACACGTGTCATGTTCAAAAGCAAGGTGGTAAGCCGGATACACGCCGAGATCTGGTGTGAATCCGGCGGCACGTTCTTTGTGCGCGACACGCGGTCGAGCAGCGGCACGTTCCTCAACCATACTCGACTCTCGCCACCAAATGTCATGAGCCGGCCCTTCCCGCTACGCGACGGCGACGTGCTCCAGTTTGGCGTGGACTACCAGGGCGGGGCCGAGGACCTGTTCCGCTGCGTCAAACTGCGGGTGGAGACCGACCGAGACTCGCGTCCACGGGCGAACGCGTACAACGTCGCAGCGCTCCGGCAGCTGCATCAGATCCGCGACGGCCCCCGCGACACTGCGCCCCACCTGGCCGCCACGCCGGCGCCGCCGGCGCAGCAAGGCGCCAAGGTGGCCGAGTGCTGCATCTGCCTGTTTGACATCACCGTGTGCCAGGCGCTCTTTGTGGCTCCCTGCTCCCATCTCTTTCACTACAAGTGTATCCGGCCCCTACTCAACCTCCACCATCCCGGCTTCCTCTGCCCGCTCTGCCGCTCGTTTGCAGACCTGGAGGCGAATGTGGAAACGGACGAGGGGCTCCAGGAAGAGCTCCAGCAGCACCTGGACGCACACGAGCAGACCACCTTTTTCAGCGAGGGCAGCGGGAGCCGAACGAGCGGCAGCCAGACGAGTGGCAGCGACGGCGCCAATGAGCGCGGTAGCGGCAGCGGGGCGCCGGCGGCGCCGGCGCCACCCGCCCAGGGCGCAATGCCGGACGTCGCGTCCGAGACCATGCCCGCCGACGTCGTCGCGGCATACAGCGACATTGGGCCGCTTGCCGGAACCGAGCCAATGGTCGCCGCACGCAGCTTCCAGATGGACGCGCCGCTGCCGCCGCCGGGCGACGCCGAGGAGCTGATGCCCGGACCGGGTGCGCCAAGCACGGCGGCCACCTCGACAGACGCACAGGCACGAGCGGCGCCACGTGTTGGAGACATCTTCACAAGTTTGGGACAGGCCAACCCCTGAAACGAACCGCAGTTAGCGGTGGGCAGTGCCCACTCACGATACATGTCCAAATGTAAGATAGAATGTACAGCTCTATCACGCATTTCGAATCCTCGCAACTAGGCTGCCTCCTTGTGCTTGCGGGACTGTTTGTCCTCCTTGCTCTTCTTGCGCTCCTTGCGCTCCTCCCTCTCTTCCTTGCTCTTCTCCTTGCGCTTCTCCTTGTCGCCCTTGCTCTTCTTCTCCTCCTTGCGCTTCTCCTTGTCGCCCTTGCTCTTCTTGCTCTCCTTCTCGTCGCTCTTCTCGCCCTCGCGCTTCCGCTTGCCCGGCGTCGGCTCCTCGGGCGGAACAAACATCTTCTCCCGCTCTTGCTCGCGCCGGGCGGCGTGCTCCGCCTGCGCCTGCATCTTCTTGGCGTGCTCGCTCTGCTTGCGCTCGTGCGGCTTGAGGAAGTACTCACCACTCTCGAGCTGCAGGTCCACCTTGCTAGGCTGTGGCGGCGGCGGGAAGGGCGTGTACACCTTCTTCTTGGCCGGCTCCTTGGGCGCCTCGGGCTTCTTCGGCTTCTGGTTGTGCTTCTTGAACGATGGCAGGAACCGGTCCCACGACTCGTTCGCGAGCTTGGGGTCCTTGGCCAGCTCGCGCTTGATCATGAGTTCCTGCTGGTCAGTGGCTGTGGCACTGCGGCACGACGCACCTTGATGTGGTAGATGGGGTGGATGTTCTTCATGCAGTCCAGCACGATACGCCGGACCTCCTTGAGACCCTTGTAGGTCCCCATGGCGCTCACCGTGTTGCCCTGTACGAGCACGTAGCAGCCCGTGAGCAGCTCGATTGCCTGCCGTCAGCACCGCGCACTCACGGCCGGCCACGTACCTTGAGCGTGCTTCCGTTCGGCCCAATGATCCGCTGCCGCCGCTTGACGAACCGCTCTTTGTTCCGTACAATATTGCCGATCTTGATTACGTCGCTCGCCATGTCGTCCTGCAGGATTTTGACTGCCTGTGTGAACGGCACGCTGCGGCTAAGGAGCTTGATCAGATCGCGCGCACGCAGGATAATATACGGATCAAACGTCTTGCGTGTGGTGCGCACGGTCATGGAGCCCTCCACGAGGTCCAGCGTGCACGCCACGCCGTGCTTGTCGAGCGCAGCAGTAACGTGCCCCCAGATCTCCCGCAGGTACTTCTCCCGGTACTTGGGGAACAGGGTGGCAAAGCTGCTCTCCTCTAGGAACGGATGGGGGTTGTCCTCGGGGGTGAACTTGTCGATCTTCCAGTGGTCAATGTCGTCCGTGTCCCATGCTGCACACGTTAGTCACTGCACTGCACGCTCCGGCGCATCGCACGTACGCTTGTCCTTGCGGAACCGCTTGTTCTTGTTCTCGACGCCTGCGGCGCCAGCGCCCGTGGCCTCCGCCATCTTGCCAAGGTTCGAGCGGCGGCACATCCACTTTTTTTGAGCGCGCTGCCGCTGACGTCAGCAACACCCACCCGCCACAGCGCTTGGATCACATCCTGACAGTGCACGAGCAGCGAATGGCGGCGGATGCCGTCCACGTGCTTGCTGACGAGCCGTGGCACGATGCCGCGCTGATCCCAGTGGGTGTATTACGGGTGAGCGCAGCAGCAGGCGCCGATGCCCTGCCGGGCGACGCGCCGAGCGGCTCGACGCGGCTCTGCTTTCTGGCAGCCGACGCCGTGCTGGCGCTCGGCGAGCGCTGCAGTGGCGCTGAGCGCGACGCCGTGTGCGCCCTGGCGTGGCTTGTGCGTGAGCGCCGCGCGCGAGCCGCAGCTGAGCGCGCATGGCTCCGCGACGCCAGTGCCGGTGGCGACCTGACCCTCTACGTGTACGCTCGTGAAGCAATGCCGCCCGTAACGCCGAGCCGCCGTGGCCGCAACGTGCACACCGCCGAAGCTTCTGCGGCTGTACCCCACTGGCTAGCTGTGCTGCGCCGCACACTTGTGGATCCGCGCGACTGGCGCTCCGCCTCGGGCCCTGGCACCCAGTTCTGGAACGTGGCGCTCAATGCCTGGTCGCTTGCAGAGCTGTACCGCCGGCTGCCAAGCCCGCCCACCACGGAGCAAGCCACGGTGCTGGACGCCGTGCACGCGGACGAGTGGATGCGCACAGATGAGGGGGCCTACATGCCGGCGATGCTCTCGTGCACACTGTTTGACTACCAGCGGAACTCGCTTGTCAAGATGCTGCAGCGGGAGCTGCAGCCGCACAGCTACTGTGACCCCTACTTTGTGCAACACGCGTCGCCATGCGAGATGAGCGGCGGCGAGCGCACGTACGCGTTCGACCCAAAGCACTGCACGTTTCACCGCCTCTCCCACGTGTCTGTCTATCCGGACCACAAGGGCGGCGTGCTCTGTGACGAGATGGGCGTCGGCAAGACAATCATCTGCCTGGCACTTATCCTCGGCACCCGTGCGCAGGTGCCGGTGCCAGACCAGGAGCCGATGGCCAGCTGCGTCACCAGCGAGCTCGCACTCACCTTCCCGCAGGAGGACTACCAAGGTGGCGATCCTGCGGCGGCCGCGCTCGAATCGGAACGGGTGGTCACCGCGGCGTTTGGTGCACCGAGCCCCGGGGAGCGGATCAGCCGGCGCGGGCGGCGCAGTGGCAGCCCGGTCAACGCTGCTGCGGCCGCTGCTGTCCTCGAGCCAGAGCCTGCGACACCGCCTCGGCCGCCTGTACCCGAGCGGCAAGAAGCTCCAAAACGGCTGCCTCTCTTGGCCCTGTGCGCCCACCGGCTCCGCACGTGCACGGCACCGGCAGACCTCGACGCACTGCCGCCGCCGCTTCGCGAGCTGCTCGGCGACCGGACGGCGCCGTTCTTCCACCTCTGGCCACCGCCGCCAACGCGGCTCTCACGGGTTTCACACGTGCGTGAGCCACTCCGGGTCTACCTGAGCGCCGCGACGTTGGTCCTTGTGCCCCTTACACTGCTGGTGCAGTGGACCGAGGAGATCGCAAAGCACTGCCGCCCGGGCTCGCTCCGCGTCCTGGCCCTGTCTGACGCCAAGGCCGAGCTGCCGCCGCCGCTCCGCCTGGCGCAGGACTACGATCTGGTCCTCATGTCCCATGCGCGCTTCGGAAAGGAGGCTGGCGACGAGCAGCAGGGGCTGCGGTCCGACCTGGATGCGTCGCCGCTGATGCAGGTGTACTGGAAGCGGGTAATCATTGACGAGGGCAACATTCTCGCCGGCGACTCGCTCGTGGTCCGCCTGTGTTCCCGGCTGCGGGTGGAACGGCGCTGGATTGTCACCGGTACGCCTACCCAGGCGCTTGTCGGTGCCAGTCTGCGCGCTGCGGGCGACGACGGAGCGCACGCGGTGCATTCTGAGGCGGCGCCCACCGCGTGGACGCCGGCCGAGCGGCGGAACCTGGACCGGCTCAAGGCCCTGCTCGTGCGCTTCCTGCGCCTGGCGCCCTTCTGCACCTCCGCCGGCAGTGCGGCGCTCGCCGCTCGTGCTGCGGGGCTCGCCTCGGGCAAGGAGCGCGACTGGAACATGCTGATGGCGTCGCCGGCTAGCGACACGGCCGAGCTGGAGTGGACGGCCAAGCGTCGCTTGTACGACACGCTTGCCCGGGTCATGGTGCGGAACCGCGCCGAGGACGTCGATCGAGAGTGCCCGCTGCCCCCGTTGCGCCGCCGCACGGTGGCTCTCGATCTGTCGCCGCTCGAGCGACGCACGTACAACGTGCTGCAGGCGCTGATCCTGCTCAACGCGGTGCTCTCGCAGGAAGAGGACCGCGACTATTTTTTCCACGCGGCGAATCGCAAGGCGCTTGCCGCTGTGATGGAGAACTTGGCCCTGGCCTGCTTCCACTTTGCCGGTGAAGGGTTCCTGGAGCAGACGCTCAGCGCACATGCGCTTATCCGAGCGCAGCTCGCTCGGCCCGACGCCGTGCGCCCGGCGCAGCGCCCTCTGGCGGATGCGGCACTCGCCAAGCTGCAGGAGGCACTCGACAACCTCGCGTGGCGCGCGCACGTGGAGCAGGGCGAGGTGCTTTACCACGTCGACCACCTCGACACGGACATTGCCGAGGCGTGGTGCCGGCACCGGGCCGGCGACATCCACGCCCTGTCTAGCGATGAGCTCCTTGCTCTCCGCCATGCCTGCGAAGCCGCCTACGACGAACTGGCAGCCGACGCTGCGCCCAGTGATGCCGGCGTCAACGGCACAGCGGCTCTGCCACCCCCAGATGCAGACGAGCTACACGAGGAGCTGCTCACCCGGGGCATGCGCTTTCTCGCACGACTCAGTGGGAAGCCAGAGCAGGCGCCACAGCGCCCCGAAAACCTGACCACTGTGGCGTCGGACCGGCGAAGCGCTGAACGCGGGCTCAAGCGGGCCCGGGCTTCGGTGCCGCATTCCTCACGCGGATCCCTTCAGCACCCCCAGGCGCCGCGCCTCCGCCACCTGCCACACGAGCTGCAGCGCATCCGCGTGCAGCGCACGAGCTCCACCAAGCTGAACGCAATTGTGGACGAGGTGCGCGGCGCCGCCGACACCGACAAGGTGCTCGTGTTCTCCTCGTTGGACAATGTGCTGTACGAGCTCGCGGGCGCGCTGGAGCTTGCGCAGATCCCGTACCTGCTCTACGTATCGGGTCTGCCCCAGCGGCTGCGTAACGAGTACGCCAGTGCGTTTTCCCACGTGCCGGCGTACCGGTGCCTGCTGATGTCGACGCATGTCGGTGGCCGCGGCTTGGACCTGCACTGCGCCACGCGGGTGATCCTCGCCCAGCCCGTATGGCAGGCAGACCTCGAGAGCCAGGTGGTAAAGCGTGCATGGCGTATGGGCCAAACGCGGCCCGTCACGGTCTCGACCTACGTGATGCGGCAGACGTTCGAGGAGCACCTTGTGCAGCGGAAACAGGCGCGTCTCGCGAGCGCTGCTGAAGCGGCCTCGCCGGGCGCCCGGCAGCTTACAGACGACCCTGGGATGCGCGACTTTGTGGCACATCCCCGGTTTGTGGAGCCGTCGCCCGAAGAGATGACCGGAGAAGCTGGCCAGGCGCAGGATTGGGACCTCGGCCTGTTCCACCGCCACCACCCCTGGTTCGAGAGTGCCGATGCGACTGCGCCGGCAGACATGCCGCTGAAGCGACCCAGGTATTCGCCGCCCGGAGCACAGCCGTAGCCAGTGTACCAGATAGCCCCAGGGGCTGTGCCAGAATGCATGTACAATAGGATGAGACGTGTGGAGGCATCCTGTGGAGGGGGTCATGGCCAGCGGCGCGCGACCATTACGGGGGACAGGCGTCCAAAGCCCGCGGTCCGTCCGCGCGCCGGTGCTCGACTGCCCATAGCCGTGATTGAATCCACAGGGCTGTGTCCTTAGCCACGTTGAGCGCCACCGAGACGGGCGCAAGGGGGAGCGGGAGATCAGCATCATGTGCATCCAATGATAACGCCACATAGCCGAGGTACGAATGCAGCACGTCGGGTGGCTGCCCTGGCGTCTTGGCAATGCCGCCGATGGGCGACTGTGCAGACAGGATCCATGCCGCGTCCGCCCCGGCATCCACAGTTCCATGGGACCCGAGAATCTGATCCGTCAGCTGCCGCCTATCTCCGTGCTGTCACCCACATGTAGTGCTGCTCCACACCAGAACGAGTAACACACGTCCTGATCTTTTTCGATGCGCCCTTGGAAGCCGCCACCATTCTGCTGCCGCGCTAGGAGCCACCGGACCGTGCGCTCAGGCTCGCTGAGGACGTGGAGCCGCCCGGCAAGACACAGCGCCGCGACCACGCAGTATGTCGATCCGCCATGCGACTCTTGGTCCGGCCTCTGTGCAAATGCGCCGTCGAATCGCCGGCAGCGCAGCAGGAACGAAACGGCAGCATCCAAATCGAGTATATCCCAGTCATCGAGCATGTAGGCGATGGCAAATGCACAGTACGTGAACCGAACATCACAGTCCAGCTGCCCATGCGCTGCACGGAAGCTGCATTCCGTCAGTCTATCGCACACGTAGACGAACACGAACCTTCCGTCTGGCTGCTGCAGACTGCGTACGTGCTGTCGAAGCGACGCGCGATCGAGCCTCGAGTAGTCATCGCGCAGAATGCCCAGATTCAGCAGCGCCGTGTACGTCATAGTAAGGTGTCCGCCGCCCTGCACGCTGCCGTCAGCCAGCCGAGCACGCTCGGAAACCGCTGGCGAGCCGCGAAAGCCGCCGCCGTACGCGGAAGCTGTACCCGTCAGTCACCACAACTCAGACGCGGACACGCACGTATCTGCTGAGCGTACACCCAGTTGATCGCCTGTGTGCGCTGCTCTCCCCCAACGATCTTCTCGCGCTGGGCCAACAGATCCAGTCCACCGAGACAAAAGTACGCGAGCGTCATCCTGCGGTCAGAGACGCAGCGAGCGCGTAGTCACGTACCGCTGGTCATCGCCACTCACATATGCGCCGGGGAGCATGGCAAGGTGCCGGGCCCAGAATTTGGCGTGCTTGCCCACGTCCAGGCCCTCTGCGACACCGCCGGCACACTGGCGCATGCTGTGGAGAAGACACCTCCACCAGGAGGGGCGCGACGAGGCGGAAAGCTGATGTGGAGGGAATCCTGGAAGTCTAATTCCTTTTGTGCTACAGACGGGCCTAATCCTCGAGGAAGAAGTACTGGCCGTTGGACTTCTGCTCCTTGTCTTTAATGCTGTTGTACTTGTTCACACGCGGGCGCATGTTGGTCGGGTCACGGCGCATACTCACGTCGAGGGTGGCCAGGAACGAGTTCATGCCGGTAAGCAGCGACTCGGGGCTGCGGGCGTGCGCCTTGATGGACGGCTGGCCCTCGTACACAATCACGCGGTCCGCCAGGTAGGTCGCCATGATGATGTCGTGCTCGATGATCATGGCGGTCTTCTTCGAGTGCAGGATAAAGCGCTTGATCATGCGGGACGCGTGGATACGCTGCTCCGAGTCCAGGTAGGCACTGGGCTCGTCGATCAGGTAGATGTCCGCGGGCTTGCCGAGCGCGAGCACGAGCGCCACACGCTGGAGCTCACCACCCGAGAGCGTCTGGACGTCCTGGTCGATGATGTTGTCGAGGCTCATCGGCTTCACCACATCCGTCTGGAACTGCGGGTGCATGAAGGCAGACTTGATCTGCTTGAGCAGCAGCATGCGCACGGTGCCCTGGAACTTGGGCGTGATGGTCTGCGGCTTGAGCGAGACGTTCATCTGCGGCAGCTGCTCCGCGCCCGTGTCCGGCGCAAGCTTGCCGGCAAGCATCTTGACGAACGTTGTCTTACCCGTACCGTTCTCGCCCAGGAACACGATGATCTCCGAGTCGGAGAAGTCGCCCGCGTCGATCGACAGCTCGAAGTTGCCGAGCTTCTTGGACATGGACGGGTATCGGAACAGGGCGGTACGCTCTGTGACTTCCTCCTCAGCCGACTCGGCAATCTTGAAGGTGAGCGAGTCCTCGCGGAAGCGCATGTTCTCCGCGGGGATGTAGCCGTCCAGGAAAATGTTGATACCATCCCGGACCGGGCTCGGCAGCGTCACCACACCGTAGACACTCGGCACACCGTAGAGACAGCAGATAAAGTCACTCAGGTAGTCGAGCACCGACAAATCGTGCTCCACGGCAATCACGTACGTGTCGGGGTCGAGCAGGGAGCGGATGGCCCGGGCCGCGTTGAGACGCTGCTTCACATCCAGGTAAGACGAGGGCTCGTCAAACATGTACATGTTGGCCGCCTGGATGCAGCTCATGGCAATCGCGAAACGCTGCAGCTCACCACCCGAGAGGTTCTGCACGTCACGGTCCATAACCGAGCGCAGGTCCAGCAGGTCCACCACCTGGTCCTTATTCTCCCGCTGCAGCTTGTTGGTGAGCATCTGGTCCACGGTTGCCTTGGTCTTGAGCGCCCGCGGGATATTGTCCACATACTGCGGCTTGATTAGCGCCTTGAGGTTGTCCTCAAGCACCTTGGTGAAAAAGTTCTGCAGCTCCGACCCGCGGAAGTACTTGAGGATCTCGGCCCAGTCCGGCGGGTCGTCGTAGCGCCCAAGGTTCGGCTTCTGCTTGCCGGCAAGAATCTTGAGCGCCGTGCTCTTGCCGATACCGTTGGTGCCCACAAGACCCAGCACCTGGCCGGCACGCGGCACAGGCAGACGGTGCAGCTTGAAGCTGTTCGCGCTGTACCGGTGCGTGGTCTCGGCCTCCAGGTTGGTCGGCAGCTTAATGATGTTGATCGCCTCGAACGGGCACTTTTTCACACAGATACCACACCCAATGCACAGGGTCTCGCTGATGTATGCGATCTTGCTGGACGGAGCCACCTCAATACAAAGGCGCCCTGGAAACGCGTCAGCCACACCGCAAAAGCGCCCACCTCAGCACACGTACCCATCCGCACCACCGGACACGACCGCTTGCACTCCTGGCGGCACTTGGCCGGCTTACACTTGTCCGCATTGACTGCCCTGTTAGCCTGCAAGAACCCCACGTCGCTCGCACGTACTGATGGCAATGCGCTCTTCGCGCTGCGTCGGCGGTGGCGCCATCTCCGCTGCTCCTTAGCTCGTCGGTGTGCGACAACAGTTTTCTTCCTTGCGCCGTCAGGCTGACAAATCCAGCGGCGGCCAGGCGCCGCGGCTGGAGGCGCACGTGGAGCCCGCGTGGAGCCGCGTGGCCCCACGTGCGCATATATGTGCGCGCCCATATGCGCGCTGTTTGGCGCGTATTCGGTGTACCGTGACGTTTGCGTAATTCCGGGGTGTGCCCTGCACCGCTTGCAGGACCAGTAAGTGACATGCGCCGAGGGTAGTTGGGGGCCCATGCGCAAAGACTCCTCAGTAAGGGGTGCGAGGCCCGAGATTCTGCTGCAGTCAGTTGCGGCAGCCCGCAGATTCCATTAACCACCAGCGTATTGCTAGACGCGGGACCTGGCAGGAACAACAAGCTAGAGGCTGGCGCTGTACACAAGAAGGACTACACGAACAGCGGCATGTTCGCGCCCGAACCCAGGGGCCGCATTGTTGCTCTGGACGTACTGGTGTTCGAGCCCATGGCTCCGCTGCCGGCGCAGTGGATGCTCGTGGCAAAAACCACCCGCTTCGACGATGGCCATCTGAACGCGTGGTACGTTGAGCAGAGCCACCTGGGGCGCTGGTTCCCCGCGCGGTCCCGCCTGGAGCCGTCGCTGTTGTGCAAGGATCAGGCGACTCTGAGCGCCGCTGGGCTCAGCCGCCGCTGCCCTATTGCGCTCGACTGCGTGCCGCTGCGGCTCGACGAGCTCCAGGCCGTGTGCCTGCGCTCGCCGCTACCCGATGTGGAGCTTGGCGAGGACGAGCGGACCTGGTGCCTCGATGTGCTTGTGCAGCTCGAACGGCGACGCGTGATCGTCAGGGGACAGGCTCTCGAGCTCGAGGAGAGCACGCATCCGCCGGAGCCGTGCCCGCCACCGCCCGAGCGGGATTCAGAGCTGCAGGAAGATGACAGTGGAACGCACAATCCTGGGGCCAACGCGCAGCAGACAAGCTCTCTATTGCTCATGCCCTCGCGCTCCTCACTGGCGGTGTGAAGCGCCAGGAACACGTTGGCAAGGATCAAGACATGCGCAGTTAGGGAAGCATCCAGCAAGATGGGTGTCAACCCGAAGTTTCACACACAACTCTATTTCCCCGCAGATGTGCAGCAGGGACACAATGAGACGGAATGGGCCTGCTCAGTGCCCAGTAATGACACCCGGGACCAATCAATGTACATGAGCTCGAAACAGGGTAAAAGAAGAAAGGCAGCATGCTAAGCAGCACCCCGTGCTGGCTACGCGGTGCTGGCGCTGGTTCATAGTCTACCATCAAGGTAATCATTTCAATGACTCTAAGGTAACCTGATGTACGCCACCTCCCCTACATAATAATACAATCAGCGCCACCCTCCCCGTGGCGCTGACGAGAAGGGTGCAACCAGCGGCCCCTGCGCTGCTTCCTGCGCAGGTTGCGCTCCTTGGCCTCCTCCACGGACCGGTCCGCGCGGTTTTCCGCCGTCTTCTCCTCGACTTCGTTCGGGAACCAAGTGCGCAGGTACTCCATCATCTCTCGGTCGACGTTGCGTTCGTCGGCGCTCTCCACCACGCCGGGCTCCCGGCATAGGGGGCAGTCGGCCATGCCCTGCTTCTGCAGCTTGACCAGGCAGCGGATGCAGAACAGGTGCTTGCAGTCCAGGCGGATGGGCTGCCAGGCAATCGACATGCAGATCGCACACCCGTAGTCGTCCACACTGGGGAGCACGGGCAGCAGTGCCTTGGTCATGAGGGCCGCCATGCTACGCGGGAGCGACGGCACGGAAAGCAGCGCCATACTGTTTGGCAGCGTGTTGGCCAGCGAGACGAGCGCCTTGCCGTACTGCATCTCGTTGCCGATCACCGAGGGCAGGTCTGCCGCGCGCGGATTCGCCAGCCTGTCGCCCGGCTCGCCCAGCAGCTGCGCCACATTGATACGGGCGTGCAGCGCAGTCTGCTTGCTGTGCTTCTTGAGGATCTTGCGCACCGCCTCGATGTTCACCCGCTGGAACCGTTTCAGTTCCAGCAGGACGACGTTGAGCCGGAGGAAGTGCTCGAGCGCGGCGATGCTCCGCGGGTCGCGGAACGGGTTGTTGGGCGAGCGTGCCTGGACGACCCATGACTCCACGTTGCCCTGAAACTCGCTGCCCGACGACAGTGCGGGCGAGAGCCAGCCGCGCTTCTGCAGCTCCAGGATAAAGTGCCGGAGCCGCGCCTGCGTCTCCATCACGCTCAGCTCGCCGCGGTCGCGTTCCCGCGTGCTCTCGAAGATCTCGTGCTCCAGCCAGAGGGCAAAGATTTCGCGCCACTCGTACATGTCCGTCGGGGTGTATAGCGGACTGGCGACATGGGCGATCGTGTCGCACACCTTCTGTACGTGCTTCACCAGCGCCCGCTGCTGGATCTTTTGCACCTCCACGAGCTTCTGCACGGCGCTCCCGAGCGACTCAAAGAAGCGCTCGTCGGCCGGCAGTGGGATCACCACCTCGCGGCTGTGGTAGCCAGGCGGCGCCGCGTCCAGGCGCTCGGCCGCCGGCTTGGGCGTTGGCGGCACGGCGCCCGGCCGTGGTGCGACCGCGTTGCGCGACTCTTCGGGGTCCAACGAGCTCGGGCCCAGGTCCAGCTCCTTGGGCTTGCGCCGTCGCGGCGCCGCGTTCGGCGCGCCGCCCCCCATGGCAAGCAGCGAGCCACGCCGGGAGCCCTGCCGGGAGGCCGGCGAGCTCGCCGGGCTCGTGTCCGACGGGGGCGAGCCACTCTGCGGAGACCCCATGCGGCTGAACGTGTCGGGCGACTGCACATGCAGCACGAGGCGCGGATGCACGTGCAGCGGGCTCCCGAGGATCTGGTACTCGGCGTATGCGCGGCGCCCCGACTTGTCCTTAATCCAGTGGCCACCCACGTGCTCGGTGCCTTCCTGCGGCGCGCCGCCGGAGGTGGGCGAGTCCTGGAGGCCCCGCGGTGTACGCGCCCGGCGCCAGTCGTACTTGGCGGCGGGCATGGACCCCGGCGAGAGCGCCCCCTGCATCTCGGGGCTGTCGTGCGGCAGGGCGAGCGGCGGGAGGCTCTCGAGGTCCACGATCGACTCGCGTCGCGGGCTGATCTCGCCCATGCTCGCCCGGCGGCGCGGCGAGATGTTGTGCGGCTCCGAGGCTGTGCTGTCATCCGCATTGCTGGAGCGCAGCGCGTACGTGTTGGGCGAAGATCTGAACGACTCGACGTTGCGCTCCTCCCGTGCTGGGTCGCTCAGTGAGCGCCGCTTCCCCCGTCCAGGGCGGTCGTGTGGGAGTGTCGAGATCCACTCTGCGGCGGGCGAGTCGTGCTTGCCCGGCTGCGCGCGCTGGTTGGAGTCGTCCAGCACGTTCAGCAGCGCGGATGGTGTGGCACGCTGCTGCGATGCGGACGGGCTCGCCACAGCGGGCGCCCCGCCACCGGTCGTGTGTGGCGGAGGAAGGTGCTTGGGCGGCGCATCGTCGAGCGACTGGAAACGGCTCTCGTCATCTTCGTGCGAGAGCAGCTCGTCCAGCACGTCCGAATTGAGGCCCATGAGCTCCAGCTCGTCCACCACGCCCTTGAGAAGACGCTTGAGCTGCACGGTCAGTGGAGCCGAAGCTAATCGCACACGCACATGCTTGTACTCGATCGCGCCCTCGCGCCACTCGCTCGGCAGCGCATGGCTCTCGAGCGTCTCGAGGTACGACTTCCCGAACTTCATCTGCGCGCGCCCGGCCGGCACTCGGACAGACAGATCCCAGGGAACACCGACGGCTGTGGAGAAATCTCAGGGCGCACGGCCGGGAAGTAGCTCGGGTGCAAGCACGAACCACGTGGAGGCAGGACAAAAAAAAAAGTCGCGATGGAGCCACGTGGATGCCGGCCGAGAGGCGCCGACACTACAGATTGCGCACCGACGCGCCTACGACGACACCTTTTGGGCTGCGGCGGTCAGTGATGCAGCGCGCGCTGGGCACGCACCCAGAGTGATCTTGTCGCCCAGGCTCAGCGCGATGCCCTGGGTCTTGGAGCGGATGCGCACGTGGCCCTGGATCGTATGGTCGTCGAGCAGCTCGATGCTCACGTTGGCCAGCGCGTCCTCACCAAACAGGCTGCGGGCCGAGAGGTTGGCGCTCAGGAAACCGCACTCGCCCGCGAGGCTCGCGTCGGAGGTAAGGCATGCCATGTTGGTCGTCTTCATGATGTGCCGCAGATACTCGCGCAGGTCCGAGAGGTTGGTGTTCACGTTCACCTTGTTCTCCCACTCGAACTCGGTCCACATGCTGCGGAACTGGGACTCAGTGCAGTACGACGGCGAAATGTAGTCCATGATGTCGATGTGAATGTCGTTGAGCACCACGTACCGGCTGTCGCCCGCGCTCGCGGTGCCCGTGCCCGCCGCGCCCTCGTAGACAATGTTGCCAAAGATAACACCGGTCTCGGTAGAGGACACCTTGATGGTGGCCTTGATGCTCTGGTAGCTGTAGGGCGCCAGCGTGTAGGACGACGGCCGCTCCACCAGCTTGAGGTCGCCGAGCGTGGCCAGCTCGATGCTCAGGTTCTGGAACGTCTCCTCCGTCTGGTTCACCACCAGCACGTCCAGCAGGATGTCGAACTGGTGCACGTCCACGTACGCCTCCGCGTACACCGGGTCCGAGAAGCCCGTGAGCTGCACCACGCGCTGCAGCTTGCTGATGAAGTCGTCCTTGGCTGTGGACACGGCGCCGGTGGCGCGGCTCAGCTCCTCCTCGTAGTCCACCATGTCCGCCTCGTCGCTGCGCGCGCCAAACTGGCGGAACGAGAGCATGTCGTGTGGCTGCGCCGACACCGTGCGCTGCTCGCGCGCATCCGCGTCCGCCTGCCGCTGCTGGTCCCGCTGCAGCAGGTGCGCAAACGCGGCGCGCGAGTCCTCGACAAACATCTCGAACGCCTCATGCGCCTCGGCGGGCGAGCTGGATGCCTCGGCGAGCGTCTGGAGGCAGCCGAGGATGCGCTCCTCCGAGTCCTCGTCGATCGGCGCGGCGACGAAGCGCGAGTGGCCCACACGCACGATCGAGGTCATCATGAGCATCGCCTCGGCCCGCAGCGCGTTCTTCCCCGCCTCGTCCTGCGACAGCGAGGCGAAGCGCAGCACGAGCTTGACCAGCGTCGCGGCGAACACCGAGGCGGTGAAGAAGTCGCCGTACATGATCAGGCTGCGCAGCGGCGGCTTCGACGCGCCCTTGAGCGCGCCGAGCTTGCTCGCGCTCGTGTCCGCGGTGAAGGCCGTCTCGGTGGCGTAGGTGCCGTCCGCCCGGACCCGGGTGGTCGTCGCTTGGCGTGCCGACGCCGGGGCGCTGTCCGCCGCGGCCGCGGCGTCCTCGGCCCCGGCAAGCTGCTCGGTCTCGCGCTGCAGGCGCTCCTCGGCAGCGAGGATCGGCACCTCGCCGAGCACCTTGCGCAGCTGCTGCATCACGTCCGTGATGGTCGGCACCGACGCCGCGTAGTCGCCGAGGATCCAGAGCGCGCCCCGATACACCTTGCCGCTCTTGAACTCGGGCACCGCGGCGATGAGCTTGCCGAGGATCTCCTCGCGCAGCTGCGGGAACTTCTCGACCACCTCGCGCACAAACGCGACGACGTCCAGTGCGCTCGGGTTGTTCGAGTCGCCGAGCAGGTCCATCAGCTCGTACACCACGCTGCTCGCCACGTCCGAGAAGCGCACCGCACAGGAGTGCAGCGTCTGGATGAGCAGCTGGCGGTACTCGGCGCCGGCCTCCTGGGCGGCGCCTGCCGTCTTGGCAAGCTCCTTCTTGAGCACGAGGATCACCTCCTCCACCGTGCGCACCGAGAGCATCTCGAGCGCCATGGACAGCACCTTGCGGCGCACGTCCATGTCGGGGCTCGAGAGCACGCGGAGCAGGTCGATCACCAGCGGGTCCAGCACGTGCTCGTGCCGCTGGCGCAGCGCATTGAGCCGGTCCAGCACGATCAGCTTCACATTGTTGTCGCTCTCCTTCACCGTGAGCTCAATGAGCGCCGCGGCGACCGCCTTGACCGCCGCCACGTTCTGCGTGAGTCCGGCGAGCGTGATGGCCGCCTCGTACTTGACCGCGTGGCTCGGCGAGGCAAGCAGCTCCGAGACAGCCGCGATGTACTGCGGGCGCCGCGGGCACTCGCCCTTGGCGTCCTTGCGGATCAGCTCGATGATCGCCATCTGCATTAGCTCGTCGTAGAGCGTGATCTGGTCGATCATGCTCTCGAGGAACGCCACGGCACGCTCCGGCGCCATGTGCAGCAGCGCAAGGAACGCGTTCCGCTTGCATGTCGCGTCCGCCTCGCTCTCGAGGAACGTCTCCATCAGCTCGGGCGCATCGCTGATCAGCTGCTCGTGCCTCTGGTAGATCATCAACACGGCAAACACGGCGTTCTTGCGCACGTAGCTGTGCCGGTGCTCGAGGCACTGGCGCACCGAGGCAACCAACGGCTCAAGCAGCTCCGCCTCCTTCACCTTCTGCAGAAAGCGCAGCGTCGAGCCACGCACGTACTCGTTAGGGTGCTGCAGATCGTTGCGCATCGCGTTGCACACCAGGATCATCTCCTGCTTGAGCTTGCCGTCCTGGTCCAGCTTGGGGCACACCTCCCAGTAGAACTGAAGCATCTTCTTCAACTGCTTGTTCTTGCTGGGCAGCACGTACTGGATGATGGGCATCAGCAGCGACGGGTGCGGCGTGCCATTCAGTGTCGACACAATGATGGCCCGCAGCGTCTCGATCTTGACCTCGTCGTTGCCCTTCTGCAGGTTGTTCCGCAGCTCCTGAGACGACATGTCCAGCCGGTAGCCCGCATCCAGGGCCACCAGCGTGTACGCCGAAGGGTCCGATCCCATGGTCCCAGCTGCCACGTCGCGTCGACAAACCGTGCGGCGCGGCGCACGCCGACCACCCGCCTCAGTCACGTGGGCCCACGTGCCACGAAGAACACCGCACCTCGCCTGCCGGCCCTCCACGTCTGGACGCTGGATTATGTTCCAGCTAGCGTGGCGCGCCGTGCGCGCTCGCGGCGTATACCCCGGCCTGCCGCGCGCGCTGCGCGCTCCGGCGCGGCCACCGACTACTGTGTGCCTGGCGCGCTTCGCGGCGACGCGTGCGGGCCCTGCGCCCGACGTGGTCGCCGAGCTCGCCGCCCGTCTCATGCGCCGCCGCGAGCAGCTGCTGGCCGATCCAGCGGGCCCCAGTGCGGCTGAGTCCGGCGGCGAGATCAAGTCGCTCGAGGCTCTGCACCGCGTCTGGAGCGAGTGGCGTGAGAAGCAGGACCACCTCCAGAGCACGCTGCAGATGAGCGAGCAGGACCCCGACAAGGACATGCGGGAGCTCGCCGCGCAGGACGTGGAGCCGCTGCGCGACGACGTAGCGCGCCTGCGCCGTGAGGTGAAGAGTCAGATCCTGCGCGGTCGCGATTCCCTGCAGAGCACGGGCGCAATCATCGAGCTGAAGCAGGGGGTCGGCGGGCAGGAGTCGACCCTGTTCCTCGGCGAGATGCTGCGCATGTACATCAAGTACTGCGACAACCGCGCCGCGCAGGCCGCCGAGGAGGGCAACCCCGAGGCGCTCGGCGCGGGATGGCGCACGGAGCTGCTCTCGGCTACGCCCGTCGACGTGTCGACGTCGGGCAGCGTCAGCGAAGGGCTCCGTGAGGCCATCCTCCAGGTGCACGGCGAGAATGCGTTCAACGCGCTGCGCTACGAAGCGGGGGTGCACCGCGTGCAGCGGATCCCCACCACACAGAACCTCGGAAAGCTCCAGACGAGCACCATCGCCGTCCTGGTGCTGCCCGTTCAGGGCGGCGAGGCGGAGCGTGCGGACGACATTGTGAACCCCCAGGACGTGAAACTGGAGACTATGCGCAGCCGCGGCGCCGGCGGGCAGCATGTGAACCGCACCGAGTCCGCGGTCCGCCTGACACACCTGCCGACCAACATCACCGTGTCTATGCAAGAGTCGCGCAGCCAGCACCAGAACCGCGCGCGCGCTTGGGAGGTGCTACGTGCGCGTCTCCTGGACCGCAAGCTACAGGCGGACGCCGCATCCAACCGTGCAATGCGCCGCTCCCAGGTGGCAAGCGCCGACAGGAGCGAGCGGGTGCGCACCTACAACTTTCCACAGGTACGGCGCGCTATGAGCGAGACTAGCTAACCCACACAGGACCGCGTAACAGACCACCGGGTCGGCATCTCGCTGAACGGGATCGCACAGATCATGGACGGCGATGACGACGGTGGCGCCGGCCTCACATACGTGATTGAGCAGCTGCGCGAGCGCGACGACGAGCAGCAGCTCCAAGCCATGCTGGAGGAGGAGATGCAAAAGCCATAGTGGCCACGATAGCTCCCTACGCCGTCGTTACTGCGCGAGGCGCAAGCGGTTTGCCGCTACGATCACGGCCGCGCTCGCTGCGAGGAAACCGAGCAGCCGCAGCACCGCCGTGTGCGACAGGGCACGCTCCTGCTCCGGCGTCCGGAAGGAGCTGTCGTCAGCGCGTGTGTGTCGCTCTGTCGACGCACCGGAAAATGCTGCGCAAGTTGGGCAGCGCCATGCCCAGGTCGGTGGTCGTCGGTGGACAAAACGGCGGCGTGTGGAGGCGCCGAGCCTGAGAAGCACATAGGCTAATTTGGTACAATTACCTTTTTACCGTCACAGCGCCATGGCGTCCACCAAGGGTGCGGGGGCAGGCGACCGTACGCGGAACGGAGCGCCGTCGTCGGAAGAGTGGCAGGTGTGGCAGAGTGTGTGCAGCTACTTGCGCACGCTGGACTCGGCTCTCGGTGCGTCGGTCGCCGACTACGGGCGGCTCTCAGGCGTCAGCGACCAGAATGTCAAGCAGGCCGACTCCCTTGTGGACAGCCTGGTCAAAAGCATCAGCGAGGAGCAACATGCGATTGACGGCGCCCTGGAGCGCATCAGCATCCTTACGTCGCTGCGGCAAGCGACCGAGGGCAGCGCTGCCAGCGCTCGGCGGAAACGCAAGGTGGAAGACACGTCGCCGTCCCCGTCGGCAGACGACGTTGAGGTGTTGGGCGAGGTCAAGCGGCGCGCCTCGGACGCGCGCAAGGCGCGAAACAGCATCAGCACCGGTAATACGAAGCGCGGTGCGGGCGAGGTGGAGCCGCACCGCTCCTGGCTCACTGCCCAGCTTCCGCTCAGGCCCGGGCGCAAAGTCGCCTTTTGCGAGCCGCGCGCAACTGCTGCAGCGGCAGCCCCAGGTGCTGCCGCCATGCCGGAAGAGGGCGAGGTGTGGATCCTCGCAACCGTCACTGGGAGCATCGGTAACGACAAGCTGCGCTACGTGGTCCAGGACGCCGAGGAAGAGGGGACAAATGGGCCGTATGTATACCCATTACTTTGCTTTGCGCTCACGCACCGCCTGCAGCACCTGGAACACGACACTCGACTCGATCGCACCGCTTCCAATCAGCCTAGATTCTCTCCCACCGGAGGACTATACGCCAGGCTCACGCGTGCTTGCACTATACCCGGACACGAGCTGCTTCTACTTTGCTACAGTAAAGGGCGGCGGACCGCACCTCGGTCCTGGCATCGCCCGCTCCAAGGTGCGCCAGCGCACGCTCGCCCGTCAATTGCTAACAACCCAGCTTTTAAAACGCGAGGGGGAGCTCCTCCATGCCCCTTACAGCCTCATGTTCGATGACGACGGCGGCGACATTAAGCAGGTCCCCGCCTACTTGGTTGTGGAGCACCCCTGATCTGCTCCACACGCGGTCACGTGACAGACACTGTGTCGGGGCGCCATCGGTCGCCACCACGTAGCCTCATGCCAGGTGCACGTTTCTAGGATGACCAGCGAAGAAGCAGGCAGTACTAGTGCTGCAGCCCCCGAGAATAGTGCAGCGGATACGGGCGCTGCCGCAAATGCGTCTCCGGCGGCGCCGCGCCGGAACCGGGGTCGCGGCCGCGGCCGCGGCAAGGCGCAGGCGGACTCTGCGGCAGTCGACTCCACCAATGCTACGGCGCCCACCGAGGACGACGGCGAGAGCCACTTGACTTGGCAGCAGAAGCTGCTTACCTCTGGATCTGGCGAGAAGAAAACGCCGCGGTCCAAGCGGCGTAACGATCGGCAGAGCGGTAAGGAGGTCGCCGCCACTACGAAGCAGCAGCCGGACAATGCAGCATCTGCTATGACCTGGCAACAGGAGCTCTTTTCTAAGCCGCAGGGGTCGGGTGCCTCGTTCGACCGGCCAGCCGATGGGCGTGATGTCGAGACGTTCGGCGCGGCGAGCGGCGGCCGTGAGACCAACACGGGCAAGTCCGGCGGTCGCCGGAAAGGCGGCCGCGGGCGTACAGCACGCAATGACAGTGCACCACAGACCCGTGCTACTGGCGCAGCTCCGCCGCCACCGGCGTCCAACGAACCTGCGTACGCGGGCCCGACCTTCCACAACTCGCCTTCGGCCGCCAGCCTGCCAGCACCGCGGTTCGCTCCGCGCACGCGGGCGCAGACCAGGCTGCAGGAGCAGCAGGAGGCAGCTGCTCAGGCTCCAGCTCCGGCTGCGAACAACACGACGGCGGCGCCGCAGACCAACGGAGCGCCGTCTCCCGCACCTCAGCCGCCAGCGGAAACGCAGCGCAGCGAGCCGCCCCCTGCGCCAGAAGACAGTCCCAAGGGCGCCGCGCAGGACGCCGCGCAGGACGCCGCGCAGGAGGACCAACACACTTCGCTTACTGGCGTTCAGACGGTGGACAATCTCCTCTCGTCTATGATGAACTCGTCCCTGTTCCCATTCCGTCACAACTAGGCTGTCGATCCAAGTCCCGCTATATGTTTTGGGCAAAGCTCGGCTTAGACTATGTGTGCGCTGCCACTTGGTCATCGCCGGGCATCTCTCTCGTCTGCTTCCTCTGAAGCATACGTATCTGTACTGCAGCGCAGATAGCCGCTTCCCCTACCTCAATTGAGCGCTCGCTAATTTGTCCTCCACACTTCATTCATCTGCATCGCTCTCCTCCACTCGAGAGGCCAGCCGGGCAGCGAGGCCTCTGGGAGCGAAGACGAGCTCGCTCATCTTCTCCGAGACGTGCGGCTCTGTACAGCTTGAAAATGCTGCTACGGAGCCGCAGCACGGTCAAAACACAGATGCTCGCGCGACGTGGCGCTTCCCTGACCGGGTGAGCTACGATCAAGGTATGTGCTCGGAGTTGGTTGCGCCTGCTTACACGTGCAGGAAGCCTGTTTGAAGCCAGCTCATCGCCCGTGTGTGTCTTTCCCGACTCTGGTAGACATGCCTTGCCGCGAATGGACCGCATGCATACGCATGACCGTGCCCTATATGGACTCGCGTTCTTGCAGCGCTACCACACGGATATCCAGGTGCCATCCAGGCTACTGGCGAGCACAGTGCTTGAGGATGCAGGGGACAAGGCGCGGCAGGAGGAATGTGGCGAAGAGCTTGCAGGATGTACACTGGCGGTCCTGCGTGCACCTGACCAGGACGCGGCGCTCCTGCTGGCGTCTGTTGGCGGTGCTTCCAGAACAGAGCTGTGTAAGTACCGTGTCAAAGAGTCGTTGGCTGACCTATAGACTTATCTACCCTCACGCAAGACTCCGGAGTCTTGGTCACTGCCGCTACATTGCCGTGCTTTTCAACGACATCGCCGATTTTGCAGGTAAGCGCTTACCTGGCGGACCGGAGATCCACTCGCATTCTCGTCCGCACCTGGACCACGACTTTTCTTGGAGAGGTGCATTCTGCGAAAAGCGGAAATACACCTCTTTACAAACTCGAGATCCTCTCCCGGGTGCATACGGGGATCCATCTTGACGCACGCGTCCGGGATGCCTGCTTTGATGACCACTGCGATACGCGCGCATGGACTGTGGATTCCTATGGCACGGTCCAGCTTTGGGACGCAGATGCAAGTGCCCGGAAGAGTGTGCGCATGACGGGCGCCGAAGGTGCTTCGATGCACGACGCATTTTGGAATCTGACTACAGCGAGCCCAAGCACGCTGCTCGGCGCCTCGTCGCATGCAGTCTTCCACGTCGATTCGCGCACCCGTGGTTGTGATACCCTCGTTCACACGGCACATTCAGCAAACACGCTGCAGCGTGCTGTGAATACGTCTTTGCAGCGGTTCCGGAGCGCCGATCAAGAGCATACGTTTTCTCTGTGTACCACCGATTATGTCCATCTTTACGATATGCGCAACACGCAGCGGCCAGTGGTTTCTTGGCTCCACGGACGCGGTTTCGACAGGACACTTTCTCTTCTACCGCTACCGCGCCAGTCTGCACCGCGGAGCTGCGTCTTGCTCGCTTCCCAGCGCAATCGACTGCTTACGATGTACGCAGCCGAGATGCGGTCCGAGGCCCGACTGCATGATGCGACGTATGCGCCGAGCAGCCTCCCATCGGCCGTGCCACCAAACATCAGTCGCACTTCTCCCAGTCCACCGTGCGTAGCGGACCTTGGACGCTTCCCTGGATGGGAGAGCTCGAGCCCTACGCTTCTCGTGGAACAGACGTCGCCCGGATCAGTGTGGCTGCGTACGCTGCAGGACGCTGCGGCGGAGCTCGCTGATTTGCCCGATGTGCATGTGCACTGGCCGCCAGAGACGCAGCGCCTTGCAGTGGAATCACAGGCCGTCGAAGACGCGGGCCCATTTGGTGACTGTGAAGCGTGGCATCTCGACTTTCGCCTCGTGTATCAGGCAGCGATGCTCGGCTGGCTTGGCATCTCGAATCCCGAGACGCTTGAGCGCAGCACGCCGCAGCTTATTGAGGCACTGGAGCGCTATACGCAAGAGTCGGCACCGGGTTTGCCACGCACGCTCATGGATCAGCTCCATGCGCTCTGTGTCTCAGGTGGGAAGGCCCAGGTCCCCACGTCCCAGATGCATATCCCCGTTCTGTCGAAGATGCATTCACCGCAAGCGGTCACAGCAGTGCGGCAGCGTCTGGATCATCTGCTCTCCCGCATGCACCGGGACCATGCAATCCATACCCTTTTGCGGACAGGCACAGGATCAGCCGTGCCTTACGAACGCATCCAGGATGTGCACTCTGCATTGGTGCACCGCCGCGATGTATCGGGTGGGGCACGAGATCGCGAGCCTGTCCGAGAGGCTGCGGAGCAAGAGGCGATCGATGTCTTGCTGGCATCCCTAGTTCTCGGCCGCGACCGGCGCCGAGGTGCCTCTGACCAGAGCGACAGAAATCCATCCAAGGAGAGCTTGGCACGCAACGAAAACTGGCGCTGGGATGGCGCTGGCCCGCCCGAGTGCCCGGCAGCAGAAGAGCTCGACACACTTGAGCGGGACACGCGCCTGATGAGCAGGCATCCAGCGCCACCGCTTTCTGTCGCAGCCAAGCTCCTGCTATCCGAGTGGGAGCTCGGGACCAGTCCCTTTGCGTACCGGTACCGGGATCCCTACCGGGGCCTGGATTTTGCGCCGCCACCCGAGGCCCACAGCACAGCGTCCACGCCGCGAGCGTCGCTGAGAGAGCCAGTGCGTCCGACTGTGGGCCGTGCGAATCGGCCGCAAATCGCTTCTTCACCAGCCCCGTTCGCATCGCAGCCGACTGCCGAGCCAAGTCGCATCCCGTCGTCACAGGAGACGGTGACCTCGCCCAGCCGCACGGACGCTTTTCCGCACGTGCAGTCGCAGCTGGAACCGGGGCGCTTTGCGCAGCGGCCATCAAGACAGGCGCCCAAGCGCAGGAAGCGCGTTGGTGGCTTCTAGGTATCCATCATGTAAGCTACATTATGTACACTAGCTCTTGGCAGCGAGGTTCTTGGTGATGCTGTCCAGATACGCCTGGAGCGTCTCGTTGTCTGCCTCGGCCTTGGTGCAGTCCTGCTGGACCGAGCTAACGCGCTGCTGCAGCGCTATCCCCTGTCAGCCCGGGATGTGGGAATCACTGTTCGCAACACACCTGCTAGTCCACTCTGGAGCGACAGGATTTCCCTGTCGAGTCAGCGGCCGCTGCACCATAGGGATTACTCACTTGATCAGGCGCTCCTTTTCCACGACGTCGGTCGCCGAGGGCTCCGAGGTCGCCGTCTGTCACGTCAGCACGAGCCTTTGTACCCATCGCACAGCGTACCCATGCGATCTGGTCGTCAAACACGCGACTCGAGTCCGGTGTGCCCGGGGACCCAAACGCCGACATGCCTCTGGAGCCGCGGCCGATGGCCAGGGACCAAGGCGACGCTGTAGCTTAGTCAGCACCATACACTTTCGCCTCGCGAGCACCAAGCTGCACGACGTGCATACAATATGAGCGGGGCAGCGGCATCACCAGCAGGTGTCCCGCTCGATGAGATGAAGGATATCACACCGCTTAACAGCCGCACGGTGCGGATCCTTGGGCAAAACCCGAATCCGTTCACGCTGAACGGTATGTGGCTGCGTTTTTGGTGTTGGATTGCCACTGACGCAATAGGGACCAACACATACCTGATTACGCCGCCGACGGACCGTGTGTGGGCAACGCGGCGCACGCTGCTCCCCGCGATCCTCGTTGATACCGGAGATGTGAACGAAAAGTATACACCATTCTTAGAAGCGGCGCTACGTGGCGGCAAGGTGCGAAGTGACTGCTCGCCGGCCCAGCCGGTCAGGATAACGATCACCGATATTGTCCTCACCCACTGGCACCACGACCACGTCGGTGGGATGCCGTTCGTGCTTCGCCTACTGCAGAAGCTGCGGCAGGAAAACCCAGAGGTTGCGGTGCCCCGCGTGCACAAGTTCCCCGAGCCAAAAACGGACCCTTCTCTGTTTGACCGTATGGTAAATGTGACTGAGGATGCGTACCAGCCGTACGAAGGCAAGCGCGGCGCCGAGGCAGTTCTTTGGCCGCTTGTGGACAACAAGGTGATCAGCGTGGTGGACCCCGAGAATCCCGCACGGGCGTCGTCGGTTCGAGCTCTGTACACACCGGGCCATGCTGCTGATCATGCCTGCCTGTTACTGGAGCAGGACAACATCCTGCTTACGGGTGACAATGTGCTAGGCCGCGGCTCCACCGTCTTTGAAGACCTGGTGCTCTACCTGCAAAGCCTGCAGCGTGCCGCGAGCATCATGGCGGCGCGGTCGCCGACGGCAGGGCCCGTGTATGGTGCACGGCCTATGAACGAAAATGTGCTCTACCCAGGGCACGGCCCTGTGGTAGGCAGCGGCCGCGAGACGCTGAAGCGGTACATCAAGCACCGCATCGACCGTGAGGAGCAGATGCTCGCACTGCTCTGCTGTGACCCCAATGACAAAGAAGCAGTAACCCGTGCCACAGCCTTCTCCAGCGAGGTGCTCGACGAGCAGCCGGGCAAAGTCACCAAGATCTTCAAACCCAAGCCGCATACCTGGACGCTACGGCAGTTCATCTCCGCACTATACACGGCATACCCCGTGCGGATGTATCCGGCGCTGGCGCGTGGCTTGCTACTGCATCTGCAGAAGCTTGCAGCTACGGCGGAAAGCTACAAGAACGCGCCGTTCGCGCTGGCAGAGCCGCTGCCGGCGTCCAAGTACGCTAAGTCGACGCCGCGCGTGCGGTGCCTGCGCATGCCGTCGTACCAGCGCACGCCGGGCACCGTGCCCGACGCGCCGCTGAACGAGTCCTCCTGGTGGGAGATGCTCGACCTGCCTTGGGTGTTGATCCGGTAGTCTCCACAGCGCACGGCGCAGCCAGCGTGCATCACGTGTGTTGTTCCACGGGCTTCTCCACAGACGCACGTGCACGTGCATGAACCGGCCGGAGTCGGCATAGGCGGAGGGGATAAAGGACGGGGGCGCACGGGCAGCGCTCCTAGAATTGCAATTCAACCATCATGAGCATTGAGAAGGTGCAAGGCCGTACGATCTTCGACTCCCGCGGTAACCCGACCGTGGAGGTGGACCTCTGGACGCAGAAGGGCCACTTCCGTGCTGCGGTGCCGTCGGGTGCCTCGACCGGTGTCCACGAGGCCGTGGAGCTGCGTGATGGCGACAAGAGCAACTGGATGGGCAAGGGCGTGACCAAGGCGGTGGCGAACGTGAACGACGTGATTGGTCCGGAGCTGATCAAGTCGGGACTGCCGGTGACGTCGCAGAAGGAGGTCGACGACTTCCTTCTCAAGCTGGACGGCACGCCGAACAAGGGCAAGCTCGGCGCCAACGCCGTGCTCGGTGTCTCGATGGTGGTGGCGAAGGCCGGTGCCGCTGAGAAGGGCCTGCCGCTGTACGCCTACCTGCACGAGCTTGCTGGATCCAAGAAGCCGTACGTGCTGCCTGCGCCGGCGATGAACGTGATCAACGGCGGCTCGCACGCCGGCAACTCGCTGGCCTTCCAGGAGTTCATGATCGTGCCGACCGGCGCAAAGAACTTCGAGGAGGCGATGAAGATTGGCACGGAGGTGTACCACAACCTGAAGAAGGTGATCAACGCCAAGTACGGCATTGACGCGACGAACGTCGGTGACGAGGGTGGCTTTGCGCCGAACGTCAAGTCCGCTGACGAGGCGCTCGACCTGCTGATGGAGGCCATCTCCAAGGCCGGCTACGAGGGCCGCGTGCACATCTCGCTCGATGTGGCCAGCTCCGAGTTCTACAAGGACGGCAAGTACGACCTTGACTTCAAGAACCCGAACTCGGACCCGAGCAAGTACCTCACGGGCGAGCAGCTCGCCGAGCTGTACAAGGGCTACATCCAGAAGTACCCGATCATCTCGATCGAGGACCCCTTCGACCAGGATGACTGGCCTGCCTGGTCGCACATGCGCGCCACTGCGGGCGTGACCATCATCGGTGACGATCTCACGGTGACCAACCCGCTGCGCATCAAGACGGCCATTGAGAAGCGCGCCTGCAACGGTCTCCTGCTCAAGGTGAACCAGATCGGCACTGTCTCGGAGTCGATCCAGGCCGCCCGCCTCGCTCAGTCGGACAACTGGGGTGTGATGGTTTCGCACCGCTCGGGTGAGACGGAGGACACCACCATTGCGGACCTCGTCGTGGGCCTCGGCACCGGTATCATCAAGTCTGGTGCGCCGGCGCGCTCGGAGCGTGTGTGCAAGTACAACGCTCTGCTGCGCATCGAGAGCCTGGAGAAGGACTCGGTGTACGCTGGCCAGGATGGTTTCACCCAGGGCGACCAGGCGCCCAAGGTGCTGAAGAAGTAAGTGGCTGGTGGCCCAAGCGCCGTCGTAGTGTAGTGTCGGTACCCGTAAGCTTTCCTATGGCTCAGCTAGATGCTTGGCCCGGGACGTGGCGCGTCCCCTGTGAGGTCGGGACCGCGGCGCATCGGGTACAGTTCTTGCTTCTAGTCGTTCGACCTTGACGCCGCGCTCGGCGAGGGCGTCCTGCTAGGCGTCGAGGGCCTGCTCGCTCCCTATAAAAGCACGTGCTTGTGCATAATCCGTCCACTCGGCCTAGGCGGGAGATAATGGACCTGGGCGCACGGACTGCTAATAGGGGCGCACGGGCCGTGTACCGAGGCGCACCTGGTGCACGGCCACAGCCGTAACCCACTCATCATGACTATTGAGAAGGTGCAAGGCCGTATGATCTTCGACTCCCGCGGTAACCCGACCGTGGAAGTGGACCTCTGGACGCAGAAGGGCCACTTCCGTGCTGCGGTGCCGTCGGGTGCCTCGACCGGTGTCCACGAGGCCGTGGAGCTGCGTGATGGCGACAAGAACAACTGGATGGGCAAGGGCGTGACCAAGGCGGTGGCGAACGTGAACGACGTGATTGGTCCGGAGCTGATCAAGTCGGGACTGCCGGTGACGTCGCAGAAGGAGGTCGACGACTTCCTTCTCAAGCTGGACGGCACGCCGAACAAGGGCAAGCTCGGCGCCAACGCTGTGCTCGGTGTCTCGATGGTGGTGGCGAAGGCCGGTGCCGCTGAGAAGGGCCTGCCGCTGTATGCGTACCTGTCTGAACTGGCCGGCTCCAAGAAGCCGTACGTGCTGCCTGTTCCATCGATGAACGTGATCAACGGTGGTGCGCACGCCGGCAACGCTCTTGCGTTCCAGGAGTTTATGATCCTGCCCACCGGTGCGAAGAGCTTCGAGGAGGCGATGAAATTTAATACGGAGGTGTACCACAACCTGAAGAAGGTGATCAACGCCAAGTACGGCATTGATGCGACGAACGTCGGTGACGAGGGCGGCTTTGCGCCGAACGTCAAGTCCGCTGACGAGGCGCTTGACCTGCTGATGGAGGCCATCTCCAAGGCTGGCCACGAGGGTCTAGTCAAGATTGGGATTGACCCGGCGTCCTCGGAGTTCTTTAAGGACGGCAAATACGACCTGGACTTCAAGAACCCGAACTCGGACCCGAGCAAGCACCTCACGGGCGAGCAGCTCGCCGAGCTGTACAAGGGCTACATCCAGAAGTATCCGATTGTCTTTATTGAGGATCCGTTTGATCAGGATGACTGGCCTGCCTGGTCGCACATGCGTGCTATCGCGGGCATAACTATTATTGGTGACGACCTCACGGTTACCAACCCGCTGCGCATCAAGACGGCCATTGAGAAGCGCGCCTGCAACGGTCTCCTGCTCAAGGTGAACCAGATCGGCACTATCTCGGAGTCGATTCAGTCTGCCCGCCTCGCTCAGTCGGACAACTGGAGTGTGATGGTTTCGCACCGCTCGGGTGAGACGGAGGACACCACCATTGCGGACCTCGTCGTGGGCCTCGGCAACGGTATCATCAAGTCTGGTGCGCCGGCGCGCTCGGAGCGCGTGTGCAAGTACAACGCTCTGCTGCGCATCGAGAGCCTGGAGAAGGACTCGGTGTACGCTGGCCAGGACGGTTTCACCCAGGGCGACCAGGCGCCCAAGGTGCTGAGGAGGTAAGTGGCTGGTGGCCTAAGCGCCGTCGTAGTGTAGTGTCGGTACCAGTAAGCTTTCCTATGACTTAGCTAGATGTTTGCCCGGGGGCGCGGCGCCTCCCCAGTGAGCTCGGGTGCCACGGGCGTGTCCGCATGCGGGTCTTGCTCGTACTCGCTCCACGGCAGCACGGGCGCCGCCTCGTCACTGGTGCGCAGGCTCGCCTTGAACGCCTGCGGGTCGGTGATCTGCTGCACCGGGAGCGCGTCTTGCGGTGGCGCGCTCACCGCGTCGGCGCCGCCCTGTGCAGGGTGCTTCTGGGCGAGCTCGTCCACCTTGGCGAGTGCCGCTGCCTGGTCGAGCGTGGCGGGCATCTGCTCCTCGGCAAACGAGAGCTGCACAAACTCCTTCATCGCTTGCGTGCTGTGCGCCTGCTCGCGGACCGCGGCGCGGGCCTCGGCGGGGATCTCGACACCCTGCTCCGCGAGGAACGCCAGGTATGCGTCGAGGGTGGCGTCGCTGAACGGCTCTGCGGTCGCCTGGCTCTTGAGGTGTACCACGAGCTTGGAGCGCGCCGTGCTGCTCGGGTGGATCGCGGTGCGCATCATGCTCACCACGTCGTCCTTGGTGACGCGCTCGAGCATCGCCGCATCGCGCACCCGGTGCGCAAAGTCGTAGTAGCCCGAGTGCACGCTGAGCCAAAAGCGGCTGGTCTCCTCGGACAGGTTCTTGACCGACTCGAGCTTCTTGTGAATAAGTGAGCGGCGGTGCATCTCGAACTCCTCGGGGCCCATCTGCTCGAGCAGCTGGAGCAGCTGGTCGAGGAACGCATCGATGCGCCCCTCGAGGTACTGCGGCTTGCGCTCCGACTGCACAATCACCCGGAAGCCCATTTGGCCGATGCTCTTGCGCACGCCGCTAAAGACCAGGTATCCGAGCTGCTCCTTCGTGCGCAGCTGGTCAAAGCACGGCTCCTGCGCGATCTGCGCGAGGAGGCCGAGCGTGGCGCGGCGGTGCACATCGGTCGGGTGGCCCACCATCAGGTAGTACTCGAGACTCGAGTTCACGTTGCTCGCATTCGGCACCTCGAGCGTCCAGGAGTAGTTGGACCCGGGCGGGAGGAGCAGCGAGTGCGGCGGGAGGCGCTCCTGGGCCGGCAGCGCGGCGTGGCCGAGGTGCTGCTCCGTCTCGGCGAGCAGCGAGGAGGCTTGTGCGGCGTCCATGTTGCCGTGCACGAGCATCTCGACAAAGAAGGCGCTGAACAGGTCCTTGCCGTATGCCTGCACCTCGTCGGGCGTGACGCCGTCGATCACCGCAAGCTTCTCGTCCTGGGTCCACATGGTCTCGGTGAGCAGGTAGGCCGAGTAGTACACCGCATGCTGGTACGGTGCCTCCATGAAGAAGTTTTCGTAGTTGCGCTTCGCCTGGTCCTTGACCACGGCAAACCGCTTCGGGTCCACCTGGAGCTTGCGCGCCGTGTCGAGCACGGCGAGCAGCAGGTGCGACAGCTTGTCGTTGTAGCCGCCGACGACGACCTCGAGTCCGTCGAGCTGCGACTCGAGGTTGTACGCCAGGCCGGCGACCTCGGCGTCGTACGAGTACTCGGTGAGCGCATCCTTGACCAGCTCCACAAACAGGCGCGACAGCACGGCGGTGCGCGGCGATGCGTTCACCCGCGGCGTGCGCAGCAGCATCGACACGTTTGCCTTGGGCTGGAAGAAGCGGTCGTCCTGCTTGTGCCACAGCCGGGCCTTGTCCGAGTTGAGCAGCAGCTGCGGGCGGCCGGTCGGCTGCGTCACCTCCTCGGCACGCGTGCGCACGCTCAGGTCCGACGGCACGAACTCGTTCTGCTTCGGCAGCGCGAGGCCCTCGAGCTCCTCGCGCTGGCCCTCGAGCACGTGCGCCGGGAGCGGCGTCACGGCGTACTCGGTGCCGTACCAGCGCTCCACCTTGTCGAGCTTCACGTTGCGCGGCGGCTCCCGGCCAGCCAGCATCACCCGGCAGCGGTCGGGACGCAGCGAGTCGAGCGTCTGCGCGATGAGCGCGGGATCAAACTCCCACAGCAGGTACGGGCCCGAGAGGATCGAGTCTCGGGGGAATGGCTGCTGCAGTTGGCCGGCGAGCGTGGAGCTGTACAGCGCCGGGTTGCCCTTCTCCTTGAAGGCGAAGCGCAGCTCGCTCAGGTTCTGCACCTCGCGGTACATCCAGTCCTCGATCGGCCGCTTGCGCAGCAGATCCAGGTACTGGAACACGGCGGCCACCACGCTGTCGTAGTGCTCGTAGCCCTCCTGCGTCAGGTCAATGCTGATCTTGAACAGCTCGAATCCCTCTGCGCCCAGCGAGGTGCCGGCGCTCAGCAGGTTTGCCCAGCCGCGCTGTTTGAGCCCCGAAAAGAGCGAGCCGTGGCCCTCGTGCCCGATAAAGTAGGCGAGCAGCTGGCCGGGCTTGCTCCGGTACAGGTGCGCCTGCTCCGGGAAGGGGAACGTGACGTCCAGCAGACGCACGTCCTTGATGGTCCGGAAGCTCACCTGCGTCTTGAGCTGCTCCTCGCCCAGCGGCGAGCCAGGGAACCGCGGCACCGCGTACCCCTTGTTCTGCACGCCGGCGAACTTGTCGACCACCCAGCGGGTGAGCTGGTCGACCGACTCCCGGCCAAGCACCACGAGCTTCATCATGTTGGCACTGTAGTGCTCTGCATGGAACTTGAGCAGCTCGTCGCGGATGTCAATGCCGCGGGACCGCGGCTCCTCCCAGAGCGTCTCGAGGTTGCCCGTGCCGAACTTGGAGTAGGCGTGCGATGGGTCGCTGAGGCTCTTCTCCAGCTGGAACGAGCGCCAGGTGTCCGACTGCAGGTTCTTCTTGTGCTCGGAGTCCACCGCGCGGATCTCGCGCTCGGAGCAGCTCGGGTCAAACAGCGGCTCCTGGAAGAACTGCGCAAACCGGTCCAGCGCGCCCTCCAGGTGCGCGTGGCCCACGTCGAAGAAGTAGTTGGTGTCCTCCAGCGCGGTGAACGCGTTGGAGCTGCCCGAGTGGTTGTTCAGGAACTCGCTGTACTCGTTCTCGCGCGGATACTTTTTGGTGCCCATGAAGAGCAGGTGCTCGCAGAAGTGCGCCATGCCCTGCAGCGACGGCGGGTCCGACAAATGGCCCACGCGCACATCCATCGCAGCGCTGGCCTTGTCTGTCTCGGTATCGCAGATCAGCAGCGCCTCGAGCTCGTTTTCCAGGCGGATCAGCCGGTACTCGCGCTTGTCGAGCAGCGGCTTATCGATCCGCTTGTTGTACACGTAGAACGGCATCTTGCGCCCGCCGTCCAGTTCCACTTCCTGGCGGGTAAAGTCGCCACTGCTAACGTTGCTGATCGTGCTGACCGGCGTAGCCTCAGTCGCCAGAGCACGACTCCCGCTGCGGCTCGTCATAGAGCCACGGTGCTGTGGCGTTCGCAGGGAAAGGGGGGCAGAGGCACGGGTCGCGATCGTACGCAGAGCGGCGGGTGCTCTGGAAATGGCACTGCGCGGGCTGACGGTCCAGCGAGGAGGCGTTCGCGTCGACAACCTCCAGAGGGCCAGCATCTACCGTGGCGCCAGAAGTTTGCCTGTCCAGAACGTACGCGTGGCGCTCAGACAATGCAGACAATCGCGCGTAAGGCTGACTCAGCAGGCACAGTGACAACCCTCCGGTGGAGGCGCCGCCGCGTGCTTCGTGCAGGAGATGAAGGTGCGTGCGAGTCGTGAGGAGAGCCCGCAGGCGCTGACCGCCTGCAGATCGCCGTGGAAGGCTGCTCGCATGGGGAGCTGGACGCGATATATGCGGACATCCTGGAGCACGAGCGCGCCACGTCCTCCAGGGTGGACCTAGTCCTCCTCTGCGGCGACTTTCAGGTGCGTCCCCATGCGTCTAGTGCGCGCTGACCAAGAGGCGGTCCGAAATCCCGCGGACCTTCACTGCCTTGCGGTCCCGGTCAAGTATCGCCGGCTAGGGGATTTCCATCGGTACTACCGCGGGGAGAAGGTGGCGCCTATTCTCACCATTGTCATTGGCGGCAACCACGAGGCGAGCAACTACATGATGGAGCTGTGCGTGCAGCGTAGGCCAGCAGGCTGCTGACGGCAGCTACTATGGTGGATGGCTTGCACCAAACATTTACTATCTCGGCGCTGCTGGTAGTGTCCGTGTGGGAGGGATTCAAATTTCGGGAGCTTCGGGCATCTTTAAACTGATGGATTACGAACGCGGTCGCTACGAGCGGGTCCCTTACAACGCGGGTGACCTGCGTAGCGTCTACCACACACGCCAATTTGACATTGTAAGGCTTGGACTGCTGCGCCCGCCAGAGGTGTTCCTATCACACGACTGGCCGAATGGCGTGGAGCAGTTCGGAGATGTCGACGCCCTGCTAAAGCGCAAGCCATTCTTCCGCAAAGAGGTTGAATCACGCACGCTTGGGTCCCCACCGCTGTGGACGTTGCTATGCGCGCTCAAACCCAGGTACTGGTTTTCTGCCCATCTCCACGTTCGTTATGCAGCGCACGTGCCGCACGGTCCACACGAGGCGCCGCCTCCGGCACCGGACAACCCAGAGGCACTGGACATCTCCGACGACGACTTTGATACCCCGGCTCCACCTACAGGAGCAGCTGCAAGCGCCTCAGGGCCTGGCCCGGGCGCCGAAGCGACCGAGTTCCTGGCATTGAGCAAGTGCATACCGAATGCCGAGTTTCTGCACTACTTTGATCTCGCATCACCAGAGGACGGCAAGGAATCTGTGGAGAACGCGCGTCCAGAGGTTTCACTACGCTATGATCGGCACTGGCTCGCCATATGCCGTGCGCTGCACCCGTACATGAGCCACGGGCGGCTACAAAAGCCCATGCCGACTCCGGACAACACGGCCATCATCGACGCTGTTGCCAGCGCAGAGCACTCGCTTCCCGCAGATAACGAGCTCGACATCCGCAAGGTGCAGCAGTTTGCAGCGACAGCGCCACCGCACGCGGATACAGACCCCCAGTCCCAGCGACCCCGTACGTCATTGCCCTGCCAGCCACTATCTAACCTGAGCAGCAACTGCATACCGGAACCCACAGACGGACGCATTCTGCCGTCTCGTGGGCATCCCTAATACGTTTGGCGGACGACCCAGTGCGACAGCGTCCGCCACGCCGAGCGCGCAGGACGAGGTGGCCCAGATTCAGGCAGCCGCGCTGGAGCGCAAGCGGAAGCGCGAGAAGCGTTGCTGACTCAGCGAGCCTTCGAATATAGCCTGCTGTACGGGCGTACTGGACTCCTGCCAAGCCACGTGCGGGAAGTTCTGCATGTAAGGAAGATCTCGTTGGATAAATCAGGAAAGCAAAGCGACTTAGCAAAAAAAAAAATGCAACCCAAGGCTGCGGTGCATATTCTGCCCACTAAACCTGTCAGATTGGATCGCGTGGACAGCAGGGTGAATTTTCCCCCTGGGTATCTGAGTCGCTGCCTCCCAACACCATGAGCGCGACAGGCGTTTCCACTGGCATGAATGCGCCGTCTGCGCGCAAATCTGGCGCTACGAGCACGATGGCAATCAATGGCGGTCGTGTCGAGTACGCGCCGCGGCAGGCGAGGGAGTACAATGCGGATGAACTTGTTCAGTACAAGGTGCCCGACTACTCCTTGCGGGACCTGCTCTCGGCCATTCCGCGCCACTGCTTCGAACGCTCGGCTGTGCACTCGTTCTCGTACGTGGCGATGGACCTTGTGCAGGCTGCTGCTCTCGCACTGGGCGCGCACTGGATCGACCAGCAACTGCCATCGCTCGATTTCAGCAATGCATACTTCTCCAACGAGGCGATGCAGGCGGGTCTGCGCTTTGCGCTCTGGTCTCTCTACGGCCTGCTGCAGGGCATGGTGTTCACTGGCCTTTGGGTGATTGCACACGAGTGTGGCCACCAGGCATTTAGCAGCAGCACGGCACTGAACGACACCGTGGGCTGGGTGCTGCACTCTGCACTGTTTGTGCCGTATCACTCGTGGCGCATCTCGCATGCCCGCCACCACGCGTCCACTGGTCACCTCACTCGCGACGAGGTGTTCGTGCCGCGTACCCGCGAGCAGTACGGCCGCGCTCCGCTGCAGCCCGCCGACGCCAATCCAGGGGATGTGACCGAGTCGTCTTCGCTGCGCGAGTGGCTCAACGAGCTCCTGGAGGATGCCCCGATGTACAACCTGTTTGAAATTGTTCTGCAGCAGCTACTCGGCTGGCCGCTGTACCTGCTGTTCAATGTGTCTGGGCAGCCGCACTACCCCACGTGGACGAACCACTTCAACCCCAACTCGGTCATTTTCGCACCACGTCACCGCTGGCAGATCCTCGTCTCGGACCTCGGTCTGTTGATGATGGGCGGCTGCCTTGTAGCCTGGGCCCACTACTCGAGCGGTGGCTGGGGTGAGGTGCTCCGCTACTACCTGGTGCCCTACCTCTGGACGAACCACTGGCTGGTGATGATCACCTACCTGCAGCACACGGACCCGCTGCTTCCACACTACCGTGCTGACATGTGGACCTTCCCGCGTGGTGCGCTGTGCACCATCGACCGGACGTGGCTTGGCCCCATTGGCGCACACTTCTTCCACGGGATCGCAGAGACGCACGTCCTGCACCACGTCTCGAGCAAGATCCCCCACTACCATGCATGGGAGGCAACTGAAGCCCTGAAAAAGCGTCTCGGCGTGCACTACATGAAGTCGGAGGAGAATGTGTTCGTCTCGCTATGGAAGTCGATGCGCTCCTGCCGCTTTGTAGATGACGAGCCCGTGGCTTTCTACCGCAATGCCGATGGCGTGCCCAGCAGCGTCGCCACCCGTGTAGACGGGGCCGACTCTGGCGTCGCTCTCTCCGATTAGCTAGCTGTATTTGTACGCACTCATTTTTGCCACTCGCCCCGCTGTGCAACACATTTAGTCAGCGCGCCCCGCCTGGCGTAGCGTGCACGGGTCATACGGTTCAGAACTGCCGTGATGGTGTTCGCGATGGAGCCAAGCACAAGACCAACACAGTGCGTGTGTGTCATACACGCGACTGCTACTGACAGTCAGTCCCCCGCGGGACGACCCGATTACGCCGGAGGAGCTTGCCCGGCATGACGGCTCGAACCCGGACCTGCCTGTATACGTGGCCATTAAGGGTGAGTCTTATGCCTGTATCTCGGGCGATTCTAACTCACCAAGGCATCGTATTTGATGTGACTCCTCGTCGAGAGATGTATCGTACGTATCTGGGCTATGTGAGCAGCCGCTAACGGGATAGAACCGGGGAAAGGTTACCATATCTTTGCGGGCAAGGATGCGTCTCGCGCTCTGGGCAAGTCGAGCCTCAACCCAGAGGACGCGGTTGCGGACACATCCACTCTTACAGATGAAGAGAACAAGGTGCTAAATGACTGGGTACGTGTTCATGTCTGATGTCGGCTGCTTGGCTGACGCTGTCCAGCTCGACTACTATACCAAGGTATGCGTTTCTGACAAGTGGCACTGAACCGAGACTCACGTAACACAGCGGTATAACATTGTCGGCAAGGTGGTCACTACATAAAAGCCGTATAGGAGAGCCAATGGGTATCTCATTTCCTCGCACGCGCCGAGGAGTCATCTAGCAGGACGTCGGGTGGAGGGACACCTTGTCTGGACCTGAGACGGTCAGCCGGCGCATCGCATCGACTTTCAGCGTGGACGTACGTCAGGGCACCGGGGAACACATAGGTGAATCTGCCGCCGCTTTTGAGTGGCGGCGGCGTGTTTTCATAGCCGATCGGTAGGCTGCAACGCGTACAGTGGAAAATGAATTGCTGCTCGAGCGTACCGTCAGGGCTGTCATGTCAGCAATCGCTCTGCTCCACACCCACGTACTGCCGCAAAAGCTGTACAGTACCAGTGTTGGCGGCTATTTTGTACACGTTAGCGCAGTGTTCCGTATGTTCGTCATGGTCTTTAGCGTCCGTGCTTCGAAGCACACGCGACGAGTCCATCGGGCGCATAGGCAGTTGGCCTAGCGATCGGTCGCATACCAGAACAAACTCGCCACATAAGCAGTAGTATACGTGGAGACCACCGCGCTGGCTCAATGGGGCCTTGTGACGAGCGCCGCCAGCAGGCCCTGCTGGCCGAGACATGACGCGTCTAGTGTCAGGGGACAGAACAAAGGGTGTCGATTATTACAAAGCGAGCGAACTTTTTTTGTCTCCTCCTGGACACTCTTACCATGGGTGCAGATCAGTCGAGGCTGGGGAAAGGAGATGCGCCGGCCGATGATGCCGCGCAGGCAAAGGCTCCCGCCTCAGATGCAAGCACTGGAGCCGAGGTGCCGGCAACGGATGCGTCCGGCGCACCGGAGCACACAGACGAGCTCAGTCCTGACATGGCACATATACTGCAGCAGGGCGTGGCGGGCAAGCAGGATGAACAGTCGCTCGAGCGACACCGCGAGCTGGTCGCCAAGCTGCGCAGCCAAGGCTCAGATTCTCAAGAGGAGCGTGCGGCGGCATATGCCGAGCTCGAAGCCATGATTCACCGCGACGACGACGCTAATGCGGCTGACCGTGAGGATACCAGTGACGAGGAAGCGCACGGCCAGAAAGCTACACAGAGTGAAACAGACGACGACGACGAAAGCGACGACGATGACGACGAAGACGATGACGACGAAAGTGACAGCACTGAGGACGACACCGAAGTCAATGCGGCTCCTGCTCCCCTTGCAGAGGATGATGCATACGACGCCCAACCCTCAACGGCACCCCGGACAAAGCACGAGATCGAGGACCCCGAGGTGCCTCCGCCACCTATCGCCAAGTTGGAGCAGCCGGAACTCTCGCAGATCCGCGCTCTTGGCCGCGTGCACTCGATCGTGGACAATGTTGTCCTGGTGGAGCAGCAGCCGCAGCCCAGCGAGGGTGCTCAGAGCACGGTGATGAGCACAGCGTCTGCGCCGGCCACGATGGAAGTGCTTGACTCCGAGAGTCTGCTGTGCTTTGACGATGGGAAAGTGCTCGGGCTTGTCTACGAAACGTTTGGGTCCGTGCTGCACCCCATGTACACCGTGCGGTTCCCGAGTAGTGAGGCGATTGACCGCGACACGGTCCATCTGGACCGCAAGGTGTACTTCCTGCCGGGCAGCAGCACGGTCGTGCTTACGAAAGCCATCCGTAACAAAGGAAGCGATGCGAGTAATATGTGGGATGAGGAAGTGGCAGAGGATGAAGTGGAGTTCTCTGACGACGAGGAGGAGGCTGCAGCCAAGCGGCGCCGGCGGAACAAGCAGAACTCCAAGTCTAGTGAGCCCAGCACTGCCGTGGATCCGAACGACCTTGAGGCCGCCTCACTGGGCCCGCTAGGTGGTGCTCAGGCTGGTGCTGGCTCTAGCCGCAAACGAAAGGAGCCGCGGCGCGGTCCAGGCGCCAGGCGCGGCCGAGAGACGGGGCCGGCGCCCTACGCCCCGTACGAGGGACACGGCTATGCGGCGCCGTCGTTTGCACCCCACATCAACCCCCGATTTGCGGGGCAGTGGTTCCGGGGCGGCTCCGGCTACGCCGTGCCGAGCCCGGGGTCGCCGTACTCAGCACAGATGCCCTACATGTGCCCTCCGGGCATGTTTGCTCCACCGTACAGCTCGGGCGCCTACCATGGGTCGCCGGGAGTACCGTTCAACCCTAGCGGACAGCAGTACGACCCACACGCCCCCGATATGGATGGCGATCAACGCCGCCCCTCTGGCCAGTAAGAATAAGACACACCATAGTTTAGTATGATAGGCCAAAACGGCTACCTCAGCCTATGTCGGTTAGATGCTCGACTGAGCAAAGCTGTTGTCGAGGTGGGCCATCAGGTCGAGCGTCAGGAACTCGCTAGGCTCCGAGGCGCGCACCTGCTGAGACAGGTAGCGCTTCGCCAGGTCCACGGCCTTGGGGTCGAGCTTGGTAAGCTTGTTAGCCTCCTCGTTGAGCAGCTTGTCAATGTACGAGGGAGTGACCTTCTGGCCCTCGGCGGTGGACGCGCCGTGGTACACCCACTGCCAGAGCTCAATGCGCGAGATCTCGGCCGTAGCGGCGTCCTCCATGAGGTTGTTGATCGGCACACAGCCGAGGCCACGCACCCAGTTGGCGCAGTAGGCGAGCAGGGCGCTCACGTTGGCACGAGCACCGCCGTCGGTGATCTTGCCCGCCACGTTGGGGTTGAGCAGGTCGAGCGCGGAAACGCGCACCTCCTCGCGGCGCACGTGGTACTGGTTGGGGGTGAGGAGGTGCTTGTTGAAGATCTCGAGCGCGATCTGCACAAGCGCCGGGTGGGCCACCCAGGTACCGTCGTGGCCAGCCTTCACCTCGCGGAGCTTGTCGGCGCGGACCTTCTCCATGGCGGCGTCGTTCGCCTGGGGGTTGTCCTTGATCGGGATCTGCGCAGCCATGCCGCCGATCGCCGCGACACCACGCTTGTGGCAGGTCTGGATCAGCAGATTCACGTAGGCCTGCATGAACGGCGCGGTCATGGTCACGGCCGAGCGGTCAGGCAGGACGCAGTCCTTGTGGTAGCGCTGGCGCTTGATGAACGAGAAGATGTAGTCCCAGCGGCCGCAGTTGAGACCACTCGAGTGCTCGCGGAGCTCGTAGATTATCTCGTCCATCTCGAACGCGGCGGTGATGGTCTCGATCAGCACGCAGCCACGGATGGTGCCGCGGGGCATGCCGATGTAGTCCTGCGCGACACAGAACACGTCGTTCCACAGACGCGCCTCGAGGTGCGACTCCATCTTGGGCAGGTAGAAGTAGGGGCCGTGGCCGTTCTTGATCAGCTGGAAGGCGTTGTGGAAGAAGTAGAGACCGAAGTCGAAGAGACCACCGGACATGGGCTGGCCGTCCACAAGGAAGAAGTCCTCGTTCAGGTGCCAGCCACGGGGACGCACAATGAGCGTCGCCAGCTGGTTCGCGGGCTTGAGCTTGTAGTCCTTGCCGTTCTCCGCCTTGTAGTCCACACGGCGGTTGATCGCGGCGTTCAGGTTCACCTGACCGTCGAGCGTGTTCTGCCAGGTGGGCGAGTTGGAGTCCTCGAAGTCGGCCATGTAGGTGTAAGCGCCGGAGTTGAGCGCGTTGATCACCATCTTGCGGTCGACCGGGCCCGTGATCTCGACGCGGCGGTCGCGCAGACCCGGCGCCGGCGGCGCACCCTGCCAGGTGGGGTCCTCGCGGATGTGGCGGGTCTGCGGGAGGAAGTCGAGCTTCGCGCCGCCGTCCAGCTGCACCTGGCGCTCCACACGGGCCTTGAGACGCTCCTGGCGGGTGCTCTCGAACGTACGGTGCAGCACAGCCAGGAAGCGAATGGCCTCCGGCGTGAGGATCTTGGCGTGGTCGCCGACCACGGGGGCAAGAATACGAACTCCCTCAACAGACGACATGGCTTCTAGATGAGTGGATAGACAAGGTAAGGATTCCGACGGCTTCCACTTATATGCGAAGACCCACTGCCGGCCTTCCACGCCGGCCGTTCCACTCGTTTGGCCCCGCAGTCTGTGCGCATACCCCGCGTGGACCCACACTCCAGCCAATCAGCAGCGCGCACCGGCCGACCGGTTCCCGCCGTAAGCTGAGAGCTGACTCAGCATGCATAAACAGCTCACCCTGCGTATGTAATCTGACGTCAACAGATCGGGCGCATCGCATTAGGGAATCTAAAATTCAGGTGCCCCTGCATATGGAAGAGCGGGACATCGTGCTCAGCTACAACGACAACCGCATGGTGTCTGGGGAGAGCGGTCTTAGCCACCGTCGCAGCTCTTCGACCCGCCCCTCCATGTCCGCGGGCCATGACCGCGTCTCAAGCGGCTCGGGGCCCTCGAGTGGCATCGCACGCGCGGGTGCACGCCGGCTGTCTGTGCTCGCGCCGCCCGCGACCATTTTTCGCAAGCAATCAAAGAGTCAGGCATCGCCGACGATAGCGCACAAGCGTGAGCCTAGCGACGTTCTGCGCAAGCTGCTCCCGGGACGCATCTCGTCTGACGACTACGACTCGGATACCTGCTCTCTGGACAGCTTCGGCTGCGTCTCTGCGTCCGAGTTTGACAGAATCAGGGACGCGTTTGGCGGCGACGCAGATGCTGATGTACTGGACCATGTGTTCATGCAGATGTTCCAGCGTGACATGGAGTGCGCCGCGGAGGCCGCACTGCATGTGCAGAAAGACTTACCGCCGCTGCCCATGAGCTCGGAAGACGACAGCTCTCCAGCGAGATGTCCCGACCCTCTCGATGGCGCTCACGATGAGCGGTGCCTCTCCATACCCAGTATGAGCGGCGCGTCGACTCTGTCGAGCGACGATGCTGATACGGAGCACGACCACGTCGCTGCGACCATCTGGGCATACGCTTACGATCCTGCTCAGGTGGAAGACGCAAACCGGGCTGAGGGCGACGAACCTGACGCCTATGTACCGCCTTCGCCAGGCTCCACGCTTACCTCGATGCCATCGAACGCTTCGCTAATTGACTGGGCGCGCACGCCGACGCCCACCAAGTCCTCCGTTCACGAGATGCCCAGCACGCCGATTGATCAGCAGGGCGACCCTCGTGCGTACACGCACCGGCGGACCAGCAAGGATCGTGCAGAGCTATTCCTTTCCAGCCGCTTGGACAAGCATCATCGCATTCCTTCTTTGTCGCATGTGAATACGAACAGCTTTGAAAACCTGCTCGAGCAGAGCTGGGATGTCAAGGCACGGGATGCTTTTGTATAAAGAAAAACCAACGTGTCGGGTGCAATGGCTTGGACACTATGCTTTCTTTTAGAACTTGTACTGTATAATAGCCGTACCACCGTCTCTATCGTGATCCTCATCAGCCGCTCAGCCTCGCCCGGACCAAGGCAAGCCGGGTAGGCATTTGTCGTGGGCTGTGCTTTACCGCACTACGGTGCGTCATGACTAAAACTTTTTTGCCCGCCTGCATTTAGCACGTGGTTTGTTCGTGAGTCTGACCTGCGTGCGTTGGCGTCGAAGCCGGCAACGCGCAGGGAACCGCTTGTCCACGCAGGTGCACGTCGCCTACGCGCGGTTCTGATACTGGCGGTCGTGTACCGGCCCAGCAGGAGAGAACAAAAGGAAGCACACATACGTGCATACATACGTGTCCAGTTGGGCTCGGTTGTCCTGCGCCCACTGCACAGCCATGTTTGTGCGTGGCAATCGCCGGTGTACGACTAGTGGCTGACATATGCAGTGGCGCTTCGGTATATCTAGCGCGTCGACGCTCAATGCTCTCCTGGACAAGCCGGGTGTGTCGGTGGAGGAGGTGCTTGACGATGCCGACATCATCCAGGAATGCAAGGCGCAGAACCAGAAGCTGATTGACTACCTCCGGCAGCCGGATGTGCTGAAGCGGCTTCTGGAGCATGTGGTTGGCTCTGCTCAGATCGAAGATACCCCTGGGAAGGAGTCTGAGGAGCGTGTGGGCTTCAAGTACCCGTTCGTTGCCTCTGAAGTGCTGAGCAGTGACCTGCCGCCTGTGTCGCAGCTGCTCTTCGAGCATGCTGACGACCTGTTGCTGCCGTTCTGGGAGACAATCCTGTCCCCGTCGGCACAGTCGCACCTGCCGCTGCCGCACCATGCTCATCCCATCACCTCGTCCTCCTACGAGCGACTGGAGACTGCTCACGAGGAGGATGAGGAGGACGCCGGGGTGCAGAATACGGACCGGCCCAAGGAGCTGCTCTCTGCGCAGAGCAAGGGTCCCAGTTACACCATCCTGGCGGGGTACTGGACCAAGGTGAACATCATGCTCTTGGAGAAGCACGCTCGCGAGATGCTTGATTTTGTCAAGCGGGTGCCCAACATGGTCGAGCGCCTGGTCGCTCGCTTTGACACTCCACCGCTTGTCGACTTCCTCTTCCGCCTGGTGCAGTGCGACGAGACGGTCCCGGATGCCAACATTATCGAGTGGCTCTCGGAAAATGACCTGATCTCCCGCACCGTCGGTCTGTTCTCGCCTTACAATGCCCCGGAGCTGCACGCTGCGGCGGCCGAGTTCCTCAAGGCGGTCATCTCGCTGTCTGCGCCGTCGCCCTCCTCGTTGGACCAGGTGTCGGTGCCAGACAACTTTGGCGGTCCTGGCGAGACGATGATGAACGTGGGCTGTGTGAACAACCTGCTGGTCCGCGAGCTTGCCAGCGAGGAGAATGTGAACAAGATCATCTCGTTCATGCTGGATTACAAAAACATTGCTCGCACTGGCCGCACCAGCTCGCTTGCCGAGGACCTCATGGGTATGCGGGCGTCGATGCACACCTCGCGTCCGGAGAGCCAGCTCAAGACGCTGCGGGAGCACACCTCTTCTGATGAGTCCGCCGTGGAGGAAGATGAAGACGATGAGGCCGACGAAACGCTGAGCATGAACATCAGGAGCCGCCGTATGTCGCGGGCACCGACTATTCCGGCCAGCGCGCACCGCGACTCGGTTGCTACGGTGCGGCCGTCCATGCTCCGTCGGGCCAGTTCGGTGCGCATGCCGCTGGGCCCGCAGGCGCTCAACTCGGCGTTTGTGAACTGCTCCAGTGTGTGCATTGAACTCATCCGCAAAAATAACAGCGACTACTTTGAACAGCACCTGTTCCACACGCTGCGTAACTACCTGCTGATCCGCCAGCAGGAGATCCATGAGGAGCGGGCGAGAGAGGCCGCCGAGAGCGGGAACGAGAACGTTCGCAGCGAGGACGATGAAGAAGAGGATGCGGAGTACATGGAAGAGGCGATGGCCAGCGTGGCAGAGAAGATGGGCATTGTACACCTTGGCCCGCTGCTCCGTGCGTTCTGCGACCGCCTGTCGGATCTGCAGGAGATGATGCGGCAGCCGCCGCCGAACACATCGGCTGTGGCGACGACAATCGGCGAGATCGAGCCTCTGACGCAGACCCGCTACTGCATCGCGGAGCTGTATGCGGAACTGCTCCACTGTTCGAACATGGCGCTGCTGAACCGCGAGCAGGGCTCAGGCCCGCAGTACTCCCCGATGGGCACGCTGCTGGGCGGCATCAATGGCCTGCAGACGCTTGCCCGTGTGCTGCAGGGCGACGACGGCCCAGCCTTGCCTGACCCGGCAGAGTTCTCAAAGCAGAAGGAGATGTCGGATATGGACACCATCGACCCTGAGGACCCTGAAAAGCAATTGGGAGATGCCGAGGCGCCCGACTCCAACATTCCGGTCATTGAGACCAGCACCGAGCCGGAGGGCTCGGTGAAACCCGAGGAGCCGAGCGAGGACAAGCCGAGCGACGCTGGCGGTCTGCAAGACAAGAGCAAGGGCGACGACGACGACGACTCGCGCAGCATTGCATCGGCACTGTCGAACATGTCGCTGGCGGACCTGATCTCGCAGTTTGCGAGCGGTCCGCCATCCTCGGCCGGTGAACAGGATGAAAAGCATGTGGATGGCGAACGGCTGAAGAAGCAGTTCCTGGACCAGGGGGTGGTGCCGCTGCTCCTGGAGCTGTTCCTCAAGTTTCCCTGGAACAACTTCCTGCACAACGTGGTGTACGATATCATCCAGCAACTGTTCAGTGGCGCGATGGATGCGAGTGTGAACCGCAACCTGACGATTGCGACGTTCAACGATGCGCACCTGGTTGACGTGCTGCTCGATGGCTGGCGCCGGAACCAGGAGTCGTCCAAGCAGCCGGCCCGGGTGCGCCTCGGCTACATGGGCCACCTGAATCTGATCGCCGACGAGGTTGTGAAGCTGCTGGAGCGGTACCCGAATGTGGAGAAGCAGGTGCATGACTCCATCACGCAGCCCGCTTGGGACCAGTTCGTGGATGAGGAGCTACACACGTCGCAAAACAAGGAGTCTCAGCCGCTTGCGGGTGGACGTCCGAGCGCGGCGAACAAGTGGGCGAACGTGGAGTCGGAAGACCGGTACGAAGGCGAGGAGGGGACCAGCACGTTTGCCCGGTACCTCTCTGCGCAGATGCGCAACGAGACCTCGGACGACGAGGAGGACGAGGAGGAGGGCGCTGGCCTCACGCACTTTGGCGAGCTCGACCGGGACCATGGCGGCATCGAGCCTGTCAACGAGGGTGGCGAGGACGACTGGGGTCCTTTCTCCGAGCCCGCGACTCCCTCGACGTTCGAGTTCACCTCGACCGCCTCGGGGCCGCAGCCGGTTATGTCAATCAGCGATGCGCAGCCCGAAAACCTCACGCCTGCCGACTGGGCGGCCGAATTCCGCCGGGGCGGCATTCCCGACATGCCGTCCAGCGCGGTCCAGGACGAGGAGGACCCCAGCCTGGAGGAGATCCAGGGCGATGGCGTCCACAAAAGGCAGAGCAGCTCCGGGTCCTCCGACGAGGGCGGTGCGGACGATTCGCCGTTTGTGGACCTGCACCAGCCTGCGGCGCTCCGTCAGCAGACCCGACAGGGCCGGCGCAGTGTGCCGGACGAGCAGCAGTCAGAGCCGCACCACTGGCCCGCGGCCGAGGCCGCCGCGCGTCAACGCCGCGACTCGCAGGGCGGCGTGGACGCCGCGCCGGCCATCGCGGTGGACGCACTGCCGGACGACGTGGAGCGTACCGAGACCGGTATGCTCCGCCGGAAGCTCGAGGACGGCTCCAGTGTCACCGTGCCGCTGGACGATGCCGAACTGTCCGAGGCCATGCCCTCTGAAGAAGAGCAGGGCCGCCAGTGAACATAGCTGCTACGGGGTGCATAAGCCGCGCTAGATTTCCCATGCATACTTCACCACGATTTCTTCGAGATTAGACCTCCACAGGGCTCGGCCGGGCCGGTTCTGACCGGTGCGGAGAAGAATTGGTCGGCCGAAGTGGGGTAAGCGAGTGACGGAAAAGAACGGAGAAGTCCGTGCTACACGGTACTCTTCTCCAGACACCACCGGTTGGATCCACCGCTATGACGAACGCTTTTATTGTCGCATCCAAGCGCACTGCCTTTGGTGCTTTCGGTGGAAAGCTCTCCAACGTGAACGCTGCCCAGCTGGGTGGCCACGCGGCCAAGGCGGCGCTCGCCCAGCTGCCGGAGAACGTGCCGATCGACCACACGGTGTTCGGTCTGGTGTCTCAGTCGGACTCGACGACGCCCTACCTTGCCCGTCATGTGGGCCACTATGCGGGCGTCCCGATCAGCACGCCGGCGCTGACGGTGAACCGCCTGTGCGGTAGTGGCTTCCAGGCGGCCGTTACCGCGTCGCAGGAGATCAAGGCGGGCGACGCCGATGTGGTGCTCACCGGTGGCACGGCGAACATGAGCATGTCGCCCTATACCCTGCACGGTGTTCGCTTTGGCAACACCCGGTTCGGTGTGGATCTCAAGCTGGCGGACAGCCTCGCCGCCGCCCTGACCGATCAGGTGCCCACGCCGAACCCCATGGGCATCACGGCCGAGAACCTCGCTGAGAAGTACGGCATCACCCGCGAGCAGTGTGACCAGTTTGCACTGCAGTCTCAGCAGCGCTGGGCCAAGGGCCAGGAGGAGGGCGCCTTCAAGGACGAGATTGTGCCGATTGAGATCAAGTCCAAGAAGGGCGTCGACGTCTTCGACACGGACGAGCACCCCCGCCCTCAGGTCAACATGCAGACGCTCGCCAAGCTCTCGCCGGTGTTCAAGAAGGACGGTACCGTCACTGCGGGTAACGCCTCGGGTATCTGCGACGGTGCGGCCGCCAACGTCGTCGCCAGCGAGGAGGCTCTGAAGAAGTACAACCTCAAGCCCCTCGTGCGCATCGCTGGCTACGGCATCACCGCCTGCGAGCCGTCCATCATGGGTATCGGCCCCGTGGAGGCGAGCAAGATCGCGCTCCAGCGTGCCGGCCTCTCGCTCGACAAGATGGACATGATCGAGGTGAACGAGGCCTTCGCCGCCCAGTTCCTCTCGGTCCAGAAGGAGCTTGGCCTGCCCAACGACAAGACCAACATGTTCGGTGGTGCCATTGCCCTTGGCCACCCGCTTGCTGCTAGCGGCGGCCGTATCCTGGCCAACCTGACCCACAACCTGCACCGCCTCGACAAGAAGTATGCTCTTGGCGCTGCTTGCATCGGTGGCGGTCAGGGTATCGCCGTCGTGCTCGAGCGTGTCTAAGCATCTTTCAATGGTCGACTCGTCCCCGTCAATTGGGTCAAGCCTGGACGTAAAAGGCCAATGCTAGGCTCAAGCTGATGCTTTCTTTACGGGAGACATTTTATGCTATGAATATAGCTCTGTGGTACAGATCACCATGCCATCCCAATCTATGTTTGCTTTCGTAAACCAGATGTGCTCGCGGCACAGCGCCTATGGTATATCCTACGCCTGGTCGGGATTACCGACCCAGTAGCTAAGCGTGCTAAGTACCGTCCGGCTTGTGAGGTCTTTGTCATTGGTATCCGCGCCCTTCGCCTTCCGCTCCTCGAGCCAGGCCCTGATGCTCTGCATCACCGCAGACGAGGCATCGGCTGAGACCAGGTAGCCACTCCCATCGGCCGTGGTAAGCAGCCATTCCACGTAGCCTGTCTTGGTCATCTTGCGCATCTCGTTCGGCAGGGGGAAGGAGATGGACCGAGACAGGAGATGCTGGAGCAGGATCAACTTGGGCACATGGATCCGCTCCAGCACGTTGGGCTCCTTAAGCTCGTCCATCGAGGCAAACAGGAGGGCACTAAGCCGTCAGCATCGTACTCAGCGCTTGCTTACGTACCGGAATCCTCGTACTGCCGAGAATGCCTCGCCGCAGTCAGGCAGGGAGACAACGCGGCCACGCTGTGTCCGACTCGCTTCAGAGAGAAGCTGTGCCAGGCCCAGCTCCAGTGCCGTCATGTCCGTCGTCAGCTGAAGCTTTTCGCTCTCCTGAAGAACGCGGATGAGCGACGCATGCAGAGCGAATGCGCCAAACGCATGCTTGGCCAGCCGCAGCACCCTGCAAGGGTCAGCCTCGCAACTCAGGTGCGGTCCTCGCACCATTGCACGCCTTGTTGCCCCACTTGAAGGCGGGATAGGACTTCCTCTTGAACTACGCTGATCCGTGCGCGGAACTCGAGCATGTATGCGCTTGCCTCTGCCTCATCGATATTAGCGGTCACTTCAGTCGATGCACGGTCGACCTTGAACCGGTGAATGCGGGAGAGTGTCAGGTAGAGATCGCGCTTCACGGACTCGAGCCAAGGGTCCAGCACATTCGCGGCAAGAGCGCTCTGAATACCCTCCTGCCAAGTCCGGCACACTGCACGCATCCGCTCGTTCTCCAGCATTTGTGTACTGGAGAGCGAGTTGCTCAAGACGTGCAGAGCGTTGGCCACCCGGATGTTTTGTAGTTGGCCCGCTGACATGCGGCGATGCTGCAGCGAGAAGACCGACTCTTCCCGACGCACGAGCGAGAGCGACTGGGTAAGCAGCTCTCGAACCTCGATGGCGCATACGCCAGCCACGTTCTCCACGAGGCGGGAATCAAAGCAGCTCGCATCCAGCTCTGTCGCAATCAAGCTGCCCACAGTACGCGCCTCGGCAATCCCCTGCGTCGCACCGTTGCCGCTGGAAAGTGCGGCCCGCAAATGCTGAACGCCCTCGTTGGCCTTGTTGGTCAGAGCCTCCAAGTATGCGCGCTCGTAGCTCGCGAGCATAGACGAGATCGACCGCGGCCGCGCACTCTCGGGCACGGCCTCGTGTGCCGAGTCCGAGATGCGCGCAAAGAGCTCGTGAAAGATGCGTAGGAGCTTGGGGTAGGATGCGGTAAACACATGGCGCCAGAACGGCGAGTCTTCCATGCACTGGTTACTGAACGTCTCAAAGTTGCGTGCAAACAGCGACCAGAGGAGATGAGTGGGCTCGTCGCCGAGGTTTCGCGCGGTCATTTCGAGGAACGTGTCTTCACCGCCATACGTACGCTTGAGGTGCAACACCCGCTCTAGCATCTGCACCTTGCCAAAGATAGACGACATCTCCTCCACAATTAGCGCATGGAGGTGCTGGTACACGGCGCTGGTCCACTTGTCCGTAGAGGCGGTGGCAGCCTCGTGGTTAGCGCTGTGCTGAGGCCGACGCGCCTTGTATGCGGCAGGGACTAAGAAGGGCAGCACAGTCGGCACATGAGTCTCTCCAATCTCCTTTCCGATGGCGCGCAGATCCAGGGCGAGTCGGATGCGCTCGACAATGACGCCACTAAGGTCCTCGAGCAGGTTGCCAACCAGGTTGTCAAGGACGCCGAGATCGTATGCAGCTTGCAGAATGTTGCCTAGCAGCGAAGGCGAGAGCGTCCGGAGACCATACAAGATATGCGTCTCCACACGTTCGCTCAGCAATTCTTGGGCCGTGGGCAACAGCGCCACGAGCGGCGCGAGCGGCTCGAGCTGCTGGACCCCACGAGGCTCCTCGCTGCCATTATCGGGCGCAGATACGGCGCGCCGCATCGCAGCGAGCGTTGAGGCCGCAGCTGCCACGTCTGCTGCATGCCGGTGGATTGTGTCGAGGTCCTTGTTTTTCTCCGGGTCGTCAAGGTCCAGGTCCAGAACAGTGTTCATCTGCCCCTCGAGCCGCAGGCCCATTGCAACGATCCGCTGCGCGTCGTTCACGAGCTGGGCCACAGACTGGACACGCTCCAAGCGGCTCTGCAGTGCACGAATCTGCTGCAGCGGTGCCCGCACGGCCTCCTGAGCCTGAGCAGCGCGGGACTCGAGCGCGCTGAGCTCCGCGTAGATGGCATCGACCCGCTCGAGCGGCGAATGGATGCATTCAAGTTGTGCGAGAAAGTCGGGAGCATGCATTGTCACGAGCTCGTGGATCTTTTGGTCCACCTCGTTGATCGCGAGACTCAGGCGGCTTACCGCCACGTTCAGGTCGCTGTCCATGGCGGCCAGGCGCGCGTTGGCCCGCTGGCGCTCTGTGGCTCCCACAGCCTTTTGGCTGTCGGACTGTGCATGGTTCGCATCACGCAGCACAGACTGACCGAGGAAGCGGCCCGCATACGTCTGCGGGTTAAATTCGTTGTCGTAGAACGGCGCGTAATCTAGCGCGTCAGCTTAGCTCTTCGCGGCGGTCGACGCACCAAACCCACGGGCTTCGCGCGAGGAGAGTGTCAGTTGTGCGACATCTGCCGCAGCAGCGTCGCCGGGCGTTCGGCCTGGCCTGGCGCCCTCGGCGGCTGGCCGCTCCATGCTGCAGGAGACCAACCTTACACCACCGACCGCGTGCACGGCCAGAATAGGAATTATGTGATGCTATTGATTGCGGCCGCTGGGAAACACGGCGGGTTGGGCAACTTCTGTGGGTGCCGAGCTTGCTGCTGGCGGGCCATGATGACGCGGTGTGTCTGCTGAGCATCTACAGGAAGCAGGTTGTGGTCATCACCGTTCAGTTTTCTTGATCGACGAGATAGTCTAGCCGTGCGCACAGGGCTATCGAAATACCGCTGCAATGGCACGGCAAGTTTGCTGTGTACCTAGGCACTGGACAAACTTGTCACTCGCTTAGGCTCCCTTCCGCTGGGCAAGTTCCTGCTGCACCAGCTCCTCTTGCCAGCGAGCAATTTCTGACTCGCTCGGATGCAAGCCAAGCCGCCCGAGGTCGCGTATCGCACGGCGGCGGATCAGGTTATCAAAAGAGCGCTGCTGCCGCTCGTACCGCTGAAGCGCGTTCTCTGCGCCCACGATAAAGCCTGTCGTAGCAACTAGATTCGGTGTTAGTGATTAGCAAATCGCAAAGGTTTTACGTACATGAAACGATGATAAAGCTCTTGAATGCGTACGTTTGACGCCTGGTGATGTCAGCCACAATGCCGGCACAATCCACACCCAGCATACCGGAAAGCATCAAAAAGGTGGTGCGATGCAAAAACAAGAGGCGCACCGACAGCGGTCCAGACTACGAGACCACGTAGACCGCCCATCTTACTCACGGTTAGCGTGGCGAACCCAACACAGAAAAATTACGCACAATGCTCCGGCGCTCAGCCTCCTCCATCTCAGCTTGCCTCCAGCGCTGGCGCTCCGGTGAAGCTGGGGCTGACTGTGCCGGGTCCTGCTTCTGCTCGCTCATCGATTCGTCGATTGCTCTGTCCGTGCAGTCCCACAGGAAGACGGATCAGTGTGCAGACGGAGCATTTCGGCGCTTGGACTGCATGTGGAGGCACCCCAGGTGCGTGTCTGAGTAAGCGGCCAAAAATTTTTGTGCACCTATGGACGGCAGCCTGCATTTGTATAGCTGCGATGGGCAAGAAGAGCTCGACCAAGCGTGGAAGCGAGACGGCTCCACAGGGTACGTGGCGTGCATGGGAGGTGGCCGTGCTAACACGTCTCTAGGTGTCCTGCAGCTTGTGCAGGCGTTCCTGCAGGAGCATGCGAGCAGCAAGCTCGCCGCCAAGATGGCTACATACTTCCCTGAGCAGCTGAGCGAGCGGGCGGAAAACGCCGGGGCCCGTGCGAACGCACTTGTACGCACGCTCGAGGCGCAACTGGATGAGGAGGGTTCTCCCGTCTACGCGGCGCTCCACAGCTCGGAGAAGAAGTCGAGCGAGAAGAAAAAGCGGAAGGTGAGTCTGCTCGTTGGACGCGCGAAACTGACCACCAGGCATCGGACGAGGCAACGGTGGAAGTGCCCGAGGAGAGCAGCCCAGCGGCGCAAGCGGCGCCTGAGGCGGTCGAGGTGGTCCAGATGGAGCAAACGACGCCGGCCAGCACCTCTGGGACGCCCAGTGAGACGACCGTGGTTGAGCAGGTGGCTCCCTCCAAGAAGCGCAAGGGCAAGACGCAGCCTAATGAGCGGTTCCAGCGGGTCAAGTCGGACCAGGCGGTCTACGCGGACGACCGTCTGCGGGATATGAGCTACGAGGCCAAGTCGGGCGCCGGCGACTGGGGTGCGCGCGCGCATGCAGACCTCATCGTGGTCAAGGGCAAGAACTTTACCAAGGAGAAGAACAAAAAGAAGCGTGGCAGCTACCGCGGAGGCACGATTGACCAGGGATCGCATTCGATCAAGTTCACCTACGATGACGAGTAGCGCGGCGCTACCAGTGGTGGACTGACGCTGCTAGGCGACAGACAGCAGGGTGGGTGGTGCAAGCACTGGCAGATAGGCACAGCTGGCCAGCTCAAGTACATGCAGCTCGCTGAGCGCACGACGGCCCTGGAATCCGCCGTGGATATAGAGGCGCGAATCATGGAGCCAAGCTAGGTGTGAACCGCGTCCAACCGGTGCTTTACCCTCTACCACGGACGTGCGCCACTGCAGCGTGCAGAGGTCAAGGCGCAGGAGGGCGTTGGTGTAGCCAATGTCGTTGTGTCCGCCAAACACAAAAAGCATTGGTCCCACGAGTGTGGCCGAATGGGCCAATAAGCGCATGCGGAGGTGCGGTTGCGGCGGGCGTCGCCACACCAGTGTGTCAATCTCTAATACATAGAGGTCGTCCAGTGCTCGGCGCCCATTGGACCCGCCGAGCACCAGCAGCTTGTTGTGCACAAGTGTGGCGGTGTGGTAGCCGCGCGTTGTGGGTACAGCACCGGTGCACAGCAGACGCTTCCAGGAAAGTTGCTCGGGGTTACGCACATCGAGCCGGTGCAGGTCGTTACATGTGCCGTGCTCATTGCCGCCCCCAAACACGTACAGGTAGCCATTGTACCGGGTGCAGGAATGGGCACGACGCGGCGAAGGCGGAGTGCCCTGCACCCGTGGACGATACCAGGTCCGGTTGCGCAGGTCCAGCACGTACAGCTCGTTGTAGAAGGTGGCACCCTCTCCGCCGCCGAACACATACACGAGCGCATCTACCAGCGTCGCGGAATGTGCACGACGCGGCGTCGGGGCCTGCCCGTGCGTATTGACTGGCGTCCACTGGTGCACATCTGGTGGTCAGCCGAGCCGCAGCCCGTCAAGACGCACCCTTGTCAAAGTGCCACACGGAGAGCGAGCTCGACCTTGCGACAGTGTCGCCACTGCCGCTCCCTGCGGAGCCAATGACGTACATCTCGGCTTCGTTGACGTGCACAGCCGAGTGCGAGCGCAGCGGACCCGGAGGTTGGCCAAACGCGGGGACCTGTGCCCAATGCATACTAGCGGCGCCGCGTCCGGGTGCTTCGGGCACCGGGGGCACATGGAACCGCGTCGCCTGCGGCAAGTTGTCCGCGGTGGTCATTGATTCTCGCGCTTAGCCGGAGGTATGGACAGGACATCCTCTGGGCCAGCCCTGGGCTTAGGCCGCCCTGCGTGGCGGTGAATGCGGCCCAAGCGTCCACTAGGTCCCGGCAGCCTTACTCAACGCCGCTCGTGCCCCGCGCGCCGGCTGTGCGCCCAGCGACGCGCTCGCCGTGCGCAATGGCCTCGTCCCACATGCCGATCTCCATGCGAGTGGCCGTGTCCCAGATCTGCTGCAGCCGCTCCGTCTGATACACAGCGGGGATCTCGAGCTCTGCACGGTGCTCAAGCTGATCCATGGCCTGCGCCACAGTACTCTGGAAGGCCTCACCACCGTACTCGTCGGCCCACTGGTCATAGGCCTTAGTATACGGGCCGTCGACCCTGTCCTTCAGCTGGCTACGCACGCTGCGCTGCCACAGGCCCACTTCTGCATACCCAATTGCACAGGAGAAGACCGAGACCAGCAGTGCGAGGAGCCCTTCGTTCGCCGCGTCCAGTACGAAGCGGGTGTACGCCATGGTGGCCCGGCTTTCGGGGGTCTTTTCAAGATCGGCACGCGAAATGCCCCAGTTGCCGCACAGGGCAACATGCATCTCAGTCTCAGCGGCAGCCGAGCGAGCGAGCGCAGCAAACGCCTCAATCTCAGCAAGCGTGCAGGACGGGCTGGCTGCGGCAAGCGACCAGACTCGAGCGTAGTGCCGCAGGTAAATGTAGTCCTGCCGCAGGTACCAGGTGAATGCCTCCGGCGAGAGTGTTCCGCGCACCATGCGTGCCGGGAATGCATGCCTGGTGAACGCGACCCAGAGCGGCCAGGAGCGCGAGATCAGCTGCGCGGCAAGCGGGCAGCGACGACGCTCGCTGCGGACCGGAATGCCACGCGGGACGACCTGGCCTGCATGGTCCAGCGGCCCAGAGCCGTGGCCGAGTTCCTCGAGGCCCGCGGCGAGCGCCTCCTGCGTAAACTGGACCGCCCTGGCCACGGCTGTGCACACGGGGTGGCCAAGCGCTTGCTGAGCACAGATCGCCGAGGCAAACGTGCACCCGGTACCGTGGGATGCGCTCGTCTGCACGGCCGGCTTGACAAACAAGGTGGTGGCACCGCTGCGCTCTACCAGCACATCCACCGTGTAGCTTGCCTCTCCAGCGCCGGCGTTTCGCTGCAGCGCGCGCACGTCGCTCGCCCCGTGCACCAGCACAAGCGTCTGGGTACCGCTCTCATGGACCGAGGCGCCAAGCGCCCGGGCGATCTCGGCATGCTCGGCATGCGCCGGCGCCGCAAAGTGTGTGCCCGTCGCATCGGCGTCCCGCACACACGCCTGCTCCGTGTGCCCCGATCCCTGGGCGTCGGCACCGGCCATGCCCACAGGCACCACGAACCCGACCTTGGCGAGCTGGGACTCGATCTCGGCGGCACGTACTCTGTAGTGCCCGCCCTTAACCACGACGGCACCAGCGCCGAGAGAGCTGAGCGCCTGCGCCGCCTTGAGCGCACTTTCCACCGTGGCGTTCTTCTCGATCGCCTCGGCGAGCGGTGCGTCAGCTTGCCGGCCGGTGTGACGGAGCAGCTGGACGGCCTCCATCAGGTTGGGCGTGAGCACGTCGCACTGGGGCAGCAGATCGCTGATCAGCGTCGACACCGCGTCGTGCGAGAGCAGCAGTGAGCCCGAGGTGCTCACCATCACCGGGTCGAGCACGACCGTTCCTGGCCTCGTCAGTCCCCCTGCTGCGCACGTGCCATCGTCCGTGCACATACCCGAGTTGCCCGTCCGCCAGCCGCGGATGCACGCCGCGACGGTCCGCACCACGTCTACATTGGCTAGCATTCCGATCTTGATTCCGTCGATCCGGATATCGCTCGAAACACTGTCAAACTGCTGCTGCACAAACTCGGCTGGTGGCGTATGGATGGCGCTCACCCCCTGGGTGTTCTGCGCCGTGAGCGCGGTGATGACGGACATGCCGTAGGTCTCATGCGCAAGAAACGTCTTCAGGTCCGCCTGGATCCCGGCACCGCCGCCCGAGTCCGAGCCGGCGATCGTGAGCACATGCGGTGCAGTCGACATCGTGGAGCTAATGAGGCCTCGGTGCCCCGCCCTCCACGCCGGAGCCCGGGTGCCGGGAGTCCACCTCCATCAGTGTGGGTCCACCTCCATCAGCGTCGCTGTTCCTCCACCAGTGCATCGCTTCGCTCTGCGGGCATGGCGCTGTCCTACGCGGACACAACGCGGGCGCTTGCGTACCTGACGGAGCGTGGGGAGGATGCGCTGCACGCGGTCAAGGAGCTGATCGGCAGCACTGGCGCCGGCAAGTACCTGGACAGCGATGATACAAACCTCGAGGGACTGCGCGCCCAGCTGGAAAGCAGCCAGGATGTGGAACGACTCGAGGGCTTGCGCCGCGTCGTGGCCATGATCTCCAAGGGTCGCGACGCTGAGCCGTACCTGGCAAGTGTGTTCAAGCTTACGTCCACCTCCTCACTCGAGATCCGCAAGCTTGTGTACATTGTCGTGCTCCGCTATGCGCCGTCGCATCCAGACCTGGCGCTGCTCTCGATCAACAGCTTCCAGCGCGACCTGAGCGACCCAAGCCCACTCATCCGCGGCATGGCGCTGCGTGCGCTGAGCGGCATCCGCCTGCGCACAGTCGCAGCAATCGTGCTGATGGCCGTCGCCCGCGCCGCCCACGACTCGCATCCCTACGTACGCAAGATCGCTGCACTTGCCCTGCCCAAGTGCTACCGACTGGACCCGTCGCAGCATGCGTCGCTCATGGAGCACCTCAAGACGCTCCTGCGCGACCGGTCGCCGACGGTGCTCGGAGCGGCTGTCACAGCGTATCTGGAGCTGTGTCCGACTGACTGGGGCCTACTCCACCGCTACTTTCGCAAGCTTGCGCATGCGCTCGTGGACATGGACGAGTGGTCACAGGCGTCTTGCACCGACATGCTCGTGCGCTACGCGCGCGCGAACCTGCGGCAGCCTGCGCCCGGCACGCCGCTGGACGAGGACCTCGTGTTCCTGCTGGACGCTGTCACCCCGCTGCTCGCCAGCATGAATCCCGCCGTGGTCATGGCCGCCGTCCGTGCACATGTATTCCTTGCGCCGTCGACGCGCCTCTCTGCGGCCGTCGCGCCACTCGTTCGCCTTTTGCGCTCGCCGCCTGAGACGGCATACGTCGCCGCAACGTACGCCCTCGCATTCGCCCAGGAGCATGCCGATCTTCTTTCGCCACACGCACCGGCATTTTATGTGCGGGCCGCCGACCCTGAGTACTTTGCGCGCACCAAAATCCGCGTGCTTGTACGGACTGCGCGCCCGGCCGGCGCCGCGTCACTCGCTGCCGAGCTCGCCGTGTACGCGCGGGGCACCTCGGACGCCGTCGCCACAGACAGTGTGACGGCAATTGGCGAGCTTGCCAGTGCGCATCCCGCAGCGAATGCGCGCTGTCTCGAGCTGCTCGTCTCTGTGGCACAGGATGCGAGCGCCAACGCCGCGGCGGCGAACCGAGCCGTGCAGGTGGCGAAAACCCTGCTTCAGGCGGCAGACTCCACGGCCAAGCCCGCAGACGCCGCCCGGCTCATCACCCGGTTTGCCCTGCGCTTGTTTGTGCCGATTGCCTCTGCTGCCGCAGAACCCACGTCGGCGACAACGACCCCGCGCATTTTCTTGACGCCCGCTGCGCGCAGCGACGTGCTCTGGCTACTCGGTCAGTACTGCGCGCTGCGGCTACCCCTGCCCAAGGAGGGGGCAGAGCCGACGTTGGCCGAGCTCCTGGCGCCCGACGTGCTGCGGTGCCTTGTGGCACATTGGCGCCAGGAGCACGCCACAGTCCGCTGCCAGGCACTCACGCTCGCAGCCAAAGTGTACGTGACGCTGCACAGCATGGGCGCCGCCGCTCATGTACTCGACATGGTCACGGTGCTTCTACTCGAAATGCTCGCGCTCGGTCTCCAGGACAACCACGCCGACACCCGGGACCGTGCGCGGTTCTACAGCGGGCTCACCCGGCGCCTCGGCACGCCCGCGGGGATGGCCATGTCGGAGCCGGCGACAGACGACGAGGAGATTCGGGCATACATTGCCGCACATGAAAAGCTGGACGATCTGCGGCTGCCCGGCGTGCGGCTGCGCTTTGACCAGGTGCAGCACGTGCTCTTTGCGCAGGGCGACACGGGCCCTCCACGTCCGCCGCAACTCGATGCGCCTAATGGCGAGCGGAACGAGCCAGCGGCGCTTGGCGGATTTGCGCCGGTGGCCGGCGGGATTCATCTCCGCAACTGGGCCCTAGTCCAGGTCGGCCCGTGGGCGGACCCGGCCACCCTGCCGCCGCCGATTGTGCGCACGCCAGATGCTGAAACACTGAAAAACTCGCCGGTCACTTCGCAGAGCGCAGGCTCGCCATGGCTCGGCGAGCAGCGCAGCTTCCAGAGTGGCGAGCCGTCGCAGCGGGCGCAGCTACCAAAGGCTGAGCGCGTCCTGCTTACCCCCCGCGAGTCGCCGCCACCGGTGTCGCAGCCGCGGTCGCAGTACGAGGACCTGGACGCATTCTTGAATCAGTCGGACGACGAGGACGAGCGGAGCCTGGACGCCGACGCGCCGGAGGACGACGAGTACCGCGCCGAGTCCGACTAGGATACCCCCACACCGGCGGAGGCGCGCCTGGGATTTAAGTGGATGGTGCCGGATAGATTTTTTTTTGCGCTTCCGCGCCGCTCCAGGTAGCTGCAGACACCATGCCGAAAGCGCCATCGACCCAGCGCCGCGGGCAGCAGCCCGCACGCCGTCCCCTTGGGCAGGATGTCCAGGAAGACCGCATGATCTCGCGCTTTGGGCGCGTGCGCGCGCCCGGGAAGCGCGCGCCAAAGAAGAGTGCGGATGACGACGAGGCGGAGCGTGGCCAGGACGCCGACGGGCAGCTCAAGGTGACCGGCGGGCGTGCGAGCCAGTCGTTCGTGGACCCGCGACTGAGCCGCAAGATTCTCAAGCTCGCCCGTGAGCAGCAGAACGACATGGAGCGCGAGGAGGCTGAGCTCGAGGCCGCCGACGAGCTCCAGGATGACGAGGCACCGAAGGGTCCGGCAGCGTACCGGAGTGCGCAAGCGGATGCGCAGATGGAAAGCGACGAGGAGGGCGAGCATGAGGAGGACCGCATCGGTGAGGAGGCGTACGATGAGCCGGACTATGCCGAGCTAGACATCTCGCCTGAGGACCGCGCCCTGCTCGAGAGCCACGACGCCGAGGAAGAAGCGGCGTACGCCGGTGGCGAAGCTGGCGAGGAGGCCGGCGGCGCTGGCGCCCGGCCGCCGCGCGGCACGCTGGCCGACATGATTATGGTCAAGATTGAGGCGGCCGAAAGCGGTGGACTGAGCGGCGCGGCTGCCGCTGAGGAGGAGGAGCGCCTCATGCCGCCGGGCATTAACCCCAAGGTAATTGAGGTGTACGAACGAGTGGGCGAGCTGCTCTCGCGGTACAAGTCAGGGCCGCTGCCAAAAGCGTTCAAGATCATCCCGTCGCTGCCGGCCTGGGAGGACATTGTGTACATCACCAACCCGGAGATGTGGACGCCGCATGCGACGCTCGCCGCCACACGCATCTTTGTGTCGAACCTCAAGCCGGCGCAGTGCGAGCGGTTCTACCAGCTTGTGCTGCTCGACAAGATCCGTGACGAGATCCGGGAGAACAAGAAGGTGAGCTATCAGATGTACGAGGCGATCAAAAAGTCGATCTACAAGCCCGCTGCCTTCTTCAAGGGGATCCTCTTCCCACTGTGTGACGGCGGCGGTGTGACGCTCAAGGAGGCCGCCATCATCGGCTCGGTAATCGCCAAGGTGTCGATCCCGGTGCTGCACTCGGCCGCGGCCCTGCTGCGCCTCGCCGAGATGGAGTACACCGGACCTACGTCGCTGTTCATCCGGATCCTGCTCGACAAGAAGTATGCGCTGCCGTACAAGACGATCGACGCCCTCGTGTACCACTTCCTCCAATTCGCGGATAAGTCTCGCGGCGTCGAGGTCACACGGACGCGGGCCGGCGTGGTTGGCGAGCGGCGGATGCCCGTGCTGTGGCACCAGAGCCTGCTGGTCTTTGCGCAGCGCTACAAGAGCGACTTGACCCCCGACCAAAAGTCGGCGCTACTCGACCTGATCCGTGTGCAGCGGCACGCCGGGATCGAGCCCGAGATCCGACGTGAGCTCAGCACGGGCGAGTCGCGCGGCGAGATGCTCCCGGAGCCGCTGGAGGAGGACGACGACATGTCTATCTAACGAGGCGCCACGGCCGATATCCCCAGCCCCTGCCGTAGCCACGTGCCAGCCGCTGTATCCATATGCCACTCCACATTACAGGAAATCCACTTTTAGTTCAGACTCGTCACGCAGAGTATCCTAAGTCCTAACTCTACAATCCGGTATCAAGCTCGAGTCGTCGCGGTGGTCGTCGCGCTTAGTCGATCGACTCCATGGCCGACTCGCCCTGGGGCGCGGCCGACTCCTCGGGCTTGGCGTCCGCCGAGCCCACGGCAGCCTCGGCATCGTCGATCGAGAGACCAAGGCTGATAAGCTTGAACAGGCGGCTCGCGAAGTCCTGCGGGTTCTCGAGCGAGAAGCCCGAGGTGAGCAGGCTGCTCTCGTAGAGGAGCATCGTCAGGTCGCGCACGGTCGGGTCGTTCTTGTCGCTGGCGACCTTGGCGGCGAGCTCCTTGATGATGGCGTTGCGCGGGTTGATCTCCATCGTCTTCTTGGACGCCATGTACTGGGACATGGAGGTGTCACGCAGCGCCTGGGCCTTCATGATACGCTCCATGTTGGCCGACCAGCCGAACTGGCCGGTGACCAGCACGCAGGGCGAGCCGACAATGCGGTTCGAGACCACCACCTTCTCGATCTTGTCGCCCAGGATGTCCTTGATGGCCTTGGTGAGGTCCTCGAACTTCTTGCCCTCTTCCTCGCGCTCCTTCTTCTCCTCCTCGGTCTCCTCGAGCTCGAGACCCTCCTTGGAGACGGAGATGAGCTTGCGGCCCTCGAACTCCTTGAGCTGCGACACGGCGTACTCGTCGATCGGGTCCACCATGAGCAGCACCTCGAAGCCCTTCTTCTTGAAGATCTCGAGGAAGGGCGAGTCGCGCACCGCGGCGAGGCTCTCGCCAGTGAGGTAGTAGATGTTCTTCTGCACCTCAGGCATGCGGGTAATGTAGTCCTGCATGCTGGTCATCTCGTCGCCGCTCTTGGTCGAGTAGAAGCGCAGGAACTCGGCAAGCTTGCCGCGGTTCGACGCGTCCTCGTGGATACCGAGCTTGAGGTTCTTGCCGAACGCCTCGTAGAACTTGGCGAAGGCGTCCTTGTCCTCGGCCACCTCAGAGATCATCTCGAGCGTCTTCTTGACAATGTTCTTGCGGATCACCTTGAGGATCTTGTTCTGCTGCAGCACCTCACGCGAGATGTTCAGCGGCAGGTCCTCCGAGTCGACCACACCCTTGATGAAGTTGAGGTACTCGGGGATCAGCTCCTCGCAGTCGTCCGTGATAAACACGCGGCGCACATACAGCTTGATGTTGTTGCGCTTCTTCTTCGTCTCGAAGAGGTCGAACGGCGCGCGCTTGGGGATGAAGAGCAGCGCCTTGAACTCGAGCTGGCCCTCGACAGAGAAGTGCTTCACCGCGAGGTGGTCCTCCCAGTCGTTGGCGAGCGACTTGTAGAACGAGGCGTAGTCCTCGTTCGAGATGCTCTTGGGCTCGCGCGTCCAGATGGGCTTGGTCTTGTTCAGCTCCTCGTTCTCGGTGACCATCTCCTTGATCTTCTTCTTCTCCTTCTTCTGGTCCTCGTCCTCGACCTCCTCGATCTTGGAGTCCTTGTTCTCCTCGGGCTTCTCCTCGCTCACCTCCTTCTCCACCTCCTTGGTGACGACGAGCTGGATCGGGTAGGAGATGAACTCGGAGTGCTTCTTGACAATCTCCTTGATGCGCTTCTCCTCAAGGTACTCGAGCTGGTCCTCCTTCATGAACAGGCGCAGCTCGGTACCGCGGCCAAGCTGGTAGCCGCTCGTGTCCTGCGTGATGGTGAAGGTGCCGCCGGCAGCACTCTCCCAGACATACTGCTCGTCGTCGTTGTTCTTGGTCACGATCTGCACCTTCTCAGCCACCAGGTAGGCCGAGTAGAAGCCCACACCGAACTGGCCGATCATGCTGATGTCGGCACCCGAGCTGAGCGCCTCCATAAACGCCTTGGTGCCCGACTTGGCGATCGTACCGATGTTGTTCACCAGATCCGCCTTGGTCATGCCGATACCCGTGTCGCGGATGGTGAGCACCTTGTTCTCCTTGTCCGGCGTGATGCGGATGAAGAGGTCCTTCTCCGGCTCCAGCACGCTCGGGTCGGTCAGCGCCGCATAGCGGACCTTGTCCAGAGCATCAGACGCGTTCGAGATCAGCTCACGAAGGAAGATCTCCTTGTTGCTGTAGAACGTGTTGATGATCAGGTCCAGCAGCTGGCTGATGTCGGCCGCAAAGCCAAACGTCTCCTGATTGCCCGACATGGTGTACGTTCAGGTAGGTAGAGTCGGGCGCTGCACAGCTGCGTGGATTTTATAGGCCCCCAGCGCACGAGGCATCTGCACTTCGGCTGCCTTCTTCGCCGTTCCAGGCTTCTGCAATTTTCCATCTGCGCGCATTCGATCGAACCTGGTGGAACAGGCGCACGTGGCACCCGCGTGGCACGCACGCGCGGTCGATCTCGGCCGGGACCGCGCCCGTCGCAGACGCCCGTCGCATGCGCTGGACGCGGCAAGCGCAAACCAAGCTCGTCTCCAGCGGACGACCGGCCGGCCGAACCACGTCTCACGCGATTCCCCGCCGTGGAATCGCTGATCCGTGCTCGCAGTCCGCGCTTGCCTAGTCGCCTTCCCAAGGAGGGGAACATGCTCGGAGTGCTGTGGAAACCTAGCCGCCCGCTTACGCTTCCACCGCCCTCCAACCCCTAGGCGTCTGGCGTGCCAGTATGTACTCACCGTCACCGCCGCCGGCGGCGGCGTCCAACGCGTACATGTACGTGAATCCGCACTCGCAAAATCCGTATGCGAGCATGCCGCCCAGTGGCTCGCAAGCCGGGCTCATGCCCGGCGCCCACTCCTCGGGCACCAACGGGCCCAGCTCCAGTGCGTCCTACGGCATCGACGCCGCCTACAGCGGCATGGGATCGGCCGCGCAGTACCCCGGGTCTAATATGCCCTGGTTCTCCCGCCCCGCGCCTGCGCAGCAGCAGCAGGCGCATCTGGCGCAGCACCACGGCACCCCGTCGCTCACCTCGCTGCCGCCACCGCTTGCGCACACGAGCGGCGCAGCCGTTGGCCCGTCGTCGTCCCCCGGGTACGCGGCGCTCTCAGCACAGTCACCGGCCACGCTGTCTATGATGGCCTCGGGCCTGTCGCCGACGACGCCCACCGCGCAGCAGGCGGCCGCGAAAGGCACCCCGTCCGGTACGGGTGTCGGCGTCTACTCGCCCGAGTGGCAGCAACAGATGGTTTGCGCCGAGATCTCGCGCCAGTCGTACGCGCCGCACCACCACGCGCGCGCCGCGGCGCTCGCCGCGCGCAGCTTTGTCGGGTCGAACGACCCGAAGAAGGGGATCCAGCTGCCCGCGGGCGCTGCGGCCAATGGGCTCTCGTTCCCGTCGCGAGACATGGACGAGAGTGGCCGCAGCGCCGAGGACTCGATTAGCGCGATGGGCACAAGCCCCGCAAAGCGGTCAGGCGCCGCGCAGGACGGCGCCGACGAGGAGGAGGCGCAGCAGACGTGGACCACCGTGGACATGGGCGGGCTGAACCTGAAGAACATTGGTGCCGAGGTGTTCCGCTACAGCTTCCTCACCTCGCTCTTCATCAACCACAACCGGCTCACCTCGCTGTCGCCCGCGATTGCGCAGCTGCGGCAGCTGAGCGTGCTGGATGCAAGCGGGAACAAGCTCACGAGCCTGCCTCCAGAGCTCGGCATGCTCACGGGGCTCAAGGAGCTGTTCCTCTTCGACAACCGGCTCACGATGCTGCCGCCCGAGCTGGGCACGCTCTTCCAGCTCGAGATGCTCGGCGTGGAGGGCAACCCGCTGCAGGAGAACATGCTTGGCCTGCTGCAGCGGGAAGGCACGCATGCGCTCATCGCCTTCCTGCGGGACTCGTGCCCGGTGCCGGTGCCGCCGCCCGAGCGCGAGTGGGTCGCACTCGACACGGGCATGACCCCGCCGGAGGACGAGCAGGAGGACGCACGCAACACGTTCACCGTGCTCTCGTACAACGTGCTGTGCAGCAAGTACGCCACGCCTTATCTGTACGGGTACACGCCCAGCTGGGCGCTCACCTGGGACTACCGGAAGGAGTTTATCCTGCAGGAGATCATGGGCTACGGGGCGGACATCTGCTGCCTGCAGGAGGTGGAGATGGGCCAGTACGACGAGTACTTTGAGCCCAAGATGCAGCAGAACCAGTACGAAGGACTCTTCTGGCCCAAGTCGCGTGCGCGCACAATGCGCGACGACGAGCGGCGCCACGTGGATGGGTGTGCCATCTTCTTCAACACGCGCAACTACCGGCTCGTGGAGAAGCAGCTAATTGAGTTCAACCAGCTGGCACTGCAGCGTGCCGACTTCAAGAAGACAGAGGATATCTTCAACCGGGTAATGACCAAGGACAACATCGCCGCCATTGCGATGCTGGAGAATTGCCACACGGGCGCACGGCTGATCGTGGCCAACGCACACGTGCACTGGGACCCCGAGTTCCGCGACGTGAAGCTCGTGCAGGCGGCGATGCTCATGGAGCAGCTGGAGCAGGTCTGTGACCGGTATGCCAAGATGCCGCTGCAGTCCAAGCTGCCCGAGGGTGTGCGTGCGCCCAAGTACGCGTCCGGCACGCAGGTGCCGATGATCGTCTGTGGCGACTTCAACTCCACACCGGACAGCGGTGTGTACGAGTTCCTGAGCCAGGGGCGCGCGAGTCCGAAGCACGAGGACTTTATGGACCACATCTACGGGTCCTACACGTCCGAGGGCCTGCACCACAACTTTGCGCTGCGCAGCGCGTACGGGAACCTGGGCGAGCTGCCGTTTACCAACCTCACCCCGGGCTTCCGCGGGGTGATCGACTACATCTGGTACACGGGCAACTCGCTCGCGGCCAGCGGGCTCCTTGGGGAGGTCGACCGCACGTATCTCTCGCGCATCGTCGGCTTCCCCAACGCGCACTTCCCGTCCGACCACGTCTGCATGCTGGCCGAGTTCAAGGTCAAGCCCGTCCAGACGGACGCTGCGCACTGATAACCTTGCCGCATATTCTCGATGCCATACCCAGGTAGTGCTTGTAGAGCACTCACTTCGATTTCCTACGCAGTCTGGCACGTCTAGATGTACATCCCGCCGTCGCCCACACTGTCCCGGTGGCACCCGAGCTCCGCGCCCGGCGACATTTGCAGCGCCGCGACGAGCAGCGAGGCGTCCGCGGCGCGCGCTGCCGCGCGCGCCTCCTTAGCACCCAGCAGGCTGGCCACCACGTCGAGGTGCGCCGGGTCCAGCGTGTCTTGGCGCATCAACCGCTTCCGCGCTTCCGGCTCGCTAATGGACCGCAGCTCCTCGGGGAAGCCACGCTGCCGCGGCGCGCCCCGGGTGTGAAAGCTAAGCTGCGGCGCATCCCGGACACTCGGCACGAGCAGCAGGATCGCCGGGGTATCCGCGTACACCGCCTCGGTAAAGAAGCTGGCGCCCAGTCCTGTCACTGTGTTCGGCACCTCCCAGGGCGCACTCGAGTCCGCGGGCATCGGCAGCCAGTCGGGTGCGCGGCCATCGCGCGCCATGTAGCGGAGCGGGGCGCCGAGCGTCTGCGTCTGGCCGAGGTACAGCCCGGGCGCATAGGCCTGCACGGCCGCCACGCTCTTCGGCCGCAGTTCCCGCACCACGAGGCGGGCGAGCGGCGCAAGCTCGTTGAGCCGCAACAGCTCGGGCCGCGGCACAAGCAGCGTGACCCGCTCGCCGCGCGCGTGGATCAGCGCCACGCGCTCCCCGTCCGCACGCACGCACGCGTGCAGCGGCCAGTGGTCCGCAGCCGCCTCAGCTGCCGCCCCGAGCGCCGCGGCGCCCAGCGCGCCAAGCAGCACCGTGAGGGCCGCGCCGCGCGGCACATCGCCCTCGAGATGGAGCGGCGCAGGCGGGGGTGCCTCGCCCACGTCCTCGTCGTCCGACTCGAGCTCGTGGCGCGGCGGCGGCCGCTCCTGGCCCAGGTCCCAGTCCATCGTATGCAGCCGCTGCGACGCGTGGCGCGAGGATGCCAATGTGGAGGGCCAAGCGCCAGCGTCTGCGCCGCGCCTGCAGGGCGCTGCGTCATGACGTGAGGGCCGCGTATTTCCGCCACTGGCGCATGGGTTTCGGAGCTCGCTTGGGCGCGTGCAGAGGGCCTAGCAGGGGGCTTGTGACACGTGTCCTTGCGCACTATTTGGCAGAGCCTGCGTCCAACGACCCTGCCTTAGCCTGGTCAACCGCTTTTTCCAGGAGCACCCTGGAGGCTCGTGGGCAATCGCTAGTGGTGCGATGAACTTTGACCAGAATCCGGGCGCTGTGCCACCGCGCCCGCAAGCAGGCGGCCGCCCGCTGGCCCCGCCGCTCGTTGGTGGGCAGCGGCCGCCGCAGGTGCCCGGCGCCGCGCCTAACGCGCCGGCGCGTCCGCCGCAGACGGGCCCGGCCTACCTGCAGACGCGCTCCCCACCTGGCGCGGGCGCCGGTGCGCCGCCGGCGCGCCCGCCGCAGGGCATGGCGGCCAACGGCCCGGTGCCGCGTCCTCATATCCTTACGCCGGGCCAGCCCGTGCCGCCCGAGATGGGCCGGCCCATGCAGGGTCCGCCGATGGGCCGCCCTATGCAGGGTCCGCCGCCCATGGGACGTCCCATGTATGGCCCGCCGCACGGCCGCCCGGCGCAGATGCCGCCGATGGGCGGTCATGTGCGGCCGATGGGCCAGCCCGCCGGGAGCCCCGGCGCTCCGCCACCCATGATGGGCCGCCCGACGATGCAGCCGGCCGGCAGCGGCATGGTGCCGCCGGCGGCGAGCCGCGCGGCGGTGCCGTCCGACGGGAAGGAGCTGCCGGCGCTGGACCAGGACGTGGTTTCGCCGCTCGACCGCTCCGCGCCGCCCACCTCCGTGGGCCACTCCGCGGAGGAACGGCCGCGAAGCCCCAGCGCAGCCGCTGGCGGCCTCTACGCCGGGCGCCGCCCGCCGCCCAGCTCGTCCGCGCAAAAGCCCTGGCTGCAGCAGCAGCAGCGCCACACGAGCCTCGGTGAAATCCCGGGCTTCTCGCGCCTCTCGCTGCACACGGAGAAGATGCGCAACAAGGAGTCGAAGAACCTCCCGACGCTCGACACCAAGGCGGGCGCCCAGGACGCAGACGCCGGAGTGCACGCGGTGAATGCCGCGATGCCGTCGCCCGGCCCGACGTCCGCACAGCCCGCGGAGCCGCTGCCGGAGCCGCTGCTCCGCGCGCTCGACGCAGACGGGAAGCTCAGCAAGATGTCGGTGCGCGAGGCGGGCAAGCGCAAGGCCTCGATCAGCTCCAACACCGGGTCGCAACACGACAGCACCAACGGAGAGGGGATGAGCCCCGTCACCGCACAGGACGGGCCCCTGCTCGACCACAGCCATCTGGAGCCGGGCGACACGGTATCGCTCTTGAGCCACACACAGACGCTCGACATGTACCGGCAGAACGCCAAGAAGTCGAACGACCCAACACTGAACTTTGAGCTCGCCGTGTTCATGCTCGATGTGGCGCGCTCCCTCGAGGCGTCGCCCACGGACGTGCAGTTTGTCGAGCGCAAGAAGCTGAACGAGCGCACCGAGCTGGTCAAAGAGGCCGTCAGCATCCTCAAGAAGCTTGCAGACCGGGGCCACACCGAGAGCCAGTACCTGGTGGGCGACTGCTATGCGAGCGGGCTGGCCACTGGCAAGGACAAGCCGGACTTTGCGCAGGCGTACGCCTACTTCACCCTCGCGGCCAAGCACGGCCACCCGGACGCCGCGTACCGTGCCGGCACTTGCTACGAGAAGGGCTGGGGCTGCCGCCGCGACGTGGGCAAGGCGGTCCAGTTCTACCGCAAGGCGGCCAGCCAGGGCCACCCCGGTGCGCAGTACCGACTCGGCACCGCCGAGCTCAACGGCGAGCTGGGCCTCAAGCGCAGCGCCCGCGTGGGCGTCAAGTGGCTCAAGCGCAGCGCGGAGCGTGCCACGCCCGAGTTCCCGCATGCGCTCCACGAGCTTGCGCTGCTCCACGAGAAGGGGATCCACAACGTGCTGTTCGCGGACCCCGACTACAGCTGCGAGCTGCTCGCGCAGGCGGCCGAGATGGGCTATGCGCCCAGCGCGTACAAGCTCGGTGTGAACTACGAGCACGGGCGCATGGGCTGCCCGCAGGACTGCGGCCTCAGCATCCACATGTACAACATTGCCGCGCAGCAGAACCACCGGGACGCGTGCTTCGCACTTACCGCCTGGTACCTCGTGGGCGCCCCCGGCATCCTGCCGCAGAGCGACACGGAGGCGTATCTCTGGGCGAAGCGCGCCGCGGAGCAGGGGCTGGCCAAGGCCGAGTATGCCTGCGGCTACTTCTCCGAGATGGGTGTCGGTACGCCGAAGGACCTTGGCGAGGCCAAGGGCTGGTACCTGCTCGCCTCGGAGCACGGCGACAAGCGCGCAGACGTGCGCCTTGCGCCGCTCTCGGGGCATGCTGCCAAGCCGGTCGGCAAGAAGGAGCAGGAGGACTTGAGCGAGACGCCCGGCGCGATGCCCGTGCAGCCGCTCAGCGCGCCGTTCCCCGGCACGAACCAGGCGACCTTTACCTCGCTCGGCTCCTTCAAGTATCCTACGCCCAAGATCATGCGCGAGGTGCAGGCTGCGCAACGAGACATGCAGCACCATGCGCTGGTCATGGCGCAGGAGCGCAAGGAGCGCGGCACTGACGGCGTCACCTCGCCCAGCGTCTCGTCGCTCCCGGCCGCCTCGCCCACCAGCGCCGCGGGCCCGAGCGGCTCTTCGCGCAACCCCAACGTGTTCCTTGCCGGCTCCACCATCACGCCGTCGCAGTCGCGCCCTGCTGGCCTCAACACTGGTGCGCCGCAGAGGCCCTCGGGCGCCCAGTCGGCACAGCAGCCGGCGCCAGGCGGCTCGGCGCAGCCGCGCAACGTCTCGGGGGCACAGCCGGCGCAGCCGCCGCGCAACGTCTCGGGGCCGCAGGTGCAGCAGCCACGCAACGTCTCGGGGGCACAGCCGCCGCCGCGTGAAGGCGCTAGCAACAGCGCCGTGCCGAACGGCGTCCCGCTGCGCCCGCCGGCGCAGCCGGGCACGGCGCCGCCCCAGGTGCTCGGCGCCGAGGGCGCGCGGCTCCGCTCCCCGTCCGGTGGGGCGCCCAACCCGACGTCCATGCCCTCGCCGTCCGCGCAGCAGTCGAGCGTGGTGCCCGGGCCGCCGCCGGGCGCTTCGGCGAACGGCGCACAGCCCGGCGCCCCGGCGCGTCCACCCGGAAGCGCGCCGGTGGCCGGAGCGCCCGCCCGCCCGCCGGGCACGGCGCCGCCCGCCGGAGCGCCGAGCGACCGCCCGAATGCGGGCGGGGCGCCGCAGCTCACGGGCTTCAACCCCACGGGTTTCAGCCTCGGTGAGGGCAGCCTGTTCGGCGAGAACAAGTCGCCAAACGGCCTGCCACGGCCGGCGCAGCGCATGCTGTAATGGAACGAGGCTGCCCGCGGAAGAATACACGCGCTCCACCCACGCGCTCCACCCCCATGTAAAGTGCACGAGCACATTAGCGCACCCCGTATAGTCAACGACTCGATCATTATCATTAACAATGCGAGGTCTAGTACAATTATTTACTTCTTGCTCAGCTCGCTCTCCTCGATCTGGCCGAGGAGGTACTCGAGCAACTTGTAGGTCGCCTTGGGCGTGTAGATCGAGACCATGTGGCCCGAGTGGAAGATGTTGGCCAGCGTCAGGTTGCGCTCCGTGTGGACGTTGCCCACCTTCTTGCCGTCCACCATGAGGGCGCGGTTGGGCGGGCTCTGGAAGCCCTGCTTGCCGCTCCAGGTCATGTTCTGCAGCGCCATGGCCGTGCCGTTGGTCAGCACCAGGTAGTCCCAGGTGCCGTGCTCCAGCAGCACGCGCTTGCTCTTCTCAATCACGCGGGGCAGCACCTCGTCCACCGGGTACTCGGTCTTGGACTTCTTCATGATGTCGAGCGGCTTAACCGAGCTGCACTCGATCCAGGTGATGTTCTCGTCCGCGTTGAGCGCCTTCTTCACCGCGGGGATGTTGTTGAAGTAGTTGTCCTTGTGCGACTTCTCCCGGTTCGACTGCATGCCGAGCGGGTCCGGCGGGCAGGGGCTCGGCATGGCAATGTAGTACGGCGAAATGCACGGGTTCACGTCCCGCGCCATAGTCTGGAGCATCTTGTAGGGGGACTCGGTCTCGTTGAACTGCTCCGGCACAGACAGCTTGCCCTTGGGCGGGTAGTGCAGGTTCTTCTCCACGTAGCCGTCGAGGCCCACCTTCTTGCCGGCGTCCATCACCTTGCTCAGGTTCTGATCCGAGATCTTCATCACCTTCTGATTGAGCTTGGCGAACTGCAGCAGGGGCAGGTGCTTGGCCATCGTGTTCTCCATGATAAACCCGTTGTTCATACCGATACCCTGCAGGTTGATCCCAGCCTTCTTGGCCTCCTTCTCGTGCTTGTAGATGTGGTCGGCCATCCAGGGGATGGGCTTGCCCGCCCAGCTCTCGCCCATGATCCACAGCTTCTTGCCCTTGAGCTTAGGGAACTCCTTGTACAGGTTCTCCAGGAAGCCGAAGAAGTCCTCGGCCAGCTCAGGCATCGACTGGTTCTTGGTCGCACCGCGCGAGAAGCCCGTGCCCGGCGGGTGGTCCACCCAGATCATGTTGGTCAGGTTCGTCCAGGAGTACGGGTTCCGGAAAGGAATGTGTGTCTTGTGGTCAAACTTGACCGGGCCCTCCTCGGTGAATGCACCCGAGAGCGCCGAGCAGCCAGGACCGCCGTTCAGCCAGACCACCAGGTTGTCGTGACCCACCTTGCCGGTAGCCGGGAACAGCCAGAAGTAGTCCTGCCGGGTCTCGTTGGGCTTGTTGCTCACCGGAGCGTAGCCAGCCCACGACGGCGGGATCTCGAAGCTGATGTTGGGCAGGTGCGTCGGCACCTCGTACTTCTCCGTACCGTTGGAGCCCAGCAGGCTGCGCAGATGCTTCACGTCGTACACGCCCTTCTGCGTGCTGTTGCCGAAGCCCGAGCTCGGCGTCGACGACTTCGTCGAGGAGCTCGAAGAAGAGCTCTTCGACGAGCCGGAAGTGCTCGCCGACGCGCCACCAGCAGACGAGCCCGCAGCAGAGGAGCCCGTGGGCTGGCTAGACGACGCGCTGGACGCAGCGCTCGACGAGCTCACCGAGCTAGCCTGAGACTTCGGCGAGCTCACAGCGCTCGACGAGGGCGCCGAGGACGACGCCGCGGCCGCGTTCAGCGCAAGGCTTAGCGTAACCGCCGAAAGGAGCGTAGACAGTCGCCACGGTCCCATCATTCCCAGATCGTAGCAATGACAATGGGGTCGTGCCAAGAACTAGAGTCCTTTTATAGGTCTGTGCTGCTTGGTAAAGGCAGTGCTCCGTGCACGCAAAGATATGTCTTGATCCCGTATAACACCCAGCACGGACCAATCACACTATCCAGGGCCCTTCACAACGGGTCCTGGGGTGTAAAAATAGAACGGAATCCCAGAATCTCCGTCGGGTATTAGTAAATCACCAAACGCATGCATGCACCATGCAAGATCAAAGCGGTGTGTTCGCTCGCTTCACCACGTCAGACCCAAGGCGTCTACAGCTGGTTCTTCCGAAACAGGCTACGAAGGCCGCAGCAGTCATCCCACGTGGGGAGCACGACGAACAATGTAATGCGCAGTGTCTTCTGGCGTCTTGGCAGACGTATTCGGAGTGATGTTAGCGACTGCATCAGCACGTACCTCGCAGGTTAGTGCGACCACAGACGATTATGCAGCACTGCCGAGCTATTGAGAATGCCCCGCGATAGCCTCGCTGACTTGTTAGGCCACACTTTCCTAGGTCAGCCCTGGACTGGTTGGCCAGCGTGGAACTACTACACAGCCCTTTGGATTTGTGCGGGCACCACGCCCAAACCAGCCTCAGATCCTTTCTTTTTAGTGACGGAGACGCTTTCATGATGACTGAGATACCCATACCCGTGCCCGGGTGGCTTACATACCGAGGCTTGGCGTAATTGTTTCACAAATGACACTGGTACGGCAGGGGCAATGGACATTACGTGTACTATTCCTGGTGGTCGTGCTGCAGCTATCTTTTGAATCGGACAGCAGGTCGTGGCTCAGTGCTCAAGGGCGCTGGCATTGAGCTGTCCGAGCAGGTACTTTTGCATCTTGAAAGCAGTGCGTGGCTTGAATTCGGGGATCATGTGGCCAGAACGGTCAATCAGTGCAAAGGTCAGGCCGCGCTCGATACCGAACGAGCCATGTTTCTTGCCATTGACACGCAATTCCTGGTCGGGCGGGTTCTCGAATCCCATTTTTCCGGCCCACGTCATGTTTTGGATTGCCAGGGCTGTGCCGTTTGCGATGAGAACAAGATCATACGTCCCATGCTGGATCACGGCGCGCTGGCTCTTTTCGATCACCTTGGGCAGTACAGAGCGGTCAGGTGGCGTGCTATCATCCGACTGCTTTCCCTTGAAGACAGTGCCGAACGTGCACTCGGTCCAGGTGCGGTTCGGATCAACGTTGAGCGCCTTCTTCAGGCCTGGGTGGGCATTGATAAAGTTGTGCTTGTGCGGCTTTTGGGTGTCCAGCGGTATGCCAAGCGGGTCCGTGTTGTACGCGCAGTCCGGACGGATCTCGTAAGGGTTGAAACACTTGGAGGCTTCGGTGCCGGCCTTGTTCACCTCCGTCCACACCGAGTCGCTGAGGTTGAACTGGTCGGGGACGTAAAAGTGGCCCTTGGCGGGATATTGCAGGTGCTTGGCGACATAATCATCTACCCCGTACTTGGCCGCTTTCTTGCGCACCGCCTTCACTGTGCTCTCGTTGACCCGCATCACGTCCTTGTACCGCTCGAGGTACTCGAACGCAGGCGCCTCTTCACCGAGGAAGTTGGTGGAGAAGAGCGGGTCGTTCATCGCGATACCCTGGAGGTTGATCCCCGCGTCCTTCGCGCCGTCTTCACTGTAAATTTTGTGCGCGATATACGGAATGTATTTTCCGGCGTAGCTCTCCCCTGTGAGCCACAGCCGCTTGCCCTTAAGCTCAGGGAACGCCTCGAAGAACTGCACGAGGAAGCCGTAAAACTCATCGGCCAGGCCCTCCATGCCAACGATATCAGGCTTGCCCTCGGTGAAGCCGACCCCCACCGGGTTGCTGACCCACATGACATGAGACAGCTTGTTCCAAGCGTATGGGTTCCGCTCCACCTTGTCCATCGACCCGTGCACCAGACGGATAGGGCCGTTTTCTTGCAGCGCGCCGTCCAGCGAAGAGCAGCCCGGGCCACCGTTCAGCCAAATTGCGAGATCATCCTTGCCGCGATCACTCTCGCTTGGCCAGAGCCAGAAGAACAGCTTGCGCGACTCGTCCTTATCAGAAGAGATTGGCAGGTTGCCCGCCCATGTAGTCGGCACCTCGAACGGGATCCCGTCCAGCTGGTTTGGCACGGTCAGAGACTTGGCAGTGGGTGTCGAGAAGGTGACGTTGGCGTCCGCGCACACATTTGCGGCGCACCCCAGCGCGAGGGCGGCCAGCGTAATAAGCCTAGCAGCCATGGTATGACGCTCAGATTTAGGTACCAGGGGCGCCGCTTCGTTTTTCTTTTTTGCAGACTCACTGTAATGCCCGTTGGTACGTGCGTCTAGAATTCACCCTTTATGTGCCCGCGTTTGTGAAAATGAAACAAGCGCTGCATGCGGGATAGTTTGTGGAGGCCAGCCAATCCTCAATATCGGTCTCCACAGGCCAACCCCGGCAGAGGTTCGACCTGTTTAGCCGCTTCGCTGCGGCGAGTTCGTGGCGCCTTGTCCAGGGAGGCTCGTTGCTAGCATCATTGAAGCAAGACAGCCACAGTCGATCCGGAGATGTGTGCACCGCCCGCCACTTTGTTCCACTAGGGTCAGTGAATAGCCCTCAGGCTTCGCCAGCCATCGAGTGTAGTACGCCAATCGGTTTTCGACGCCAAGGAAGCAGCTCCCGTCTTAACGGAAAGATGGTTCGGCGAGTCAACGCAGACGTCTTCAGATGGGATGTTGGCGCACCATCGCTGAAATCGAATCTCTTGCCACCCACCCACATGCAGGTTTGTGAAAGAATTTCCATGCTACAGTGGTGCTATCACTCTGTGCGGTCGTGCGGTCGTGACCGTAGCCGCATGGTGAAGGAGTCGCGCTGCACATGCTGCTTGGGCCGCGAGAGACCAAGCCTCCACATTCACCTTGGACCTCCAGGGCCGGCGCACACAAACCTCCACAGTCGCACACCACCTCGCCACTGGATACCCCGTGCTCCATGAGCACGCCAAGCGAAGAGCCCGTCGCGGACGGCAATCGCGCGGTGCTTCCCCCGAGCTGCAAGTGGCTGCTTCCATTCCACCGCGCAATCCTGCAGCGGGTCATTCCCCCAGCTGATGATGAAGAGAGCCGCGACGGTTTGGTAATCCTAGCGCCAGGACTCGGTTTGCGGCGCATTGTTTCGATGCTCCTGCGTGCATACAGTAGCCGACAGAACCTGGTTCTGCTGCTAAACGCATCACTCAGGGATGTTCGTGGGATCAATGAGGACTTGAGTGTGCTGGGGCTCCCGCCACACTCACTCAAGCAGGTGCACCACGAGATGGGCGCCAAGCAACGGTAAGTGGAGAGATGCGGCACCGGAAAGTGAGCTGACACAGGGTGTAGGCGCGAGATCTACTTGTCTGGTGGGCTCATGAGTGTCACGTCGCGGATTCTCATCGTTGACATGCTGAACAAGTGTGTGCCGACAGAGATGATCACGGGCATCACAGTGTTGCATGCAGAGCGTGTGACCCCTACCTCGACAGAGGCATTCATCATGCGGATCTTTCGGCAAGAAAACCAAGAGGGATTCGTCAAGGCGTTTTCCGACAACGCCGAGCACTTTACGGTCGGCGTGTCGCCGCTGCAGACGGTGCTGAGCCAGTTGCGGATCCGCAATGTGGACATTTGGCCGCGCTTCCACGAAGAGATCACCAAGGACCTAGGACGGCGACGAGCCGACGTAGTCGAGCTGCACCAACCGCCGAGTGCATCGATGCGAGCGATTCAGACCGCGATCGTCGAGTGTCTTGACGGCACGCTGGCCGAGGTGCGGCGAAGTCATGTGGATGTGGACGTGGAGGACCTCAACGTGGAGAGCGCACTCTACCGCGCCTTTGATGTGCTGGTACGTCGGCAGCTCGAACCGGTGTGGCACCGGATCAGCCCCGGCACCAAGCAGCTGGTCGGCGACCTGAGCACGCTGCGCTCTCTCCTGCACTATCTGCTGACGTATGATCCCATCTCGTTCTACGCATTCCTCGAAACGATTGTGGCGGCCAACAGTTCTTCCGAGTCCGGATCGCGCCCGCGGCAGTCGCCCTGGCTGCTCAGCGATGCCGCGGACGTCATCTTCCGTGAGGCCCGTGGGCGCCTCTGGAAAGGCGACCTGCGCGATGCACGACATGCGACGGAGGCCCCGGTAGATGAGGTCGAGGATGCCGAGCTCAGCTCGCCGTTCATTCCGCGTGCATTGCAGCTGGTGCTGGAGGAGCCGCCCAAGTGGCGGCTGCTCCTAGAGGTGCTCGACGAAATTGAGCAGACCACCTACCTCGGCGAGCGGGAGCCAGAGTCGGAACGTCTGGCTAACGACACCATCTTGATTATGACGGACTCGGACCGCACGACGTTCCAGCTGCGAGCGCTGCTTGCAAACGCACGGGATACGAGCACAGACCACCCCGGCCGACGGGTTCTATTTGGCGCGCTGGAGGACTACTTCCGCTGGAAGTTTGGCCTCGGCAAGATGCAGATGGTCATGCGGCAGACGGAATCGCCGACGCCGACGCCCGCGCCCGAGACACGGCACGGCACGGCTCCCTCACCCGCCGCGACGGACAATGGGCCCATGAGCGAGGCTTTGCGGCAAAAAGGTCTGCGTCGTGCCGGCGAGCCGGCCAACAAGCGACGGCGGGTACGCGGCGCGATGAGCAGCTCGCCCACAAAGCACGGTGCACGCGTCATGCGCGGACCTGCAGGCGCCGTGGAAGAAGAGACCGCCGAGGTGGCGGAGATGATGCGCGGCGTGGACGCCGAGGACGCCGAGCCGGAATTCGAGGTTATCGGCACTGCCAAAGTGGACACTACAGAGGACTTTGCCGAGGGCAGTGGCGCCGAGGAGATCCGCGAGGAGTTTATGGACTTTTTCGGGCTTCTTGACATGGACAACACGGTGGTGGTGCGCACGTACCAGGGTGACGACGACGAGAGTGTGCTGCACGAGATTCGTCCGCGCTACGTGGTGATGTACGACCCGAACCCGCGGTTCATCCGGCAGATCGAGGTGTACCGAGCGATCGAAGGCGCTGCCGTGCAGGTCTACTTTATGATGTACACGGACTCCGTGGAGGAGCAGATGTACCTTGGTGGTCTGCGGCGGGAAAAAGACGCGTTCGAGCGGCTGATCCGCATGAAAGCCAACATGGCGCTGCCACTCACAGCCGACGGGGCGCCGCGCGAAGAGGACGCCAACCAGCGCATGCTGCGCACCATCAGCACGCGTGTGGCGGGTGCACAGCGGGTCGCTACGGCGCAGCCGCCGACCGTGGTGGTGGATCTGCGTGAGTTTCGCTCCAGTCTGCCGTCTTTCCTCCACGCGGCAGGCCTGCGGATCGTACCGTGCACACTGCAGGTGGGCGATTATGTGATCTCGTCCGAAATGTGCGTGGAGCGCAAGAGCTTGAGCGACCTGGTGCAGAGCCTCAACTCGGGCCGCCTGTATACACAGTGCGAGGTCATGTCGGTGCACTACCAGCACCCGATCCTGCTCATCGAGTTTGACCAGGAGAAGGCGTTTACGCTGCAGACCATCGGCGAAGCGACGCGTGGTCCCAGCAAGCCGATCACCGCGCGGAGCGTGCCGAGTGAGCTCGACGTGCAGGCCAAGCTCGTGCTGCTCACGCTCACGTTCCCGCGGCTGCGCATCATCTGGTCGGCCTCGCCGTACGCGACGGCAGACATCTTTGTGGACCTGAAGCAGAACTATGACGAGCCGGACGCGGCCAAGGTCGCTGCCATCGGACTCGACGACCATGCGGACAACGGCGCCGAGGCGGCAGGTGCGCCACGGACCTACTTCTCGGGCGACGCGCTCGCCCGCAGCGAGCAGTCGTTCAGCCTCACGCCACTGGACATGCTCCGAGCGATGCCGGGCGTCACGAGCAAAAATTACCTATACCTGGCCAATCGCGTGCGCAATCTCCAGGAGTTGTGCCATATGCCAATCGCCGAGATCCAAGCGCTGATTGGCGTGGAGCCCGGACGCCGCCTCCATTCGTTCTTGCACGCGAAGTAAATCCGCACACCTCCACACGGCGCCAGCAGACAAGAGGCGTTGCGGCGGCAAATAGCGGTTCGATAGGTCCATGCACCGGGTTTCCAAGTTTATCCCCACAGCACGACATCTGAGTACGATGAGCAAGCGCGTGTGTGGCAAGGTCGTTGGTATCGACGAGCAGGGCACGCCTGCCGCCCTCGCAGCGCAGCAGGAGCTCGCCTCGCAGCTTGCGGCGCAGTGGAAGGCGAGCGGCGCCAAGGCGAGCAAGCCGGGTGAGATGCGCCTGCTCTACGCGCCGGGCGAGGCGCCTGTTGCCGCTGTGGCCCTCGGCACCCAGCAGCGTGCGCCGAGCACGGCACCGGATGCGCTTCCACCCGCAGACACGTTCCTGCGCAACGAGCGCCTCGAGTGGACGCGGCTGAACGCCGGCAAGGGTGTGCGAGCAATCAGCGAGCTGCAGAGCGAGCTGGAGGAGCGCGCGGTGGCCGTGGACTCGTTTGCGAGCCCGCACGCGGCGGCCGTGGGTGCGCTGCTGGGGCTCTGGACGGTGAACCAGTTCAAGACACGCGGCGGCAACGCGGCGTGGGGCAAGCCTGTGGAGCAGCAGGGCGGCCGCCATGTGGAGCCTGTGCCGCTTGTGGGCGGCGTGACGGATGCCGAGAAGAAGGCACTTGTTGACCCGGGCGACTCGCTCGCGCAGACGGGCACGCCGCTCAGCTGGTGGACGGGCGAGGTGTACGCCGAGGCGCAGAACTGGTCGCGGGAGCTGCAGGAGACGGCGGCGAACCTAATGACGCCTACCATGCTGGCACAGCGCGTGGTGGACCGCTTCAAGCATGTGCCGAACACCTCGGTGCGGGTGCATGACGAGGAGTGGGCGCGCTTGGAGCAGATGAACCTGTTCTTGAGCGTGGCGCAGGGCAGCGAGCAGCCGGCGCGCTTCGTCGAGGTCGAGTACCGCGGTGCGCCGGACCACGATGCGGCGCCGCTCGCATTTGTCGGCAAGGGCATCACGTTTGACTCGGGCGGGATCAGCATCAAGCCTGGCGCGGGCATGGACCTGATGCGCGCCGACATGGGCGGCGCCGCTGCCGCGATGGCGACCACGTACGCTATTGCGCGTCTTGGCCTGCCGATCAACGTGGTGGCCGTCGCGCCGCTCACCGAGAACCTGCCGAGCGGGCGGGCGACCAAGCCCGGCGACATCTTTGAGGCGCGCAACGGGCTCACGGTGCAGGTGGACAACACGGACGCCGAGGGCCGCCTGGTCCTGGCCGACGCGCTCAGCTATGTGTCGGACACGTACAAGCCGCACACGCTCGTGGACATCGCCACGCTCACGGGCGCCGCGGTGATCGCGCTCGGCGACGTGTACTCGGCCGTGTTCACCGAGAGCGACGCACTCTGGCAGCAGCTCAAGGCCGCCGCCGAGGCGGAGCACGACCTGCACTGGCGCATGCCGCTCACGGACAGCTACCTGCCGCAGATCAGCAAGACCAATGCGGACCTGGTCAACACGGGCGGCCGTCCGGCGGGCTCGTGCACCGCAGCCATCTTCCTCAAGCAGTTTGTCAACGGGCTCGAGGACCGCACAAAGGGCGACGCTGGCGCCCCAAGCGTGCGCTACGCACACGTGGACATTGCCGGCTCGATGGAGGCCGCGGTGAACACGCTCAACGGGTACCAGGCCAAGGGCCTCACGGGCCGCCCTGTGCGCGCGCTGGTCGAGTTTGCGCGTCGTCTCGCGTACGAGGCATAGACCTAGCTCGATTGGGTAGACTTCGGAAGTTCACACTACAACCACACGCATTTTACGGCTTCAGCTGGCGGATGTCCGCGCTCTTGGCCTTACCGTCCAGGATTAGCTCGCTCATCACAAGGCCGGTGCCAAGACTGTTGTTGATACCCCAGACAGCGTGGCCGGCCGCCACATAGATGCCCTGGTCGCCCGAGCCGCCGAGGATGGGCGAGGCGGTGCGGGTGCAGAGCGGCAGGTAGCACGCCTGCTCCGCCTTGAGGTCGGCACCCTTCTTCACGTCGAGGTACTCGGGGCTCACGACGGCCGCCTGGCGCTGCAGCTCCGCGGTGGCCTTGCTGTCGTAGGTGACCTCGTCGGCCAGCTCGGGCAGCGGCGCGTCGTCCGTGGCGCCGCACACGTACGCTAAGCCCTTGGGCCGGTTGTACAGCTCGGGCGCACCCGCGGAGGTGCCGTACCGCATCTCGGTGAAGAAGCAGTCAGCCGACAGCTGGTGCTCCTTGGCGGCCTTGATAATGATGCTGTGGGCGCGGTCGCCCTTGATGCTCATGGCGCTGCGCAGGAACGACGGCACCTTATCCTTGGCGAAGAGCGAGGAAACCAGCTTGCCGGTCCACGGGCCTGCAGCAAGCACCACATCCGTCGCGGGGATGGTCTCCTCCTTGCCCTCGCTCGTAACACGCACGCTCTTCACCTTGTCATTTTCGTCAAGCTCGAGCCCAGTCGCCTTGGTCTGCAGGCGCAGCTTGAGTCCCTGCGCCTGCGCCTGCTGCACCAGGTGGCGGGTCAGCAGGCCCGGAGTGACCTGGGCGGTGGTGCCGCCGCCGCCGATGGGGCCAGACGAGATGAACACATCCGGGTTCAGCCAGTCAAGCGACGGGCGGGTTCGCGGCTTCCGCGAGGTGTCGAGGCTCAGCTGGTGCGTCTCGACCTGGCGGTAGCCCCACAGCTCCGCACCGTTATCCTTCTCGGCCAGCTCCTTGTGCAGCCGGAAGCTCAGCGAGCCGAGGCTCGACGTGGGCATGGGATGCCAGTCCAGTGCCAAGAACCCACCGGCCTTGCCCGAGGCACCCGGTGCCACATCCTTGGACGCCTCAAGCAGCGTCACAGCGGGGCGCGACGCATGCCGCGTAAGGTAGTACCCAATGCTTGCGCCGATGATACCACCACCAACAATTACAATATGCCGTTCCTCGCCCATCGTGGATTCACGGGATTCACGGATGGTCTGGAAGAGGGGAGCCAAAATGGCGTCAGAGCACGGACCGCCACGTGCAGCTTTCGGCTTACCGCCGCCGCTGCCGCGCCGAGTTGGAAAAAATAGAGCCAATAACAAGGCCCCTCAGTAGTGAATGAGAAAAAAAAGTGGTAGAACTGGGATTCGAACCCAGGATAAGTTGGGAACGACGGCACACCGCCGAAATATTCAAAGATACTTGAATCAACCGCCTTAGACCACTCGGCCATCCTACCAGGGCATCGCCTTGTCAGACCACATCTGTGCGTACTTGGACACGTCCTTCCCACGTCGATGCATTCTGCAAGCCGCTCCGCTCCCGCCCTGGAACATCAGGTGCGCGTAGAGCCTCTGGGCGATGTGCAGGCCATTGAGACACACAGCGTGAGCCAGAGTGTGGCAGGTGCCCCTCTCGAAGTGGTCCGGCAGGAGTTTGCCGACCGCACGCTGGTCCTCGTGACGCAGCTGGGCAAAGTGGGCTACTTGGTGCGTCAAGCGCGCCTGGTATCATGACTCACCGTGCAGGTCCAGGCACGGGTCCAGACTGGACAGCATGGCGATGCGTTGGACGACGCCATGCCGAACGGCGATGCTACTGCCGCCGTCCCCGACCTGTCTGCATCGGTCATTCAGACGCCGCTGTTCGGTACACCGCCGGCAGGCCAGCATTACGTCTACTCGTTCTATGTGTCTCAGATCGCTGCTCGTATCGCTGCACAAGGCACCAACAAGCCGGTGGTGGTCGGTCTCGCACTGAAACGCACGCCGGGGGAGCAGGACGCAGAGCTCGATATGAGCGCGGAGCGCGAGCGCTTCCAGGCAGTTATGGCGCTACTGGAGCAGTGCACAACCGCCACGAGCGTATAAAATAGCAGCAGGGTAGATCTATCCTTAGTGTATGAACATGGGATGCTGCGCACGCAAGATGCTCGTTTCGAAGCATTGCTTCATCTGGATGCCTGTAACGCGTCTGTGCGAAAATGGGCCAATTCCTCCACACAATATTTTTTTTCCGCTGCTCACCATGGCCACAGACGCTGGGATGAGCAAGCGAGAACGGAAGGCGGCTGCATTTAAGCGGCAAAAGTCTAACGTGACAGAAGAGCCCACTCAAGGCGCTGGCGCCGAGAAACAAGGGCAGGCAGAGGCTCCTGCGGACGCCCACCTGTCGGAGGTGGCGACTCCCGCGGCCGAGTCGAGCACTGGTGGTGCAGACGAGCGTATGGAGGAAACCGCTACGGAGGAAACTGCTGCGCCTAGTAAGCCTACGTCTGCCGACGCAGGCGCTAAGAAGCCGGGATCGCACAAGCGGAAACGCGAGTCGACAGCGACCAAGACGGTGTTCGATGAGAGCGGCGGCACGAGCGTCACGCCTGTGTCCAAGCCAAGCAGCACGAGCTCTACGAGTCAAAAGTACATTGTGTTTGTCGGGAACATGGCGTTTGACGTGACCGCAGACATGCTTGCCAAGCACCTGGGGCAGACGTGCGGCGAGCAGCCGACCGTACGGCTACTCACCAAGAAGGGCGACCCGTCCGCCCTGAACTCGCTCTCGAACTCGAAGAAGAAGTCGGTGGCCAAGGGCAAGGCACAGGACCCGAGCGCGCCCACATCCAAGGGGTGTGCATTCGCCGAGTTCTCCAGTGCAGTGGCTCTGCAGAAGGCGCTGCGCTTCCACCACACCATGTTCCATGGCCGGCAGATTAACGTGGAGCTGACCGCAGGCGGCGGCGGCAAGAGCAAGCAGCGCACCGACAAGATCAAGCAGAAGAACGCGGCGCTCGAGAAGGAGCGGCGAAAGTTCTTTGAGAAACGCGTGAAGCCCGAGGCTGAGATGCACAAACAGCGCCAGTCTGAGAAGGCGAGCGAGCCGCAGGCTAAGCCTGCGAAGCGACGCAAGGAGGATGAGGCTCCGCGCAAGCGCGCCAAGGTGGCAAGTGGCGCGAATGCCGTGGCACTGGGATAGAACGAGACGTAGCAATGACCCTATGGTTCTGGGAGCCAGAGATCGGGCAGGTGGCCCGTGAGCGACGGCTGGCCGTACGTCACCGCGCCCGACTCGAGCACGCCGGGGCAGTTGCGCGCGAGCGGCGGCTCCTTGTGCGGCAGCTGTGCATCTGCATCGGGGCGCGGCGCATGCGGCGGGTCGAGCTGCAGCGCAGTGGGCTCCTCCTCCTCGGGGCCGTGCTGGGCCTCGGACTGGTCGCCGTCGAGCGCAAAGAGATCATGCAGATTGAGGAAGATGGCGAGCGGCCCAAACACGTCCTTGAGGCGGAAGTGGAACCAGAGGGTAAAGCAGGCCAGCGGCACGAGCAGCAGACTGCTGTACACCTCCTTGCGAACCGAGAAGAGCGAGAGCTGGAAGATCTGGAAAAGAAAGAGGGCCCAGATGCAGCGCCGCACGCTCAGAGTCCAGGCGTGGCCGTGCGACTCGTACAGCTTGGTCATCACATTGAGCAGCTGGTACTTGAGCACCACGTAGGCAATGCCAAAGTAGCACGTGCCAAACAGCACAATGAGCGGCGTCACGATGCTGTACAGGATGCACAGCGTAAAGACGAGGAGCGCCTGGGGGTACAGCGTGGCGAGATCCATCGTCGGCAGGTACGTCGCCGTGGCACGCTCCCGCGGCGTGTTGACAAACAGTGCACGCTTGCACGTGCGCGACAGGATGGTCGGCAGGTGCACGAGCTGGAACGGCTGCGTGGCGAGCGCCTGGAACACGACGTAGGAGAGCGAAAAGTGGCGAGCGCCGGGGAGCGCCTCGGCGAACTTGTCAATCACCTTCATCGGGTTCTCGGCAAGGTCCAGCAGCACGCCCAGCACCGTGTTGGCCACCATGAAGATGAACACGACCGAGAAGAGGAGGAACAGGTGGTACTTTTTCAGCACGCTGTAGTCGACGCTGGAGAAGGAGCGCAGCCGCTGAAAGTGCCCGGACGCCTCGAACGCAATGGGCAGCAGCGCGTTGAACGCCGGCACAATGATCGACGGCAAACTGGTCTGCACCAGCGCGCGGATCCGCGGGCTGCGGTTCACCAGGTCGCCGAGCCACGGCAGGTACTTGTGGATCGTCTCGAGCGAGAGGAAACTCGCGAGAATAGTCACGATAAGCACGTAGAACACCATCAGCAGGCTCATTAGCACAAACACAACAGCCTGCCGTGCGCGGCGGTTCCACAAGCCCGTCTCTTCGTTGTGCCAAAGAATGTCGCGCGGCTCGGCGGCGAGCAGCGTGGTGCACACGCCCGGCTGCGGCTGGCTGACCACCTGCGCGGCGATCTGCGCGCTGATCGCGTCTTGGAACGTGACGAACGCGGTGCGCCCGTGGGTGAAGGCGCTGCTGCGCAGCGCCTGCACCTCGCGGTCGCGCTGCGCGAGCTCGTAGGACGCCTGGTCGATCGCGTCCACCCGGGGGGCGAACACGTTCCACCACGGCCGCCGCACGGTCGGGCGCGGGCGCCCGGTGCGCACCGCGGCGCCGACGAGCGGCTGGGATCCGGGCGTCGGGGGCGCCTGCACCGCATAGGTCTCCTGGTGCACCTGCTCCGGGTCGTACGCCTGCGCCTGAGCGGGGTCGCCGAGCCAGCTGCTCCAGAGCGCCTCAAGACGCAGGAGCACCTCGAGGCGGCGCTTGAGTGCGCGGTCCACCTGCTCTGTCTCCCTGAGCAGGATGATGTGGTCCACCGGGAGGCGCATCTCGGCAAAGTGCGCACGGAGGGCGGCCTCCTCCGAGAGGTGGCTCGGGATGTCCCGCAGCTCGATGGTGCGAGCCCGCTCGGTGCGGATCTCCTGCGGCGCATGCCCCTGGCGGAAGCGCACAAACGCCGTGTACGCATGCCACATCATGTACAGGCACAGCACCGTGTACAGGTAGGTGCTGAGCAGCTGCGTGTTCTCGTACAGCGACTCGCGCACGTTGATGTGTGGCACTGGGAGCAGCGGGAGCGGCGCGTGCGGCTTGGTGAGCGCGGCGAGCGGCGGCTTGGGCCGCTTGGGCCGCTCGCTCTTGCGCGCGACGCCGTCGATCCAGCCGTTGTGGTAGTAGTTGACGGGCATCAGCACAAACACGGCCCAGACGCTGGTCAGGGCAAAGTAGAGGAACGCGGTGCGGAGGAACAGGAGCGCCGTGGCGGCGTCGAGGCCGACCGCCTTGAGCACGTCGCGGTCCGGCACGGCAACGGTGGGCCAGATCCACGCGAGCATGCCGTGGCGCACGTTCCAGTCGCCACGCGCGGAGCCATACGTCCGGTGGCGGGCGAGGTAGAAGGACGGGTAGTGCCGCTTCCACACGCCGAACACCAGCACCGACACGGCACCCACGGCGAGCGAGAGGAACACCTGCTGCTGCAGCCACGGGCCCTCATAGTGCCGGTTCGTCGGCAGGTTCGGCACGTCAGGCGCCGACTCGTTCATGGCATCCACACAGATCGCAGCTGCGCACGCAGCGCCGCGGGGCGCACGGGCGCTGAGTCAGCAGTGTCACCCCCTCATCTGCAGCGAGCTGCTCCTCCACCTGCAGTCGCCACGATGGACGAGGAACAGGCGCTGAGCGCGCCGCATCCACACGACGCGTCCGACTCGGAGGAGGACATGCCGGACTACGGCGTGCTCTCCAAGATCGCGCAGCGGCGGCCGCACGCGGACGCGGGGGACGCGCCCGCGCCCGCGATCCCGAAGCGCGGCGAAAAAGATTTTGAGCCCACTGGGTTCGGCGGGCAGGCCAAGCTGCTGGACAAGAGCCGTTCGGCGCTGTTTTCAGCCATCTCTACGCAGCGCGCACACTCGAGGTAGGCGCACCTTGGCGCGGCTACGCTGACCGGCAGCAAGACGCTCAGCACAGCGACGTGGGACCCAGTCTTTGGGCGTGCGTTTGTGCACGCTGCCCGTGGCCAGGCATGCGCCACCGTGGGCGTGACGGAGCGGCGGGCGCAGGGGCATGATGAGGGCGTGCGGATGCATGCGACGCTCGAGCTGCTGCCCGAGGAGACCGTGTACCTGATCGAGCGCGGCGCGTTGGACTGCCGCTGGTCGCTCGCCCCGGGCGCCGTGCCGTCCGCAGAGGAGCACGCCCGCGGCATCCCACTCAGCGTGCAGCAGGCCTATACCCAGGTGCTCGGCGTGCATGGCTGCACGCCCGAGCGGTACCAGGTGCGTCCGCGCGCGGAAAACGACGTGCTTACCTGTAGATGTACGCCTACCTCAAGCGGCTCGGCTATATCGTGCAGCGCGCTAGTGTCGTCGACAAGGCACGCAGCGGCGCGACAGCGCAGGCGCCCAGGGCGAGCGTGTGGCCGCGCATGCTCCGCACGCTCGCCGCGCTGCTCCGCACGCTCACCGCGCCGCTCCGCTGGCTGCTGCGTGTGGTGCAGAGCTTCTGGCGGCGGCAGCGCAGCAGCCGCAGTCTGCTGGGTATCCGCGCGGACGACACGTACGACGACGTGTTCCGTGCGCTGCAGATTGTGCCGTCGGGCGACGGCGCCGCGCCGCGGCGCACGCCGCGGCGCAACGCGCCGAACGAGCTGCTGGCCCCGTTCTTCTACGCGTGGCGCCCGGCGACGCACTACCGGCGCACGGCGCCGCCGCCGCCCGAGTTCCGCATCGTGGTGCTCGACACCGCGGCGGTCTCGCTGCTGGGCCTCGGCGACTTCCGCGAGGCGTTCGCGCACATCCCGCTGCCGGGCACCGAGGAGGACGAGCAGACGCTCCAGGCGGTACGGGAGCAGAATCGGCGCGCATACGGCAAGCAGAAGCCGGCGCGCCCGGCCCAGGGGGCGCCGAGCGCGCCGGGCGAGCGCCTCTCGCTCGCGGCGCGCCTGCTCGAGGTACTGCGGCGGTGGCTCACGAGGCTCTTTTGCGGCGCGCGGCGCGCGGCGCGGGCGCCGGCACAGGGCAACGTGTACGTGCCGCTCAAGTCGGGGCGGCGCAACGTGGTGGTGGCGATAGTGGACCAGGGGACCACCTCGCTCCTGCGGTTCGGCGAGGCCGAGTTTGCGCGCTGGGCGCTCGCTGGGCGTGGCCGCTAGAAGCGCACGAGGTAGGAGCCCGCGGCGTTGGTCACGTAGCGGACCCACTTGATGCTCCGGTAGTTTGTCTTGTGCACCTTGAGATACCGCACCACAAGCCCCGAGGAGGTGAACATCAGCACCTGGAAGTCGATCCCGATCGGCGGACGGGACCACGGCGCACTGCTGGTGCTCCGGGCGAGGTCTGCTTCGGCCTGCAGGACGCACTCGCCGCCGCCGTGCAGGCGCGAGATGCGCCAGACGATCGTGTAGTCGCCCGGCTCGTACTTGGCCTTACCCGCGGTACTCGAGGTGTGCGCACCGGTGGCGCTGGGCGGCACAGGGATGCGCAGGACAATGTTGGTCGCACTGAGCTTAGGCTCGAGGTTGGCACGCACGTGCACCGTGTACCGGATGGTGGCCTTGTCCTCCGAGACCACCGGGTGCACCTTGAGCGGGACGCGGACGTTGGCCGTGGACCGGTACCGCATCAGCTCAAACTCGCCGTCGGGCGGCACAAAGCTGATATCCCGCTCGCGCTCGTACTGTGCGAGGCGCACGCACTGGTGAAAGTGGCAGTCGGCCAGCTCCACGGACGGCGCCGGCTCGGCGCGGTGCTCGAGGCGCAGCTCGTTGTTCAGCCCGACCTTGCACTCGGGCATCCCCGAGAGGTAGGCGCGCATCACCACGCGGCCGTCCACGTCGGCCCGGAGCACGGTGCCCTGGCTGCCGATCAGCAGGTTGAGCGTCTCGATCACGTCCAGGTAGCACTCGTTCTTGCGGTAGCGCAGGTCCGCGCGTCGCCAGCTGAGCGGCTCCGTCGCCTGCGTGGTGATCTGCCGCGGGTCCTCGCGGGTCACGTCCCGGGTGCGCACGCCCTCGGCGTTTGCCACGAGGTTCAGCGCGCCGGCGTCCGTGTTCTGGGGGTATCCAAAGTCGAGCACCTCGTCGAGCAGCTCGTAGATCATCATGAAGTTGTCTTTCACGAGCTCCTCGTTAAACCGCCCGCCAAACTTTGCCTGACACATGTGCACCAGCCGGTACAGCAGCTCAAAGATCAGCGCGGGGTTCGCGTTGCTCTTGGTCGCCGCCATGGCGTACACGTCCTCCTCGCGGATGTAGAAGAACGAGGTGCTGCCCAGCGTGATGATCGGCGACCGCACGTCGGGGTTGTGCACCACGTGGATGCGAAAGATGTCCGTGATGCCGCGTCTGCCGGTCAGCGGTGCGAGCGACGCGGGCGACGTACCGAAGGTCATTCCGGAACAGGCGCGATATGAGCACGTCGCCCTTGAGGTTGAGGAAGAAGACGCCCTGCCGGTCAGTCATGCTGCGCCCTCGGTGCGCACGCACCGAAATCATGGCGCGCGGCGCGGACGGCGAGCGGCGCGCTAGCGAGGTCCAGGTCGGTTGTGGCGCTGGCCCAGGCCGGGGTGGAGGCGTGCGTCGCTCATGTGGAGGCGACGCTGCCCCCGCGGCTTCGTTTCCAGCGATGGGCAAGCGGACAGAAAAAGGCGCCAGCCAGAAGCGCGGCGCGGCGCGTGCCGCACCGACGCGCAAGGCCGCCAGCACGCAGGGCGAGGGGCGCATTGGGCTCGGGATCCGCGCGCTCACAGTGGCGCTTCTGCTGCCGCTAGTGCTGATCCCGGTCTGGAGCCTTGTGCGCCCGTGGGTGATGTCGTCCCCGTGGGCGAAGCGGCTCATGTCGAAGGCGAGTGCACCGAGCAAGGAGCCCGTGCAGCGCGAGATGCGCTTCCCGACGGTGCCGTTCCAGCTCCCGCGCCTGCGGCACCTGCCCGAGGTGCCGACGAACAAGGCCGACGAGGCCAAGCTCGCCGCGGTCAAGGAGGCGTTTGCCGAGTCGTGGGCCGCGTACGAGCAGCACGCGTGGGGCTTTGACGAGTACCACCCGCTCTCGAAGCACGGGAGCAACCTGCTCGGCGCCGAGGGCGGCGCCGGCACCATCGGGTACACGATCGTCGATGCGCTCGACATGCTGATCCTCGTCGGCGACGAGGCCGGCTACCGGCGCGCGCGCGACTATGTGCGGGACAAGCTCGACTGGAACGTGCATGGCCGTCTGAACGTGTTTGAGACGACCATCCGCGTGCTGGGCGGCCTGCTCTCCGCGTCTGCGCTGATGCACGACCCGCCGGCGGGCACGCTGCGGGCGTCCGAGGCGGACTCGCGCATGTTCCTCGAAAAAGCCGCGGCACTCGCGGAGCGCCTGCTCCCGGCGTTCAACACGCCGTCGGGCGTGCCGCTGCGGGAGGTGGACCTCGCCACGGGCGAGGCGTTCCCCGACATGGACAACCGGAACGCGAGCAGCCTTGCGGAGGCGACCACAGTGCAGCTCGAGTTCAAGTACCTTGCGCACCGCACGGGCGACCGGCGCTTCTGGACGGTCGCTGAGCGGCCCATGGTGCATGCGCGCGTCGCGGAGAAGGCGCCCAACACGGGGCTGCTGCCCATCTTTATGGACTCGCGCAGCGGCCAGTTCTTCCTGACGGACGTGCGGCTCGGCTCTCGCGGCGACTCGTACTACGAGTACCTCGTGAAGCAGTACATCCAGACCAAGTGCGTGCCGTGCGCGCACGGCCTCGCTCACCTGCAGCCACACCGAGGAGGTGTACCACAGCATGTACACGCATGCGTTCGACGGGATCAAGTCCACCCTGCTGGGCATCGGCACGCACACCAGCCCGCCGCTGGTGTACACCAACGAGCTGGTCCCAGTGCGAGCCGCGGACCAGCCGGGCGGCATCGGCTGGCGGAAGCTGTCGAAGCAGGACCACCTCGTGTGCTTCCTGGGCGGTACCATGATGCTCGGCGCCGCCGCGAGTGGGAACCGCGACTCGCTCACCCCGCCGCAGCGCGACGCGACGCTGCTTGAGGACTGGCGCGTCGGCCACGAGCTGACCCGGACGTGCGTCGACACCTACACGAGTGCGGCCACCGGGCTGGCGCCCGAGATCGTCTTCTTCCGCCCGCCGAACGACACGCGCAACGTTGGCACGCACCGCGAGTGGGTGGTGAAGCGCACGAACCCGGGCAGCAAGGAGCCGGCAATCGACGCTCGCAACATCCTGCGGCCCGAGACGGTCGAGTCGCTCTTTGTCGCGTTCCAGCTCACGGGCGACGACGTGTACCGGCGGTGGGGCTGGCAGATCTTCGAGGCGTTCCGCCGCCACTGCCGCGTCGACGGCGGCAAGGCCGGCTACGCGGGCATCGTGGACGTGGACGCCGAGACGCCGCAGCAGATCGACCGCATGGAGACGTGCGTATCGGCGCGCGCACTGCCGAGACTGACCAGCAGCTTCTGGCTCTCTGAGACGCTCAAGTACCTCTACCTGCTGTTTGCGCGGCGCCGCATGCTGCCGCTCGACCGCTGGGTGTTCAACACCGAGGCACACCCGCTGCCCGTGTTCACGCCGCAATTTCCGACGGGAGTGCCGTAGCTGGTTTAGGCTTAGTCAGCTCCCCCGTGCGCGCAGTGCGGCGCGGGGCGCCCAGCGGCGATTCAGTCTCATCCCTGAGCCGGCAATCGCGGCAATGAGCGTCGAGATGGTCAGCGCGCCGAGCGCGGGCCGGCGGGTGAACGGGGGTCCGGACCTGGACGCGCCTGCGGGCACCCCTGAGCCGGGCATCCAGGGCCCCAGCGACGAGGGCCGCCACGAGTTCCCCACACTGAGCGAGCTGCGCCAGAGTGTGGCCCAGCTCGAGCAGGATCTGCGGCGCGAGCGCCCCTCGGATCCGCTGAGCGGGCGCATTATCCACGCCTCGCTGTTCCTGCCGTTCCGCATGCAGCCGATGGCCGAGGTGGAGTACGTGCGCCGGCGCGAGGAGCAGGCGGCGGCGAGCAACACCGTGGCGGAGCTGGCCCGCCTCGCGCGTGCGCGCCGTGCGGTGCGCGAGGCGCAGCAGGCGGAGCAGCGCGCACAGGCGGAGCAGCGCTCGCTGCAGCAGCAGCAGATGGCGCAGGGCGGCGGCGCGGGCAACGCGGGTGCGCCGCGGAAGAGCAGTTTCTGGGGGTCGCGGCGGCCCTCGGGCATTTCCGGCATGCGGAGCCAGTTCCTCGACTCGTCCGACCTGGAGGCGAAGCTGTGGGAGAACCAGGAGCGCTCGCGCCGCGTCGCGGGGCGGCGTGCGTGGATGATGACCGAGGTGGTCGACGACACCAGCGAGGCGAGCGAGGAGGACCGGTTCACCCCCACGAGTTCGCGCCGCGGGTCCGCGTGGCGCGCACGCTCCAGTGTCTCGAGCAACGTGGGCCCCGACCTGACCTGGGTGCCCGGGTTCGGCGGCGGGGTGAGCGACGCGCCGAGCCCGATGTCGCCCGCCGAGGAGGTGGCCAAGCCGGAGCCGCCGCGCTGGTTCCTCCAGCTGCTGCGGGAGCACTCGGCGCTGAACAGCGGGATCCACAGCCTCGCATACACGCACCGGCAGACGTTCATCGGACAGCCGCAGGAGGTGGTCTTCGCCGTGCAGTCGCAGGGCGACCAGCGCACCGACTGCAGCCAGACCACGCCGGCGGAGCGCGCCGAGATCGAGGAGGTGCTGGCCGCGCTGGAGGACCGCGCCACCTGGACCTTCCACGACAACAGCCTGCAGCTGGCGCCCGGTGCGCAGGACGATAACGGCTCCAAGTTCGGCATCCGGCACGTGCCCGTGTGGCTCGACTACCAGACCGCCCGCGGCCACTACGACGGGTACTGCAAGACCACCCTCTGGCCGCTTTTCCACTACCTGCTTTGGCGCGACGACGCGACGGACCGCGGCGTCTGGGACGAGTACTCCTGGGAGGCGTACGTGGCGGCGAACCAGGCGTACGCAGACCGCGTCGCGGCCGAGTACCAGCCGGGCGACATGGTATGGGTGCACGACTACCACCTGCTGCTAGTGCCGCACATGCTGCGGAAGAAGGTGCCCGAGGCGCACATTGGACTGTTCATGCACTCGTCGTTCCCGAGCAGCGAGTTCTTCCGCTGCCTGCCGCAGCGGCGCGAGGTGCTCGAGGGCATGCTCGGCGCGGACCTCGCGTGCTTCCAGAACCGGCCGTACTCGCGCCACTTTGTGTCGTGCTGCGTGCGCATCTGCGGCTTCGAGGTGCTGGGCAACAGCATCGAGTCGTTCAACGGGCGCGTCACCAACATCTCCTACAACCCCATCGGGATCGACGTGGCGCGGGTCTCGCGCGACTGCACCGCGCCGGGCGTCGCGCCCAAGATGGCGCAGCTGCGCGAGCTCTACGCGGGGAAGCGCCTCGTGGTCGGCTGCGACAAGCTCGATGTGGTGCGCGGCGTGGTGCAAAAGCTCCAGGCGTTCGCCTACCTGCTGGCCAACTACCCGCAGTGGCGCGAGCGCGTCGTGCTGGTGCAGATCACCGTGCCGGCGCTCAACAGCTCGCCCAAGCTCGAGCGCCAGGTGAGCGAGCTGGTGAACCAGATCAATGGCGACTTTGGCTCGCTGAGCTTCACCCCCGTGCAGCACTACCACCAGTTCATCGACCCGGACGAGTACTACGCGCTGCTCTCGGTGGCGGACCTGTTCCTCGTCACCTCGGTGCGGGACGGCATGAACTCCACCTCGATGGAGTACGTGCTCTGCCAGGGCTTCCACGGCCACGGCCCCATGGTCATCTCCGAGTTCACCGGCACCGCCGGCCGCCTGCCCGCGGCGATCCAGATCAACCCCTGGGACAACGGCGGCGTGGCCGCCGCGATCGACCGCGCGCTCACCATGGGCTCCGCGGAGCGCGACCGGCGGCATGCGCTCTGCCACACCCAGGTGGTCTCGCAGACGTCGCAGACCTGGGCGCTCGCCCTCGTGCAGCAGATGCTCGAGCGCCTGCGGCACCGGCACTCGGCGCACTCGACGCCCACGCTGGACGTGCGCCGGCTGGTGGAGCGGTTCAGCGTCACGCGGAAGCGCGGCATCTTCCTCGACTACGACGGCACGCTCACCCCAATTGTCAACGACCCGGCGACCGCGGTGCCGTCGCAGCGGCTGCTCGACGCGCTCCGCACGCTCACCGAGGACGAGCGGAACGCGGTGTACATCATCTCGGGGCGCGACGAAAAGTTCCTCACCAAGCACTTCAGCCACCTCCCGGCACTCGGGCTCTCGGCGGAGCACGGCTCGTACTTTCGCGAGCACGGCTCGGGGCACGCGTGGCAGAGCCTCTCGCACGAGCTGGACATGTCCTGGAAGCCTGACGTGCTCGAGGTGTTCCAGTACTACACGGACCTCACGATCGGGAGCAACATTGAAGAGAAGAAGAGCAGCATCGTGTGGCACTACCGCAACAGCGACCCGTTCTTTGGCCCCTTCCAGGCCAAGGACTGCCAGGCGCACCTTGAGAACATCGTGACGCAGAACAACCTGCCCGTCGAGGTGGTCGTCGGCAAGAAGAACGTCGAGGTGCGCCCGCTCGCGGTGAACAAGGGCGCCATCATGGGCCGCATCCTCTACGCGAACCCTGAGGTGGAGTTTGTCTACTGTGTCGGCGACGACAAGACCGACGAGGACATGTTCCGCATGCTCGCCATGCTGCCCTGCTCCGCCGAAGACCCCCGCCACGAGGAGACCTGCCTCCCGCCGCCGCCGGGCATGGACTCGGCCTTGGCAAATGCACCGCCGCGCCGCTTGCGCCTGCGCCGCTCCGATATATTCACCTCCACTGTGGGGCCCAGCAGCAAGAAGACCGTGGCCACCTGGCACCTCGGCAACGTGGACGACGTGGTTAATAGTCTTGCCGAGATGGCCGCCGCAGACCAGCGCACCACTGCGCAGGCGTAGCCGCCGCTCGCATCTCTACGTCGCTGTACATACTACGCCACCTACACTTGATCTTCATCGTCATCGTACACACGCCGCCGCACCATGACACGGGTGCGCGGCATCCGCTCCGCGCTGCCGAGCACCTCGTTCCCGTGTGCGTCCAGCTGCACATGGCCGTTCACCAGGCAGCCCCGCACCGTGCCGCGCTCTGCGCGGGCCTCGCTGGGGCTCACCACGAGCCGCTTGTCCCAGCGTACGCCGCGCCGGGTGTGCGGCGGCGAAACCCACTCTTCCCGGTCTCCAGCGCCGCGCGCGTGCCGCGTGGGCCGCCCAGCCGCATCTAGGTCCCGCTCGGGATCGCCCGAGAAGCGCACCAGCTCGCCGGTGGCGCCGCTACCCTGGCTAAAGTGCGGCTCGGGGCTCGGCGGCCGCTGCCCGGCGATGCGCTGCACCCTGGTCTGGATCTGCACGTTATACGCCTGGTTCTGCCGTGTGTGCTTGCTGGTGAGCAGCGTGAGCTCGGTGGCGGACATGGGTGTCGCCGCCCGCTGCGGCGTCCGCGGCGTGCGTGTGGCCGTGTTTGCCCGGCTCGATGTACGGGGTGTCCGCGGCGCCGCCGCCGCCGCCGGCGATGGCGCTCCGGCTGGCTGCGTCGCCGCCGAGGGAGCTGCCGCGGGAGCCGTCGGCGGAGGCGCCGGGGGAGCCGTCGGCAAAGCTGCCAGAGGAGCCACGGCGGGCGCCCCGGTGGGCGCCCCTGGAGCCACCGCCTGCCTAGACTCGTGCAGCGCCGGCCGACCGTTGCTGAGCGACCCAGCGCCTTCAGCACGCTTCCCGGCAGGCCGTGGGGTATGACTTGGCGCGCAGCCTGGACGGCCTCCGTGCGGCGTCTCTGCGTCGCGGCGAACGATCTTTGCCGGTTCCGGCTCAACGCGCCGCCGCTTGAGGTCCGGCTGCGCCGGCTTGTCCCAGACGCGTGTCGCCGGCACGCTGCTTGCGTACCGAGCAGGCCGCTGCACACGGACTGCCTTGCCCGGCGAGCGGCCTGGCGCTGGACTCGGGGCCGGCGCCTCTGCGAGCGGCTCTGTCCGCGCTGGCGCCGCCCGCACAGACGGCCGCGGCTCACGTGCCGACGACGGTCCGCCCGTCCGCGGCTCGCTGCGTGGCGGCCCGCCGATGCGCATCGCGCTCGGCTGCGGCACGCGCCGCGCGCCGGTGAATGGCGACGTGCGGAACAGACGCGTCTGTGCATGCTCCGACGAGCCGTCGGCGCCGCGCGCGGCCTGCGCACTGAGCTTTGGGGGCGACGGCACACGCATCGCGGGCACCCGGCTTGCCGAGATGGGCGTGTGCGTCGGCGCGGTCCGCGGCGTTTCGATCAGCGCGCGTGCGAGTTTTTGCTCCCTCGTCTGCGCGGGCGACGCGGCACTGGGCGCCTTGGACGGCGACGAAAAGACGTCGGCCGCCGCGGGAATCTGGGGCGGCGCATGCGGCGCACGCGAGCCCACCTTGAGGGGCGAGATGGGCGGCCCGGCGGGAGACGCTGCCTCGGTCTTGCTCGGCGAGAAGGGGCGGTCAAACTTGGACGCCGCCCACTCGTGCAGCAGCGACGGCACCGAGTCCTGCTTGGCGGGGCTCGAGGTGGCGAGCTTCTCGGCGGGGCTTGAGCCGCGCGACGCGGGGCTCACGTTGGAAATGTCGCCCAGGGCCTCGCGCAGGACCGCGCGCCGCTCGGCACGCTCGCCCAGCGGCGTCGCGGCACGCGCCATGCCGGGCGACTCGGGCGCCTCGTCGCTGTCGTCGCCGAGGAGCAGCGTGGCGTCCTGCATGGCGTACCAGGTGTCGAGGCGACGCCGCTCCTCGGCAGTGGGTGTGCCGAAAAAGATGGTGGGCGACTCGGGTGCGTGCGGGCCGGGCGAGCCGGGCGTGGGGGCCGGGCGTTGACGCGGCGGACGCGGTTCGGTGGCCGGCCACGGCTGCGCCGCGTGGCGCAGCGCGTGCCGCGGCGATCCCGGGCTCCAACCGACGCACCTACGCGGAGACGGTGTCCAGGAGCGCTTGCGTGGCCTGCGCGGCGGCGTCGCCGGGTCCCAGGCGCCCGTGGCGCGCATCGCAGCGGTGGTCTGAAGCAAGCGTGTCTGGGCGCAATCACCACAACACTTGCGCGCGTCGGGTCACGTGATCTACGGTGGCGCTCGCTGCTGGCGGCGGCGCACGGATGGCGGCACAAAGGCCGTGGTGGACTGGTCCAGCTTGCGCAGCTGCGGCTCCGCGGTGAGCACCGTGGCGCGCGACTCGACGCTGCGCGGTGTTGTGGCGGGCGCGTCCGATGCGGGTGCGGGCGCGGGTGCGGGCGCGGGTGCGGGCGCGGGTGCGGGCGCGGGCGTGGACGCGGGCGCGGACGCGGGCGGTTCGTACCGGACCGGCTCGGCGGCGATCGCTAGTGGCGGCTTGCTTGGTGGCCCAGGACGCTTGCTTGGCGCGCTGGGCCGGGGGGGTATGTGCGCCAGAGGGGCCGCCGGCGCGCGGGCGCCTGGCGGGGGCCCAGAAGGCATGGCAATCTCGTCGTCCGAGGGGGCGTCCCCGGCGTCAGCCGAGGAGGCACTTTTTGCTACCGCCTTGCCGCTGCTCGCCTGTTTCTCCGCGGCAGGCTTGGGCTTGGTCGGCATTGCCACCTCATCGTCCGCATCGCCGTGCTCCTGGCGCCTGCGCTTGGGCACGGCGTACGCAGCCTCTTCGTCCTCTTCTGGTGTAGGAGCTTCCATTAGCAAGCAGAACGTCTCGCTTTTACGTACACCGCTCTTTGTATGGCATGCCGGGGGGCGGCGCGCCGTACGGGTTCATGACCGGGTCGTAATAGATACTTCGCTCCGGCCGCTTGCCCTGGAGAAACTGGGCGTCAGCGAGCGTGGGTGCCATTCGCGACGTACCTTTGCTAGATCCTTGGGCACCTCGCGGTCCTTGGGCCGCGCACGCCCGTCTCGCGCTGCGCGCTTCGACGCCATGCCCTGTCCAAGAGTGTGGGCAGGTGGAGGGCGCAGGTGTTGTTAGCGCGGAGCTGCACGTGATCCGCCTGGGCCCGCCGGCGGCGCAGGGACGCCGAGCGTGGCTCGATCCCCGCATGGCGACCGAGACGCTGGACGCGGCCGTGGCGGCGCTTACGCAGCTGCAGCTCGTGCCCGAGGGCGTGGACGCTGTCGAGCGCCGCGATGCCGCGCGGTACCTGCGTGAGCTCGCGCGGATGCCGCTCGCCGGGATGGAGCAGCAGCCGGCGCACCAGACCGCGACGGCGGCGTCGCTCGAGCAGCAGCGCACGGAGCTGTGCCTGCGGCAGACGGGCGTGTTTGTGGACGCGTACTGCGCCGAGAGCGCAGTGCCCGCCACGCTCGAAAAGCTCGACGCGGGCCTGCGTACGCTCGGCGAGTCGGCGGCGCCCAGCGTGCTGGATGCCGCCGCACGGTTCGAGCGCACGGCAGGCCCCACGCTCGCGTACCGGAGCGCGCTCCTGCAGCTCGAGAGTGTACATGATGCGTCGCTGCGCCGCATGCTGCAGCTGCCGGCACTGCTGCACACGTGTGTGGACGCCGGGCACTATGACGACGCCCTGCGGCTTGTCGAGCACTTTGTCCGGGTGACCCCGGTGGAGCGCGGGGCCAAGGGCGGGGCTGTGCCCGACGGCGATGCGGCCGCGCAGCCGATTCTAGTCGGCCTGCGCGCCGAGGTCGGCGGCGCGCTGCTCCATCTGTATACGCAGCTGCTTGCCGCGCTGGGCGCCGCGGACCTCAAGCTTCCCCAGGCGCGGCGGCGGATCGACCAGCTGCTGCGCATGGCCGCTCTAGGGCGGCACGCGTTCCCAGGGAGCGCCTTTGCGCTCGGCACGTGGGAAGTGTGCTACGCGTTCCTCCAGGCGCGCTTCCGCTGGGTGGCCGCGGCGCTCGGCGAGGTGACGTCCGTCTCGACGAGCGAGCGCCACACCCGGGTGAACCAAGCGCTCGACGCGTGGAAGGACGTGGTGCTCGGCACCGCGAGTACCGTGCTCTCCGTGTTCCTCGAGCGCGGCGGGAGCGGCGGCGGCGGCGGGGACGACGCCCCGGTATGCACCCGGCTGCTCGCCACATTTGCGCTCCGCGCCGCCGAGCGGCTCGGCGCGTTCCTCGTGGACCAGCTGCCGCTCTTTGCGCTCGGCAGCGACGGGCAGCCCGCCGCGCTCGAGGACGCCGGGCGCGCACTTGCACACACCAGCACGCAGCTGCACTATGCGAGCGCGCGGCTCGCGCACGTGGGCCTCACGCTCGACTTGCTGCACCCTGACGGGGTGGAGGTGCCGGTGGTGGAGGCCGCCGCGCTCACCCTGTGGCGGCACGCGCTGCAGGCCGCCGAGCAGCGCACGGCTGCGGCACTCGCACAGGGCCTCCGCGAGACGGCGATCCCGGACGAGGTGCAGGCGCCGGCGCCGGGCGACGTGCACGCGACGCCGCGCGCACTGGCCGCGTTCCCGGCGTGCCTCGAGGCGAGCCGCGGCGTGGTGTGCGCGCTGAACGCATACCGGCAGTATGCGCCGCTGCGGATGCGCACCGCGGCCCTCGAGGCGCTGCGCGCCTCGCTCGCACGCATCGGCGAGCAGATGCGCGACACGCGCGGCGAGCCGGCGGCCGTGCAGCGGCTGGCCACGTGCTACGAGCGCGAGCTGCAGCCGTGGGCGGAGGCGGCACTGCTCACGGGCGTGTACAACGAGGCGCCGCGCGCCCAGACGTAGAGATACCCACGTTGCTACGGACTATGCATACCGCTCGAGGTCCAGCGTGAGGCTCGCGCTCGAGTCCACGTCCTGGTTGCGGTACACGCCGACGAGCGCCTGGCTGCGCTCGTACAGGGCGGCCTTGAGCGAGATGACAATGAACTGGAAGCGCTCGCTGGCGTGCTCCCGGATATAGTTGCTGATCCGTGCCACATTGTGCGCATCCAGCGCGGCGTCCACCTCGTCCAGCACAAAGAAGGGCGCCGGCTGGTACGAGTGGATGGCAAAGAGGAGCGCGAGCGCCGCGACGGTCTTCTCCCCGCCCGAGAGCTGGTCCATGTCCCGGAAGCGCTTCATGGGCGGCATGGCGTGGTAGCGCACCCCCGTGTTGTACGGCTCATCCGTGTCCTCGAGGCTCAGGTATGCGACGCCGCCCATCGGCGCCGCCTTGCTCCGGGTGAGCTCCTTGTAGACGCTGTCGATGCGTGCCGCGATATGCTCGTACGCGCGCAGGAACCGGTCCGTGCGCTGCTTCTTGAGCAGCTGGAACTCGTCGCGCGCGTCGCGCACGTGCTCCCGGCACGCGTCCATCTCCCGCTCACACGCACGCAGCTCCGCCTCGAGCGCGCCGAGCTGCTGCACGGAGGTGGCGTTTGGTGCGAGCCGGTGCATCTCGTCGCGCGCCGCGTCCACCTGCTCCTGCAGCTCGCGCGCGCGCGCCGAGCTGCGGTCCGCGCGCTCCGCGTCGCTCAGCAGGGCAAAGTCCAGCTGGATCCCGTAGTCGCGCACGGCGAACGCCGTGTCGCGCTCTGCCTCCTCGGCGTCCGGCTCCGCGCTCATGGGCTCCTCGTCGAGCGACACCTGCTGCAGGGAGCCGGCCACGAGCGGCAGCTCGATGCCCTCGAGCCGGCACCGCCGGTAGATGCTCGTCCGCTCCGCGTCGAGGCTCTCGATCTCGTCGTTGCGCGTCGCCACCTCCTTGCGGTGCGCGTCGAGCTCCCGCCGCGTGTTGAACAGCGTGCGCCGCCGCTCGCTGAGCGCCTCGGCGGCGCGCGCCGCCGCCTCCCGCAGCTCGCGCAGCTCCGCCGCGGCCGCGTCCGCCTGCGCACGCAGCGCGCTCGCCTCCTCCTCGGAGCGCGCTGCCTCGTCGCGCAGCTGCGGCTGCCGCCGCGCCTCCTTGGCCAGCGTCGCGTCCAGCAGCGCGAGCCGGTCCCGCGTGCTCTGCACCTGCTGCTCGGTAAAGGTGCGCTGGTGCGCGAGGCGCACCAGCTGCCGCTGGTGCTGCATCGTCGCGTGGCCAAGCGCCTCGGTGAGCTGCAGCTGCTGCTGCTCGTACTCGCGCACGTTGGCCACGCCCACCCGCTCGCAAAACGCGCCAAACACCGCCGCGTCCGCCGCGTCGATCGTGCGCTCCAGCGCGCCGATCCGCTCCCGCAGCGCAGCCGTCTCGCGCTGCGCGTCGTCCAGCCGCGCACGCGTGGCGTCCACCTGCGTGCGCACGTGCGCCTGCTCCGCGTCCAGGTCGCGCGTGCGCCGCGCGCCGGCGGCCTGCTCCTCCTGCGCCGCCTGCAGCTCACGCTGCAGCCGCGCAATCGCCGCGGCGCGCTCCTCCTCGTCGCCGAGCTCGATCTTGCTCTGGTGCAGCTGCTTGAGCTCCTCCATGCACCGCTCCCGCTCCCGCTGCAGGCCGGCCATCTCCGCCTCGTCCCAGCGGCGGCCGGCGTCCTGCATCGAGGGCCCGCCGGTGATCATGCCGTTCTTGTGGATCACGGTGCCGTCCAGCGTGACCGCCTTGACCCGCACGCCGCGCTCGTAGCACAGCTCCCGCGCAATCGCGAGCGAGTCGCAGATCACCGTGTTCCCGCACGCGTAGTGCACGGCGCGCTCCACCGCGGGCGTGTGCTGCACCACGTCCACCGCAAGCCGCGCGCCCACCGCGAGGCTGCGGAACCGGTCGTTCACCGGCTTGGTCTGCACCGTGTCGAGCGGAATAAACGTCGCCTGCCCCGCGCACTGGTTCCGCAGATACTCGATACACTCCACCGCGGTGCTCTCCCGGCCGACCACCACAGCGTCCGCGTTGCGCCCGAACACGGTGGCGAGCGCCAGCTCGTACTTGCGCTGCGTCGGCTGGCACAGGTCCAGCAGCCGCCCGTGCACGTCCGGGTAGATGTTCCGCAGCGCACGCAGCGCCTCGCGCAGCCGCGCCTCGCGCTCGTGCACGCGGAGGTCCTGCCCCATCTGCAGCAGCTTGTTGTAGCACGCGACGAGCGCCTCGTTCAGCTGCGTCTCGCGTGCGGCGATCTCGTCCCGCCGCACGCGCATGCGGTCCAGCGCGCCGCGCTCCGTCGCGAGCTCCCGCTCGCACCGCGCCGTGCGCTCCTCGAGCGCCGCGTGCGCCTCGCGCAGCGCGCTGCGCTCGTGCTCCAGGTGCTCGGTGCGCCCCCGGAGCACCTCGAGCGCGTCGCGCGCCGCGTCCGCCGCGTCCGCGCGCAGCTTGCTCTCGCGCCGTGCGCCCTCGAGCTCGCGGCGCTCCTGCACAGCGTGCGTGCTCGCCTGTGCGCGCAGGTCGTGGTACGCCTGCTGGTCTGCGTCGCTGAGCCGCAGCGAGGAGGAGGCAAGCGCCGCCTCCTGCGCCCCGCGCGCCTCGGCCGCAGCGCTCTCCACACGTGCCACGTCCTCGGCGAGCCGGGCGAGCTCGCGCTCCTGCTTCTCGAGGTCCCGCTGCGTCTGGGTGCGCATCGACTCGGCCTGCTGCTGCTTGCGCTCGCTGTGCGCGATGCGCTCGCGCACCTGGTCCCGCGCCGGGTTGGTCGCCTCCGCGGCGCGCACCAGCTGCCGGTGTGCATTCTCCTTGTCCATCACCGCCTGCTGCACCTTGCCGAGCTCGCTGCGTGCGGCGGAGACAAGCGCCTCGCGCTCCGCGTGCCGCCGACGCAGCTGCTCGCCGTGCGCCGCGTGCGCCTCGATCCAATCCGTGTGGATCTCGGTCACCTCGTGGATGTGGTAGAGGCGCCACACGAGCTGCCGCACCGTGCGTGCGGCGAGCTCCGCCTTGAGCGCGTCGAGCCGCTCAGACGCCTCCTTCTGCTGCCGGTACTGGCGCACCTCGGCGTAAAGCGCCTTGCGCCGCGCGACGAGTGCCGATGAGCGCTCCACGGCGCCGTTGTACTCGGTGCGCGCCGCGTCGTACTCCTCGCGCAGGTCGCCCGAGCCGCTAATCTGGTCCACGACGCGGCTCAGGTCCCGCGAGCTCTGCGCGGCGACCGCCTCGACGTCGCCCTGGAACACGAGAAAGTTGCGCGCCTGGACCAGCAGGTTCAGCTGCTCCAGCCGCGTGTTGTACACGTTCTGCGACACGACACGCCCATTGTACCGGTACTCGCTCCCTCCCGTCGCCGTGATGGTGCGCTGGAACCGGTGCTCGAGGTGCTTGCCGTCCTCGATCACCGCGGTCACACTGGCGCGCCGCGACACGCCCTCCTCGTCGCTTGAGCTCGAGGCACTGTCGCTCTCCGCGCCGTCCGTCGCGCCGCCGCGGTACACGAGATCGCGCAGCTGGCTGGACCGCAGCTGCGTGCTGCGGACGCCCAGCACAAACGAGATGGCGTCCATCAGGTTGCTCTTCCCGCTGCCGTTCGGGCCGATCACCGCACTAAACGTGCTGAACGGCCCGATCACCTGGCGCCCACGGTAGCTCTTGAAGTTCTCGACCTCGAGCTGCTTGAGCGGCATGGCGGGAGTGCACCAAGCAAGCACTGGTGCGAGCGCCACCGACGCGTCGCGCCGCGCGCCACGCGCACGATTTTCCACCAACCACGCGCTGCGCGCGAGACGCGCCTATTTTTAGTCAGCTCCGTTGCCTATCCCAGACCACCTAAACTAGGGCCCCGCCGCGTGTGGCGCCCGGGGCGTGGGCGCGTCGCCGTGCTCGGCGCGCTTCTGCCGCAGCAGATGCTTAAAGTGCACCTTCTTGCGCTGCCGCCGCTCCCACCAGATAAAGATCGGCATAGTGAGGGCGATCATCAAGAGCCACGCCCAGAGAATCCCAATGTACTTGAGGATCAGGATGTGCTTGCCCGTGTTGAACAAGATCGTAAGGTACATGTGGCGCAGCTGGTAGAAGGGCATCGCATAGCCGTACTTGAAGAACGACGGCATCTGCTCCACCTCAAAGTTCGACACGCTCACGTTGGTAATGATGAAGAAGATCATGAACACACCCACGAACCTGGGTCCCAGCACGGTCATCACCGACTCGAGCGTGAGCCCGCAGACGAGCATGCCCGTGTACGAGATGGCCCACCAGGCCATGAACCCGCCGCCGTAGGGGAACACGCGGCCGAACGGCACGCGGAAAGCCACGTTGATCAGCGAGTACATCAGCGAGATCGGTATGTATGCCAGCATGGGCGTCAAGAACCGCAGCGCCACGATCGAGCGCAGCGTGAGGTAGTTCTGCACTGGCAGCCGTGCCTGAAACGACGCCATCACAATCTGGAACGTGAGGATAATCATGTAGATGAGACCGACAAACGTCGGCGCGATGGCCAGTGGCACGTCCCACGGCCGCATGTCCAGCTGCCCAATGCCCACCGGGTTCGCCACCGTCTGCGGCGCCCGGGAGAGCGCCTCGATCGCCGCGCGGTTCCCGGCGATCGAAGCCAGGTACTGGCTCGCCATCGAGGCTGAAAGCTTCTGCACCGCCTGCTGCAGGACCATTTGCGTCGGCTGCAGGACCGACGATGGCACCGTCTGGTAGTTGCGCGCCGTGCTGTAGATCATCGTCACCACCTCCTGCGGGTTCCAGCTCGCGTCGCCGTTCGCCCGCGCCGTGGTAAGCTTTTGCGTGGCATTCTCCATGATCTCGACCACCATCCAGGTCGAGTAGTTCGGGTCCACCGCATGCTCTATCGACTCCCGCGTCGGGAACTCTTGCGGGCTGTGCACGATCCAGTGCAGGTGCTGGTACTGCGTCCTCATCGAGTCCAGCAGAGCGCCCTGCACCGCGTCGCCGATCTGGCCACTATCCCGGTTGATAATGTACCCGATCAGGTTCTTGGTGTTGTCCCGCACGCGATACACCGATGCCCAGTAGATGGAGAAGAGCAGCCAGATGACCACCATCATCAGGACCGTCGCGAAAATCACCGGAGGGTAGTACTTCTTGCGCAGCTCACGCAGCTCGGGCGCGAAGAACGTGTGCTTGAACGGCGTCAGCTTGGGCTTTTGCGCATCAGGCTGCTCCTTTTCCAGGGTATCATCCATCCCGAGCGCGTCGGAGTCCTCGCCCGCGCCCCCGGCTTCCGGATCCTCGCGTGTGGCGTCCCTGACCTCAGCCGCACTCCCCGCACCAGTACCCCCCACACGCTCGTGCGAAGACGCGGTCGCAGACTCGGGCGCATCCCAGTAGATGCCGGTGCCCGTCCCGCTGCTGATGCTCATCGGCCGCGACCCATGCGACTCCTCGCTAGCCGACATCGGCGACTGGTCAGGAACTAAGCTTGGTCCACGCTGGCCCTCCGGCCGCTTACCATTTGGGAAAATATTCGCGCCTGCATGCAGCCAATCGACATGGGCAATTACGTAAGTGTTGCTCCAACGTCTCCGCGGAGATCTTGATTCGCACCACGCAATGAGCAGTGAAGGCAGCGCGTCGTCAGATAAAGCTGCCGCAGCGAACTGGGACACGATCGAGCTTGGCAGCGATGGCAAAGGGGGTCCGCTCCCACACCTGAGCACCGCCGAGCTCGCGCGGCTCCGCGACTGCGAAGGAAATGCGCTCAAGCACCTGTACAACGCGCCACTGTTCCAGGTCGCCATGGTAGGGCTCGTGTTCTTCATGTGCCCCGGCATGCTCAATGCGCTCCAGGGGATCGGCGGTGGTGGTCAAATGGACACGCATACGTCCAGCTCGTCGAGCATTGCGATCTACTCCACCTTCGCCGTCGGCTCCGTGCTGGCAGGCACCATTGTCAACAAGATTGGCACCAAGCCAGCGCTGATAACGGGCACCCTCGGCTATGCGCTGTACTTTGCCAGCTTCCTGAGCTATAACATTAATGGGAACCAGGGGTTCGTGATTGCCGCTGGCGCCATCATGGGCTTCTGCGCCGGCCTGCTGTGGGCTGCAGAAGGCGCTATCATGCTCTCGGTCGCGACGGAGCGGCAAAAAGGCCGGTACATTGTACGTGCAATCCCCACTCACCCGCCGCTCACCCGTGCAGTCTGTCTTTTGGATTCTGCTGAGCCTCGGCTCCGTGGTCGGCGCCGCCGTGGAGCTTGGCCTGAGCTACAGTGATAATTCGCATGAACACGTCAACAACGGCACCTACATCGCCTTCCTCGTGCTCGGCGCGTCTGGTGCCGTGATTGCCGCACTGATGCAGCACCCTGGCAAGCTCGTCAAGGCCGACGGCACCCGCGTCGTGATCCCGCCGAGCCCCGAGTGGAAGCAGGAGCTGCTCAACCTTGGCCGCGTCCTGCTGCACGACCGTGCGGTGCTTCTCCTGATGATCCCATTCCTTGCTTCCAACTGGTACTACACGTGGCAGTTCAGCGTGTACAATGTCGAGTTCTTCAACCTGCGCACCCGAGCACTGAACAACCTCGTTTACTGGATCGCACAGATCATCGGGAGCTACCTGATCGGCATCCTGCTGGACTTTGCGCGTTTGCACCGGCGCACGCGTGCTATCCTGGGCCTCTCGATCGTTACCTGCCTTGTCTGGGGCACGTTCCCGGGCAACTATGTCGCACAGCGCGACTTTGAGCCAGGCGTGACGCGTCCAATGGACTTTACCGAGTTCCGCTTCGTGCGCTACTGCTTTCTTTACATCTTCAACGGGTTCATGGACTCGATCTGGCAGTGTTACACGTTTTACGTGATCGGTGCCATGTCGAACGATATGGCCAAGCTCGCCCATATTGCTGGCGTGTACAAGGGCTTCCAGTCGGCAGGTGCCGCTGGCGCCTTTGGGCTCAATCTCAACAAGGACATGCCGGTCACCCCTGGCATGAGCCAGGAGTACATCGACCAAGTAAAACAGAGCCGCATGGCCCAGCTGGCTGTGCCATGGGCGCTATGCGCCGCCGGGCTCTTGTGCTTTATCCCCGTGGTGGTCTTCCGCATTCATGCTTCCGAGGCCGCTGCGCCTGATGAGGGGATGAAGCACAATGACCAAATCGATATTAACGACACGGAGAAACTACATACCATGTAGCAATGCGCCAGCCATCACGATCCTTCCAATTCGGCGGGAAATTATTGACATACCCTCGGGGTTCCGCCGACTACAAGCTTAATGTCGTGCACCGCGGGCGGCAACTTCCTTTTTCTTTAAAAGTCGTCACGACACTAGAGTAGATTAGGCAGTTCATCAGCACTATAATGATTTTGTGGTCGACCTCTGCGAGCGCTAATACCCCATGACAGGCTTGGGCACGTACGGCTCCTCGAGGTACTTGATCTCCTCCTCAGTCAACTTCACGTGGATCGCCGCAACAGCCTGATCAATCCGCTCCCTCTTCGAGAGACCCAGCAGCGGGTTCACTCCCGGCTTGCTCAGCAGCCACGCCGTAGCCACCTGGGCCATAGCCACATTCTTCTTCCTGGCCACCTCTTCCACGCGGTCCACAATCGCCTTCTCAGCCACGCCGTCGCCGCTCTTAAAGATAGCCGCCAGGTACGGGTCTGTCTTGGCGCGCTCCGTAGAGTCGTCATTCCATGGCCGCGTCAAGACGCCCGCAGCCACTGCAAACCACGGGATAACGCCGACACCCGTGGCCTGGCAGTACGGGATCATCTCGCGCTCCTCCTCCCGGTACAGCAGGCTGTACAGGTTCTGCATCGAGATGAACTTGACCCAGCCGTGGCGGTCCGCCACGTTCTGCAGCTGCTGGAACTCCCACGCAGCCATCGAGCTCGCACCGATGTAGCGCACCCAGCCGCGCTCCACCACGTCGTTCAGCGCACGCATGATCTCCTCGGGCGGCGTCTCCCGGTCGAGGCGGTGGATCTGCAGCACATCAATGTACGTGCCAAGCCGCTCCACACTGGCCTGCACGGCGTCAAAGATGTGTTTCCGAGACAGGCCAACACGGTTGACATAGGCGCCATCGTTCTTCCTGTTTTCTCCCGACTTTGGGAAAGAGCCGTCGTCCGAGACACCACCATAGCACTTAGACATAATCACCACACGGTTTCGCGGGATATTGTATTTCTTGAGCGCTTTGCCGACAATCTGCTCGGACCGACCCATGCTGTACACGTCAGCCGTGTCCCATGTGTTAATGCCGGCCCTGTATGCGTGTTCAAGGAGCGGCATGGCCTCGTCTTCTTCAAGCACCCACGGCACCCAACGCTTGTCGCCAAATGACATGCAGCCGAGGATCACCTTGGAAATCTTTAGCCCTGAGCTCCCCAGGTTCGTGTACTCCATGCTTGAAAACGATTGAGGCGCGGTCCTGCGGCTTCAGGCACAAGCCACCGAGCCCTTTTAGTCATTTACGGGAAGCTCGGAGCACGGACCATCCGCTACCGCCGTGCGTCACCGGAAGAGTTCACTCCGCTTTGGACACTACAATAGAGCTGTGCTAGAATCGAGACTTTCACCGGGCCGCGACATGGCTTAATACCCCATGACAGGCTTGGGCACGTACGGCTCCTCGAGGTATTTGATCTCCCTCGGTGAGCTTCACATGGATCGCCGCAACAGCCTGGTCAATCCTCTCCTTCTTCGAGAGTCCCAGCAGCGGGTTCACTCCCGGCTTGCTCAGCAGCCACGCCGTAGCTACCTGGGCCATAGCCACATTCTTCTTCTTGGCCACCTCCTCCACGCGGTCCACAATCGCCTTCTCAGCCACACCGTCGCCACTCTTAAAGATAGCCGCCAGGTACGGGTCCGTCTTGGCACGCTCCGTCGACTGGTCGTCCCACGGCCGGGTCAGCATGCCTGCAGCCACAGCGAACCACGGGATCACACCGACACCCGTGGCCTGGCAGTACGGGATCATCTCGCGCTCCTCCTCCCGGTACAGCAGGCTGTACAGGTTCTGCATCGAGATGAACTTGACCCAGCCGTGGCGGTCCGCCACGTTCTGCAGCTGCTGGAACTCCCACGCAGCCATCGAGCTCGCACCGATGTAGCGCACCCAGCCGCGCTCCACCACGTCGTTCAGCGCACGCATGATCTCCTCGGGCGGCGTCTCCCGGTCGAGGCGGTGGATCTGCAGCACATCAATGTACGTGCCAAGCCGCTCCACACTGGCTTGCACAGAATCGATAATGTTCTTTCGGGAGAGCCCGACGCGGTTGACGAACTCGCCGTCGTTCCTCAGAAACGCTTCGGGACCCGGGAACGTGCCGTCGTCCGAGACACCACCGTAGCACTTGGACAGGATCACCACACGGTTGCGAGGGATGCTGTACTTCTTCAGCGCTTTGGCGATGATCTGCTCCGACTTTCCCATGCTGTACACGTTGGCAGTGTCCCAGGTGTTGATGCCCGCCTTGTACGCGTGCTCCAGGAGCGGCAGCGCGTCGTCCTCCTCAAGCAACCACGGCATCCAGCGCTTGTCGCCGTAGGTCATGCAGCCAAGGATGATCTTGGAGATCTTCAGGCCAGAGTTACCCAAGTTTGTGTATTCCATTGTTCTTGTTGTCGGAAGAGGTGCACGACGAGGCTGCTTTTAAAGCACACGGACCAACCGAACCGTTCAGCGCGAAATGACAGCCAGTGCGAAAATCTCCGCGGAGCTCCGGCAGACCCAAGGAACCGCAGGCCTGCTTACGTAGGTCCCTGTAAAGTGACGGCGATCCGCGGACCACCAGAAGCACATTTGAACTAGAGTGTTCTACCGCTGTAGTGCATGCTCAGATCCCCATAACTGGCCGAGGCATATACGGCTCCTCGGGGTACTTGATCTCCTCTTCGGTGAGCTTCAAGTGGACCGCCGCTACCGCCTCATCGATACGCTCCTTCTTCGAGAGTCCCAGCAGCGGGTTCACTCCCGGCTTGCTCAGCAGCCACGCCGTAGCCACCTGGGCCATGGACACATTCTTCTTCTTGGCCACCTCTTCCACTCGGTTCACAATCTCGTGCTCAGGCGTACCATCGCTGTTCTTGAGCAGCGTCCGCAGAAGCGAGTCTGACTTTGCGCGCTCCGTAGAGGCGTCATCCCACGGCCGGGTCAGCACACCTGCAGCCACAGCGAACCACGGGATCACACCGACGCCCGTATGCCGGCAGTAGGGGATCATCTCGCGCTCTTCCTCCCGGTACAGCAGGCTGTACATGTTCTGCATCGAGATGAACTTGACCCAGTTGTGCTTCTCGGCGATGTACTGCAGCTCCTGGAACTCCCATGTGGCCATGGAGCTCGCGCCGATGTAGCGCACCCAGCCACGCTTGACCACGTCGTTCAGCGCACGCATGGTCTCTTCCTTGGGGGTCTCGTGGTCCAGCCGGTGGATTTGCAGCACGTCAATGTAGGTGCCGAGGCGCTCCATGCTCGCCTGCACAGCATCAAAGATGTGCTTCCGGGAAATGCCCACCCGGTTCACCATGGGGCCGTCGTTCTTCTTCATCGAAGAGATGGGCGGCATCGAGCCGTCGTCGGGCACACCAAAGAAGCACTTGGTCATGATCACAACGCGGTTCCGCGGGATGTTGCACTTCTTCAGTGCCTTGCCGATGATCTCCTCGGACCGGCCCATGCTGTAGGCGTCGGCCGTGTCCCAGGTGTTGATGCCCGACTTGTACGCGTACTCGAGCACCGGGAGCGCTTCCTCCTCCTCAAGCACCCACGGCGCCCAGCGCTTATCCCCGTAAGACATGCAGCCAAGGATCACCTTGGAAATCTTGAGTCCCGAATTTCCCAAATTCGTGTACTCCATGGTGGCTAGAGCGTCAGGGTCCACGGCGCAAGCACGGGCCAATCAATCCAGGGACGCCAGACTCCGCGGACGTCCGCGGACGACTAAAAGATTTCCACTGTTTCAAATACCTCGGTCCGTGCTCCATAAGCTATTTAAAGCCAAGGTCCAGCTGTCAACTACACCAGCATGGTCGAGGTTTCTAAGGTTTCGTTCCTGAGCAAGGGCATCAAGGTCGTCGGCGAGCTGTACAAGCCGGACCAGTCTGGCAAGCGTGCCGGCGTAGTCGTCTCGCATCCGATGACGGGCGTCAAGGAGCAGACGGCCGGCCAGCACGCCAAGCTGCTGGCATCCAACGGATTTGTCGCCCTCACCTTCGACGCTGCGTACCAGGGCGAGAGCGAGGGCGAGCCGCGCTTCCTCGAGGACCCGTCGCAGCGCGCAGAGGACGTGCGCGCGGCCGTGTCGTTCCTCACCACGCTCGACTTTGTGGACCCCGAGCGCATCGGCGCACTCGGGATCTGCGCCTCCGGCGGCTACGTGCCGTTCGCCGCACAGACCGACACGCGCATCAAGGCCGTCGCCACCGTGAGTGCTGCCTGCGCCGGCTGCCTGTTCCGCCAGGGCATGCCCTTGGCACCGACGTCCGACAAGGCGCTGCAGGAGCAGCTCGCTGGTGTCGGCCAGGTGCGCAACGCCATGGCTAAGGGCGGCCCGTCGATCGCCAACGACATTCTGCCGACCGACACGTCGGCCCTGCCGGAGCACACCATGTTCAAGGAGGCGCCGGACTACTACAAGACACCACGCGCTCAGCACCCCCGTGCGCCTAACAAGTTCGAGGCGACCAGCATGAACTACCTGGTCAACTACGACTCGTTTGCTTTCAACTATCTGATCTCGCCGCGCCCATTGCTCATGATCGCCGGCGCACTCGCAGACACAAAGTTTTACAGCGAGAGGGCGATCCTCGCGGCACGTGACCCGCGCGAGCTGTTCATTGTGCCAGGCAAGACGCACATTGACCTGTACGATGATCTGTCCAAGTCTGGCCCCAAGCTTCTTGATTTCTTCGGTACTCACTTGAAGTAGGTACCCCACCGTTCTATGCACGTCACAATGCACATGGCTGTGTCTTGACTACGTCACAGTGACGCACTGACCACATATGTGGAGGTCCGTAGCCCAATCGCCGGGCGCTACGCACGTGGCCGTTGGTAAAAATCCTGCGCACGGATTCCCCATTATTCCGTGTGGCGGAAAGTAGCATGACTTGGACACAGAACACCATGGCGCCGGAAAAGGTGCAAACGGCCCCTGCGTCCTGGACGCGGGACCCGGTCAAGGCCGCCGCCGAGGAGGAGGACATGTCCTCCTCATTTGTCGAGCGGATCCTTGCGACTGAGAAACCGCTGCCGCCCGTGCGCTGGAGCAACGTGCTCAACGAGATTCAGTGGATCTCCTTCTTGGCACTGACGATCCCGCCAGTGCTAGCCGTCTATGCAATCTTTTGCGTGCCACTCCAGAGCAAGACGCTCGCATGGTCGATTGCGTACTACTTCATGACCGGCATCGGCGTTACCGCCGGCTATCACCGCCTCTGGGCGCACTGCGCGTACACGGCATCGCGCCCCCTGGCAATCGCACTCATGTGCATGGGCTCCGGCTCCGTCGAGGGCTCCGCGCTCTGGTGGGCGCGTGGCCACCGCTCGCACCACCGCTACACCGACACGGACCTCGACCCGTACGGTGCACACACGGGCCTGCTCTGGGCTCACGTGGGCTGGATGGTGATCAAGCCGCGCCGACGCCCGGGCCCCGTGGACACATCGGACCTGCGCCGCGACCCCGTGGTGCACTTCCAGCACAAGCACTACCTTGCGCTGATGCTCTTCTTCGGCTTCGTGTTCCCCACGCTCGTCGCCGGCCTCGTCCGGGGCGACTACAAGGGCGGCTTCTTCTTTGCCGCCGTGTGCCGCCTCGTGTTTGTCCACCATTCCACGTTCTGCATCAACTCGCTCGCTCATTACCTCGGCGAAGCCTCTTACGACCGCAAGCACTCGCCGCGGGACAACTGGATCACCGCGCTCGCCACCGTCGGCGAAGGATACCACAACTTCCACCACGAGTTCCCGATGGACTACCGCAACGCCGTCATTTGGTACCAGTACGACCCGACCAAGTGGTTCATCTGGTTCATGGGCAAGCTCGGCCTCGCGACGAACCTGAAGCAGTTCCCCGACAACGAGGTCCGCAAGGGCCGCCTCGCCATGCAGCTCGCAGAAGCACACGACGCCGCGCGGGAGCTGGAGTGGTCCAAGTCCGCGAACCACCTCCCGGTGATGACCTGGGACGACTTTACCGCGCAGAGCAAGGAGCGTGCGCTCGTTGTCGTGCACGGTTTCATCCACGATGTGACCGACTTCCTCGACAAGCACCCAGGCGGGCGCGCCCTGCTTTCGAGCCGCATCGGGAAGGACGCCACCACCGCTTTCGAGGGCGGCATGTACGAGCACTCCAACGCGGCGCACAACCTGCTCTCGATGATGCGCGTGGGCGTCCTCTCGGGTGGCTACCGCCTCGCGAAGGACGACCTGGCGCGCGCCGCTGCGCACGAGGAGGAGCAGGCGGTCGACTCGCAGCTCGGCCATCAGCCGTCGGAAAAGCTCGTGTCTAAGGATGCCGCCGAGTACGTCACGCCGGGCGAGGCATACGAGATTGTCGAGCACGCGTCCCTAGGAGAGAACGTGCGCGTTCAGGGCACGCGCTACGGGAAGCTTATCTAAATGCACCACCACACACTTCCACCACACCATAGTTGTTGTTTAGTCAGTATCATGCATCACTCCGTCGCTCAACCAGCGAGCTAAGCCGCAGCCGATCATTAACCCACGTGATTGGCGCGTAACACGGGCCCGCGTGCCCATGTAGCCTATTTTTTTATCCAGCAAATCACAGGCCACCATCTTGATCCAAATACAACAGAACCAGTGTTGTGGCCCAGGGTAAGCAGATCTCGCGTCTCGCGCCGAGCACTTAAAAGGAGATCTCTGCGGCGCGGAGTACCTCCATCGACCAAACATGAAGCTGTCTCTCGTGCTGAGTGCTGTTGTGGCCGCCGCCTGCGTGGTGGCGAAGCCCGTGAAGCACTACCCCCCGGAGAACCGGAAGCACGTCAAGGCGCAGTCTTCGCACGCCCAGCCGGAGAAGATGCCCGGTAACCCCGACACCTACAGCGAGCTCGCGGCGTTCGCGGAGCAGACCTACTGCAAACACTCGCCGGTCGGCATGCACCTCGGCACCGGCAAGCTGCTCTACCGCTACGGTGACGGCGACAAGGAGCAGCGCATCGACTTCTGGCACTCGAAGAAGTCCGGTATCGTGGTCGTCTGGGAGGGCACCAACCAGGAGAGCCTCATGTCCATCGGCCACAACGTCGACTTCATCCTGGTGGACGCGAACCGCACCCTGTTCCAGCAGGCGGACAAGGGCACCAAGGTGTTTGAGGGCTACCAGAAGGCGTACGCCAAGACCGCCAGCCTCGTGGAGCACAAGGTGCTCGAGTACCAGCACAAGTTCAACGAGTCGCGCGTGACCATCACGGGTGACTCGGAGGGCGCCGGCATTGCCATCATGTCCATCTTCCACCTCGACCGTGTGGTGAAGGGTGGTCTCCACCTCGTGTTCATGTTCGGCCCTCCGCGTGTGGGCAACGTCGAGTTCGCCAACTCGGTGGACCGTGTGTTCAAGGACCGTTACTACTACGTGGCCAACGGCGACGACATTGTGGTGCACGTGCCCCCGCGTGAGTTCGGCTACCAGCACCCGAGCGGCCAGATCTGGGTGGAGCCGCCGAACTCGACGCACTACAAGTACTACCCCGGCCAGGAGAACGTGCACGGTGCGAACTCGATCTGGTACCGGTCCTTTAGCATCCCGAACCACACCGGTGTCTACTTTGGCACCGAGCTCGGTGGCTCGGAGCTTGGCCAGTGCCCCGCTCAGATCAACGGCAAGGGCCCCAGCTCGTAATGACATTCGTTTGGACGCTCGGACGCTCGGACGTTCATGTTTCATCTAGTTGAATCTAATCTACTGCTGCTAAACTTGGATCGGGCGCGGGTTGTTGTAGAGTGTGACTTTTTCTCCCGCAATCGTTTCGTGGTCGTGGCCGTCCTGCGACCGCTGCCCGCGCTCCTGGCCGTAGCTGCTCACCCGCAGCGCGTACCACTCGCGTGTCGTTGGCGGTGGCTGGCCCGCCGCGATGCGCTGCTGCCAGAACTGGGCGCCCTTGGTAAGCGGCGACGCGTCCAGCGGGGTGAGCCGCAGATCTTGATTGAACTTGGCAAAGTAAAAGAGGCCCACCCGCTCGTGGTGCAGCTGGTCCTCGGGCGGCGCAATCACCCGGTGAATCGTGGACTTGAAGAAGCCGCCCGAGAGAAAGTGAAGCAGGTCGCCAATGTTGATCACCAGGCCGTTGGGCCGGTGGCGCACGTGCCGCCACTGGTTGTCCGAGCCCAGCACCTGGAGCGAGGCAATCGGCTGGGACCAGAGGATCGTGAGCGAGCCAAAGTCTGTGTGCCCCTGAATCCGCACGCCACTCGCCGCGCGCTCCTCCTCCGCAGGCGGGCGATGGCAAACAGCAAAGCGGAAATTGTCGTCCCCCGCGGAAAGCTTCCAGAGCGTGTCGACCGGCACCTTGAGGACGAGCGAGAGGATGTTGAGGATCTTGCGCAGGATCACGTCGTGGTTGTACCGCGCAAATGCGCGAATCTCGTCAAAGTAGCGCAGGAGCTCTGCCGGGTACGTCTTGGGGGCCTGCTCGGGCGTGCAGGCCTCGGTGAGGAAATTCCACTGCTCCACGCGGTCCTTGACGCCATCGACCTTCCAGTGGCCCTCCTGTTTGTAGCCGGCGAAGGAGCCCGTGTTGAGCGGATCCGACTTGAAGCGCAGTTTTTGCTCCAGAGGGATCTGCGCAAAGGCATACTGAGCAAGAGCAAACATGCGGAGAACGTGCGCCTCGGACAGGCCGTGGTTCTCGGCGTACATGAATCCGTCCTCGGAGAGTGCGCGCCCGACGTCGCGAACCACCTGTGGCGGCACGTGGTCGTACTCATCCCCAGAGACCTGGCCAAGGTCTAGTGTGTAGAGCTGGGCCCACTCGAGCTCGCTCACATGGACAGACTCCGCCGGGGGGATCCACGGAGGAAGCCCATCGTAGTGAGGCTTGTCAGACGCTCTAGTCTGGGTAGAGGTGCTCATGGCTGCCTCGGTCACGGTCTTGCCGCCACGGTCCTTGGCACTGCTCATTTAAGCCCTTGACCGCGGCGCATTGCGTCAACCGTTTCCCCAAATGAGGTGCTAGCACGAGCTCGCTCAAGCCGCTGCTTACGTAAGACGTGCTTGGGGGCGCTGGCCTTGGTTGGCTCCAAACGGCCAGACGGGCATGGACAGAAGTGACAGCCGAGGTCACTGCACCAACAGACAGGTATCAGGGGGGTCCAAGCGAGGTCACTGCGTCTTTCCATGCGCCTCCACCCAATCAGCCACGTAGCGACATTCAACCTGGACTGTGTGTCATCTGGAGCCAGGCCTTTTTCGGATCTCGTCTCAAGAACCTTTCGTCGACCGCTGCAGCAGGATTCCGGTGATAGGTGCATGGAGCTCAGCCAGGCGATTCAAGCAGACGTGGAAATTTCTACCTTCCAAAAAAAGAAACTGTGGGACAGGGAGCTGTGGTGGTGGCAGCGGTAGCTCCAAGAGACGCAGTGAGGCACGAAGCAAAAAGACACGAGAGTCCAAGAAATCGGAGGGGTAACGACAGCAGCAGATAGAAACAAAGCCCGTCAGAAAACACACGATCACGACCTCTCGAGCACGCTGAGGTGATGAAAGGTGCTCTCGTCAGGCAACCCCAACGTGTTTTGTCATGTGGGAATTCTCCCGAGCCGCGAAGTTCTTGTCTGAATTGTCGAGCTCTTTGGCGAGCGAAATGAGCTGATGCAGGTCGAAAGAGCTACCCCTCCACGAGAAAAGGAAGAAGGTGGGCGCTGTCTCATGGTGTTTCCGGAAGAGAATGGTGCGTTCATTGTTGTCGGACTCGACCATCCACACCTCCATCTCGTACCATCCCTCCTCTTTCTCAGGGAAGATGTACTGGTCTATAGGATGCTCGGTAAGCCCACCAGTGCGGTACATGTCTGATGTCTCGGGAGAGAGACCCCTTCTTCGAAATGTCGGGTGGAGAGGTGACTCATGGTCCTTTACTAAAGATCTCACCGATGAGTCGATGCTTCCAGTGATGAATCATGGACCACCTGCGCTGAAGGGCTGAGGCCAGCGCACTCGGAGAGACAGTCCTTCTTGATGAGATGGTGACACGGCAAAGGGTTGCTTACTAAGGGGCACGAGGAGGATGGATGAGGGCGTGGCAGGAAGTGGTGGAGGTGTGGAGAGAAGGAGCAGAGCGGGTGTGGCTTGTGCTGGATGAGATGGAAGGGATTGCTTAGTCAGGGCAAGAGGAGAATGGATGAGGGCACGAAATCCAGGCTCTTTCTGGGAGCCAAGTCGGTCGACGAGCCCACCAAGGACGCCAAATTCGTCAGCGTTGATGACTCGCCCGGCAATGGTTCAGTACTGGCGGACCTTGCCTGGAATTCCGCGGGAAGGAAGAAGATGATTGGCGCCCCGAAGCTGTCGGCCACAACGGTGCCGTCGCCATGACTTTGGGGCTGCTTCCCACTCCCCCGAAGAGTCTCCACTTTACGGAGGTCAGTGAGAATGTAGCATGATCCACAGTCTCAATGCGTGACTCGATGCGGCGTAGCTGTCGCCTGTGAAGCGGCCGTCGTCCTGAAGCCGGGCGACAGCGGTGATTCCAAGCCGGCTCTTTGCTTCGATTAGACCAGCGCCGCACGACCAAGGAAGTTTCCAAAGCTTTGCTCCCCAAAGAGACTTGGCTTGAGGGAGGGGGGAAGGTGGCTAGCCCGCGTTGATGAGGCGCCGGGCACACCTGTACGCCGCGGGGTGGCCGCCAAATGGGCGCGTTTGACTGGTGGAGCAGATGCATGGGAAGAGGCCCGTGCGGAGCTTGGGCTCATTGTTGTCCGGCAGTCGGAAAGTCCGTGCATCCGGCCCGGCGCTCGGATCAAGGTGATTCCCTTGGGACTGGCCCGGCGGACAGAGAGCGGGCACGAAGAGCACCCAAAAACACGGAGCCGCGATGGGCGCAGGTCATCGGCGTCCATCTCCACATCGCCGGACTTCGTCGGCGTACATCTCCACATCGCCGGAATTCCGAACGTGGCGCCGGAATTCCAGTCTTGGCGTGTGGAGGAAGCCGCGCATCGAAAAACATTTAAGGACCGCCTCGCTGCCGCTGCCGGGTCCACCACAATGAAGCTCGCATCTGCTCTTGTGGCTATCTCTCTCGCGATTGTCGGCACGCAGGCGGCGCCGGCCGGAGGTGCCCCACTCAATTGCCGGAAGCACTTCCACTCAAATACTGTCGTGGGCCGGCCTAATGCTTTGGGAAACGGCGAATACAAGGCGCACCGGTTCCTTGAGTTCAGCGAGGAGCACGGCGGCCGTATGGTCAAGACGTCCAATCGCAACGTTGACAAGCTCGCGTTCTACCAGTGCGATGCCGTGCCCGACTACGACTCGCCACGCGTTGGTAAGCGTTCGGCTGGACAGGTCCGCAGCGCCAAGGACCCCAGCCAGTGCCTGACGATCAGCGGGATCGACAACAGGTCGATGGAGGAGGGATACGAGCGCAAGAACGGGTACTTGACGCTGCGGCAGTGCGCCAAAACGTCCAAGGACGAGCTCATGGAGCAGCAGTGGTTCGATAGCTTCGGCGACCTGATCCGGTTCCGCGGCAAGAACAGCGACGCGGTGCGTCAGACCGTGCAATGGAAGGAAGACCTGGTCTACCTGTCGCCTGGCTCAGCTGATGACGTACTCGATGCTAACCTGTACCTGGAGTATCTGGACGATTAAGAGTCCACATGTCTCTTTAGATCCCTCGTTGGATCCTCCTTTAGTTTCAAGAGAGAGTTCAATGTAGGCAACTCCTGTTCCAAGAGCGGCACTGGAGACGCTACGTCGAAAGTCAAGCAAAGTACGCTGGATCTGCCTGACTTAGAACTCCTGGGTTGAGGCGAGAGCGGAGCGATTGAACGCAGGTGCTGCCCCAGTAACGCCACTGACGATCCGCCTCTGGGCCATAGCTCCTCGTTCAGAGATGACGAATGGCGAGAAGTTTTCCACGTCGCTGTACTGTTGGCGCATCTCGTTTTCCACTTCAAGAAAGCGCGATCAATTGCGGCGCGGATCCTCATAGCACGAGCCCTTGCTAAGACCTCTCTAACGGGGGATCTAAAGAGGCCTGCTGCATGGGAGGAGAAGCTGAACGCGAGCCCTTGCTAAGACCCTTTCTAACTAAAGAGGATCTAACGGGGGATCTAACAAGGCCTGCTAAGAACTAAAGAGACCTGCTAAGAGAAGAGGGGCGGTGAGCTGGCAGGCCTAGAGCCGCTCAGAGTGGGCGAGCGAGGCCAAGAGACAGAAAAACAAGCGGGAGGTGGAGGAGTGGAGAGAAAGAGCAGAGTAGCTGTGGCTGGTGCTGATGAGGGGATGACACGGCAGAGGATTATTTAGTCAGGGGACGAGACGGACGAATGAGGGTATGGCAGGAAGGGGTGGAGGAGTGGAGAGAAAGAGGAGAGTGGCTGTAGCTAGTGCTTGATGAGGGGATGACACAGCAAGGGATTGCTTAGGCAGGGCACGAGGTGGACGGATGAGGGTGTGGCAGGAAGTGGTGGACGTGTGGAGAGAAAGAGCAGAGTGGCTGTGGCTGGTGCTTGATGAGATGGTGACACAGGAAGGGATTGCTTAGTCAGGGCACGAGGCGGATGGATCAGGGTATGACAGGAAGTGGTGAAGGTGTGGAGAGAAGGAGCAGAGCGGGTGTGGCTTGTGCTGGATGAGATGGAGACACAGGAAGGGATTGCTTAGTCAGGGCACGAGGAGAATGAATGAGGGTGTGGCAGGCAGTGGTGGAGGTGTGGAGAGGAAGGGGAGAGTGGGGGTGTGGAGGTGAGGAAAAGGGACTTGAGGGCGAGCGGAAAGAGAGAGAGAGGGAGAGAAATGGAGGAAGGATGAGGGAAGAGGGTTCACCGGTAAGAGAACGGTAAGGATTGCTGGGATACTGGGCGATTGGACGGGCAGGGCGCTTGAGAGAAACGCTCTGTTCCTGAGAGAACATGGGGAGCAGAGGCAAGAGTAGATGTAGAATTGAGACTGTGGGCAGGCGGCGGAGCAGAAGCCGGCGATTCTCAGTGAGGGAGAATTGGCGATGGGTTAGAGGGGGCGTACAGAGGGGGTGGGTTTCACGATCCGGCAGACGAAGGAATGGAATGAGAGCAGGAGGAGTGGAGGGCTTGAACGGTAGTGGCGGGCGGGCAGGCAGGGGATAATTGGGAAGAACTACGGAAATTGAGCGGATTTCGGAAAATGGGAGAATGTGGAGGAGAGTAGAAGTGGAGGAGGGGAAGGGGAAGAGCGGAGTAGAGAAGAGGAGGAGGGGAGTAGAGGAAGGAAGTACGGATTGAAGAGCGGGGAAGCAGGGATACTGGGAGAGAGGGAGATTGAGGAGAGGTGGGGAAGGGAGGGGATAGAGGGGAGGAGAGCAAAGAGAAGGGCAGGAGAAGAGAAGAGTGGAGGCCGTGTAGGAGCACGTGGAGGGCGGAGTATCACGTGACCACAGGACAAAAGAACGGGAAAGAAGAGAGAAGGACTTGCCGAGGTACCACGATCAAGGCGGGGAAGAGGGAGCGAGAGAAGAAGCGGGAGGAGTCGAAGGGGGGAGAAAATGAAGATCAGGAAGGCGAGGATGAAGAGGGCATTGGAGAGTGAGGGGCAGTAGAAGAGGAGAGGATTGGAGGGACGAGGGGCAGGAGGAGGGAAGGTGATCACATCACGTGACTCCCTAACAAATTGAGCAAGAATGAAAGAGACGCGCATGACGACGGACCGTTAGCATTAGCAGGCGCATTAGCGCCACTGCGAGGGTTAGGGTTACCTAGGCTAGGGTTAGGGTTAGGGTTAGGGTTAGGGTTAGGGTTAGGGTTAGGGTTAGGGTTAGGGTTAGGGTTAGGGTTAGGGTTAGGGTTAGGGTT